>CAUOFW020003479.1:0-36999 GCA_963454935.2 Ilex paraguariensis
TCAGCTTGGCTCCACCTTTTGCTATATAATTCCTAGGTCCTTCCCCCAAACCTCACAACCCTGCCGGAGAATAATGAAAAAAATAAAAAACAAAAACATGACAGTCAATGTGACAATCTATTTGTGGTAGGTCTTCACTACAAGAGCATCATTTGGGAAGAGTCACTTAACTAACTACCCTGCATATGCTATAACTTTTTTAATCACAAATAACCATGTTGATAATTGTGTTATTTTAAATCATAACGGAACTCTCATTCATGCTTTTGTAATCATGTTTTAACATGCACAGTGAGTACCTGAATTGGTTTAGGTCAGTGTAGTGCTATGTTTTGTAGCAGAATGTTGGAAGAATTTTTTTTTTGGTGGGGGGGGGGGGATAATCTAGGTCCAATATGCATTTTGGAATCCATAACCGCCTATTAAGCCTATAAGTAATGGCTCATCCATTGTATATTAGAACATTTTACTTTTTTTCTATGCAATGTGAGCCCAACAATCTCCACTCATGTGTGAACTACATCGGCTTAGCTCCCCTTTGAGTCTCATCCACTGCTTTCGACATGCACTGCATCCAACCACTGTTTATAAGAACCAAGTTTTTTTACCACTCTACCCAAGAACACTTGGGCCTGGCAGTGCCCTACTCTTTTTTTTTTTTTTTTTTCCGAGTTGCATTTCCATGACTTCAATACCAAGAGTCCAACTCTTTTCTTAGTATGCTACACTTCTTCCAGAGTTCACCCTAGATCGTCAAAATCGGCTCTAATACCACATTGTTAGAAGATAGGGAGTCTAGTGATCCAAGGCTCAATATGCATGTCTGGAACCTATACCCACTTAAAAACTTAAGCCTATAGATATGGGTCCATTCATAATATATTAAGACACTTCTACTTCTTTTTTCTATTCGCTGTGGGGGATTCCCACACATATAAAATACCCGACAAGGAATGTGTATTGTTTTGTTTAATTGTGAAAAATGGTATGTGTGTGTGTGTGTCTTCTCCACCTCTTTCATTTCTAACATTTTGCTTAAAGCTTGGGAAACAACATATTTAAGTCACATGACATAATGGGTGATGATGGATGGTTATAAGCTAAATCTTTACAGATTAGATGACTCCCATTCTGAAGGTTGAGGACTTGGCTATACAAAGTTCATGCTTCTTAGTGGGGCTTTGAGGGTTTCAATATTTATCATCTTTTGATTTTAACAAAACAATATGTGTCTGTTCACATGTGATTTATTTGATGTCCTATCCGTAATTGATCTCAAGTGTCCCACATCGGTCGAATATGAGCTTGACTATGTATATGATTCCTTAGGTATCCTTCCCTTGCAAGTTGGTTTCCAAGGGTGACTCACATTTAGGATCACTGCTCATTCTTAATTTTGCGACTTCTTTATCTATTTAGATGTTTGATTTCATTTTCTGTGTCTAGTTGGCAGGTTGGTAATAGTTCAGAGTGGTCATTGAGAAGATGTCTTCTCCAAGCAAGAGGAGAGATATGGATGTCATGAAATTGTAATGGTCTTGAGTGATGTTTTTCATCATTGTCCGTCTTACTGCTTTCTTACGACTGACCTTTTGTGTTCATGTGTAGGATGATGAGTGACTATGCTGTGGAGCCAATTAATGATGGAATTAATGAATTCAATGTGGAATTCCATGGTCCAAAAGAAAGTAATGTTGCCTTGCCTCTTTATGTGAATATTGTGATGAAAGGATATTGTGATTGTCTGTAATAACATCTCTCTATTTTATAGAAACTTAATATGGCTTCTGATATAAGTTTATCTTCTTGATTTCATCTCTGGTTGCAGGCCTATATGAAGGTGGTGTCTGGAAAGTTCATGTGGAGTTGCCGGATGCTTATCCTTACAAGTCTCCTTATATTGGGTTTCTCAACAAAATATATCACCCAAATGTAGATGAGCTGTGAGTTCGTATATACTTTGATGTAGCATTTCTCAGCTACTTCATCAGATTGGAAGTCACTGATACAGAATCTTGTCACTAATATATCAAAAAGCATTACACTCCTTAGCTTGCTTGGACTGTCAAGCTATGATGATCGACCTCTAGGCAGTTTGTTCCAGGAGTTCTTTTTTTCGTTTTCTATCTTTCATTTTTGTTAAATTGCATAACTGTCTTGCTTGTATATGTTTGATAGTATTGGAGAGTGGAGCACCTTCTGTTGTCATTTTACTGAAGTGTCTTTGTTTGTAAGATGTATGTGATATCCTCATTGTATCTCTGTGGTCAACTGCAGGTCTGGCTCTGTATGCTTGGATGTCATTAACCAATCATGGAGTCCAATGTTTGGTAATTACAACTGTTCTAGCAACAGAACTCTTTTTGGTTTTTTTTCTTTATTGTCTTTGGATGGGAAACTTATAAATTAATATATCTTCAAGTGTACATGAAATTTCTCAATTAAGAAGAAAGGGTGTAAGAAATGCACACCCTCTTTTAACTCAGAGTCTCAGACACACAAGAAAGGAATGTGTATATGGTGGTAGTAGTGGTAGCATAAATTGCAAGTCGATAATTGTAAAGTAAAAATTGCCATTACTTTGTATGCATGGGAAATATATGCATATTTGATTGTGTTTTGGGCAACTGACGTGACGTGACATAGTTCTTGGGGCTTACAAATCAGCATGTCTGTGGTATTAAAATTTCATATTCAGATGGGAACAACTTGCATTGGGTATTTACGAGCAATGGATTCAATTTAAGGACCAAACAGAGACATGTGACGCAGCAAAATTTCAATGTGTGAAACTCACTATAAGATGAGCCCAGGGGATAGGAGACAGAACTATGAGTGGAAAAAAGAAAGGGAAAAGCTCTTGTATTAAATGATATTTAGCACACTTTGATTGGAATTCCTAAAATGATTTTTTGTCAAGTGCCTAGCCCTTGTTGGAATCTGTTCTTTCTGTGCTCCTAAGAAGTGGACTATAAGGCCGGGGTAAATGTCATTAATCCTGTGCTTGCATGTGTACTTGTTTGTCATTAAAGGTGTTACACTATCTGAGCAAGAGTATTCTGGGATGCAGATCTTTTGAATGTATTTGAGGTTTTCCTTCCACAGCTTTTGCTTTACCCAAATCCTTCAGATCCATTAAATGGAGATGCAGCATCACTAATGATGAAGGATCAGAAGCAATATGAACAAAAAGTGAAAGGTGAAATTCCTTTTGTTTCATATACTGTAGCTTTTTTATCGTCCTTAATACTGTGAGGCTTTCTATGATTTTTTTTAGAGAATTCATTTCTCATTGTTTAATTCATTGTACACTTATCTTTCAATGATGCAGAGTATTGTGAGCGTTATGCCAAGAGGGAGAATATTAGAAGCACCCCGAGTGAAGAGAGTGACGAGGAGGTCAGTGATGAAGACGTCAGTGATGGAAGAATTTCATCTAGTGATGATGATGTTGCTGGACATGCAGATCCATGAGAGGATGATTTGCCTTCCACATTGATATGGAAAAAGCATTTTATTTTAGCTGTTCATTTTTTATACTTATCTGTTTAACTTAGTTGCTTGTAACATTAGGCATTCAGAGGCAAGAAATATGATTCACTAAGGACTGGATCAAGTGACTTAGTAGCTAGATTTATGGTACTAGGCATGTGTAAGGAATTTATAGTTCATGGTTGATTATTCATTCACAAGAATGAAATGAAGATATGGTTCATATTCATTTCCTTGTTCCTTTTTTTTGTTTGTTATGTTATATTAGTTGTACTAGGGGTTACTCGTGCTTAAAGGTACGGTACAAATGTAAATGATTTTGAGAGAGATGTTAATGGCCGTTAAATGAGTCTATTTTAAACTGTCAGATGAGTTTATTGAAACATGTTATGTTTTATTTTATATTATAGATGTCAAATAGTATCCGGTTTAAATGGGCTTCATTATAACAATACGACCTGATATCACTGGCTTATTCTTAGACGTACTTGTGGTTAATACTGCTATTTTACAATTTATCAGATCTCTGACAAGAAGCAATCTGCAAGCAGTAAAATTTTGGAATAGTCCCGACTCGACCTTACTCATGTTCTGCTGATAGTTTTTGAGATTGGTGCGGGATAGGATGCTTGTGAACATTAAAGATGAGATTCGTTTTGAAAATGTGGAAACATTTACGTCGATTTCACATTTTTAGTGGTCGGTTTGTCGCATGCTTAGTTTTTTGTAGAAGGTGATGATAAAGGGCAGTGCAACCAGCTGCCCTCGAAGACTGTTTTCCGAAGTTTTGATGGGGCATGGTATAATAATTTAGCAAGCTTTGAAAGCCATTGAAGATGAAGGGTGAATTCTTTGTCACTTGAACAGTTGCAGCAGGACACAGAAAGGGACGAATGAAAGTGGGAGGTTTAGCAGTTGGCATCTAAGCTTTGTAAATTCTAGTCGAACAGTTGGCATCCATGATAAATAATAAAGCCAAAGAGAGGTTTGATGGTATCTTTTTCTTATTTTTTTTGTCTGAAATTTAATCTCTATATTAGATACGATTCGCTCCAACCCTATCATCAGTGAGTATTCCAACTCATACACTCTGCAGAATCTTAAATGGTGAACTTCGTTAATAGTTATTGTCAGACAGAAACAGCATCATCTGCATGACGTAGTCCTAGATGCCTGAATAATCCCATTGAGGAGGACATGACAACCCCGTTTCAACCCTTCCTAGTGTCGCCAGCGCCTATTATTTGATTATTAATTTGATCTAAGATCGCTTATTTCTCGATTCTATCGTGGCAAACAAAGGCTTGTGAATACAAAGTTTCATTGTAATATACGCCAATTGCTATTACAACTGACAGCAACTACCATCTGAAAATTCGAATTTCCTCTTCATTTAGCTATCTCCACAACAATCTAAATACATAAATTGAACTTCTATAACTTAATCAGACGAGTCAAACTGCAAACCCCCTTGCAGTAATGTCTGTAACATCCAAAATGCATCAAATTCCCTTCTGGGTATTTCTCATATCAGTCTCTCTCCTCCTACATGCAACAAAATCTGATGAAGAAGAGGCTAAACGCGCATTGCTCAATTTTTTCACAAAACTGTCAACCAATAATGGCTCCATTGATCCCACTTTAGGTTGGAATTCAACCTCTGATCCTTGCAGGGATCAGTGGAAGGGTATCATATGTGATAATCACAATCTTTCAGTAAAGAAAATCTTCCTCGATGGCTTCAATTTTTCTGGAACCTTTGATGCAAGCACTCTTTGCAACGTGCAATCTCTCGTTGCTACTCTTGGTGTCATAAGTCTCAATTACAACAATCTTCGCGGAGAGAACCTAGAGGAGATTGCAAATTGCAAACAACTCACTCGCTTTCATATAAGTAGAAACCAATTTTCCGGTAGCCTCCCCAACTCTCTATCCAGATTGAATAATCTGAAAAGACTTGAAATATCATACAATAACTTTTCAGGCAGTTTGCCTGAATTGGCTCGGATTTCAGGTTTGACAGTGTTCCTTGCTCAAAACAATGACCTCTCTGGGGCTATACCCAACTTTGATTTTGCCAATCTTGAGGAATTTGATGTCTCCTTCAACAATTTCAGCGGTCCAATTCCGCTTGGGGGAGTTAGTTTCTGGGTAAGCAGCTACATTGATAATCCTGAATTATGTGGTGATCCATTGCCAAACAGATGCCCAACACATAAACCAAAGGGTGGAGTCTCAAAGAATCAAATTCTAATGTTCTCAGGCTATTTTCTCATAGGTTTGGCTCTGTTCCTTGTCATCATTCTCAAGCTGTTTTGCAAAAAAGACGGGACAAAAGAAGAGAAGAATGATGCAGTTTACAAGGTAGCAGCACTTGATGACAGTTCTGACAATCCTAGTTTCACAACAAATGAGGATAAAATAGGTATGAGCAAATCCGAAATCTCGAATGCTTCGGCTGACAGTGGATTGGTTTCATCATCGTTGGTGGTTCTTTCAAGCCCGGAGGTGAACGGACTGAGATTCGGGAATTTGCTCAAGGCTCCTGCGGAATTGATTGGGAGAGGAAAGCATGGTAGTGTGTATAAGGTTATATGTGAGGATCAAGGGAAGCCTCTGGCTGTTAAAAGGATTAAGGATTGGACTATTTCTAGCTATGATTTCAAGCAGAGGATGAGAAGGTTAGACCAAGTGAAGCATCCAAATGTGTTGCCAGCCATGGCCTTTTATTCTTCCAGACAAGAGAAGCTTTTGGTCTATGAATATCAACAGAATGGAAGTCTCTTCAGGCTTCTCCATGGTAACTTCCATTCCATTCCATTCCCCAGTACCTCTTCTAGTCTAATTGCAGTTCATATTTTATATTGCATACTAATAGAATTATATACCAAGGGTCCAATTACGATACGAAAGAGCAATGTTTCATTAAGATATCGAAAAACTATTTTCAACGATGGATTTTGGTTTGAGTTGTTTGCAGGCGGAAACAATGAAATTAGAAGTAACAATAAAATAAGGAGATTTTATACAAGTCGCTCTTATCGGACAAAAAGAGGAGTGATACCCTTGTCTCCTTCATAAACTAGGGTAAATACAAAGCCTAGAGATGCCATTTACTGAGTTTTAGTAAATATGAGATGAAGAATAGGATTATGGTAGCGAGTTCAGTATTATCTCAAAATTTACAAGTAAATAAGGATTAATTGTAATGCATTTGAGTCAAGTTACAACTCCAACAAAGTTGAGATTAATCCTAAAATATTATAATTGATCATCAACAATTTCATTTAATCGTAATCTTACCAAATTGAATTGTAACCTCAAATTTATTATTATTATGATCTAACATTGTGTAAGGAAAAGAACTTGAGGTGTTGGGAAAAATTTCAGGAACCCAAATGAGCAAAGCCTTGGACTGGAGCAGCAGACTTGGTATTGCAGCCACCATAGCTGAGGCCTTAGCTTTTATGCATCAAGAGCTTCGTCAAGACAGGATTGCTCATGGTAACCTTAAATCCTCAAACATTTTACTAAACAACAGCATGGAGCCCTGCATCAGTGAGTATGGTCTGATGGTGGTGGAGGATCAAGACCGGTCAGTATCTGCCACTGCCAGTGTCAACAGCATTCAAGCTGCAGAAGAAAGTGCAGACACGATCTTCAAATCAGACATTTTTGGGTTTGGAGTGATTCTTCTCGAGCTACTTACAGGAAAGATGGTCCAGAACAATGGGGTGGACTTGGCTCAATGGGTTGTTTTGGTGGTGAGAGAAGAATGGACAGTGGAAGTTTTTGACAAAACACTGATTCAGGATGGTGCAAGTGAAGAGAGAATGTTGAACTTACTACGGGTTGCTATAAAATGTGTTAATCGTTCTGCAGAGTCTAGGCCTAGCATAAACCAAGCTGCTCTCATGCTCAATACTATAAAAGAAGAAGACGAGAGATCCATGGATGTTTCTGAACAATGAAGAGGAGAAAACACTTTCTTCAATGCAAAGTTTTAGAAACCACATCAAACATGCATAGACAAATCACTATCAGGTGACATTCTTGTTGAGAGAGAGAAGAGCAGTTGTGGGTGGTGGAATATAAAATAAGTCAGAAAATATTATATGTACTTAATTTAGAGACCCATTAATGTAAAGATATGTCTCTTCATTGATTATCATTGGTATGCAGAAGACATTGGAAAAACAGACCTGAGTGGCTACTGGTAAGACTTCGTTTATTTTTTAAAAAAAAACCATTACCAAATGATGGCTAGCTGTTACAAGAATTTAAAAAGTTGTATTTCATTGGATCCATCTCAACGATGGGGGGAGTAATCAACGGTCTTTAAAAGTCATTGTTGTTTCAAGACCAACCACCACCGAAATTAAAGCATCCACGATTCCACATCGTAATTAAAATATTCATAAACAAAAAATTACAT
The DNA here is from genome assembly GCA_963454935.2 of Ilex paraguariensis. NCBI lineage: Eukaryota > Viridiplantae > Streptophyta > Magnoliopsida > Aquifoliales > Aquifoliaceae > Ilex > Ilex paraguariensis. The sequence continues at coordinate 7,928 of CAUOFW020003479.1, forward strand.
ATGATCTAATCCAAGAAAATTTAAACATTTGGGTTTAAAACTTTTCTTTTTTATCATTTAAATTACCTTGGGTTAAAATCATGTTAAATGGAGGGACACCAATAAATACTCGGCAAAAAAATCAAATCAAATCAAATCAAATATACAAACAAATTGGAATCATTATAATTATTTTGTATCATAGTCCTATAAATCATGAAAAATAACCTCAAAACTTTGCACTCCAATCTGTTATTTCCCATACACAGTTACAACCCCTATTTTCTCCCCTCAAAAAATGCTAGACAATTTATATTTATTAAATGAATTTAATTAAAAATAAAAGAAAAAGTACCGAACCAAAAAGTCAACCACCAGACCAGAGTCGTCGACGACCACCACAATCTCGCAATTCCTCCGCCGCAATTCTCTCCGCAGCCTAACTTAACCAGGAACGGCCATCACGTAACATTCACGTGAACGACGGCCCGTCCTTCCCCAAGTCCATCGATGACTTCGCCGAGATCGGAATCGACGCATACCTCGACGAGAAATCTCGGAAGACACGATCATCTTCCAAATGACCATTCTGCCCAGGACCCTCATCGAAATTCAGAGAATAACTCAAAGGATCGTACTGGAATTTACCCTGCTTCGCCCGATGCTTGTTGAACTGGCGTATGAATGTCTTCCATTTCGGACCGGCGACGAGCTCCGACCATTCTCTGACTTTCTTCAATGCATTCACACTCTTGGCCCACCAACTGGTCTCTTCTTTCTCCGCCGTTGATATGCGTTCCCAGAGGGTAGTGGATGGTATCCAGAAACAACAACACCCTCTTTTATCGAAGGCAATCTCTTGCATTTCGTCGTTGAAATCAGTCTCTTTGCGGGAGAGGTCTGGGTTCTTCTCTGAGGCCATTATTGGGTGGGAAAAGCAGGAACGTTTTGGTTTGCAGAGAGAGATAAGAAAGAAAATAAAAATGGGGTTTCTTCTTAGGGCTTTATAGTTTGCAGGAGAGAAGAAGAATGGGGTTTCCTGCAAAGTGCAAACCCTAACCCTAATCTCTCTCCCTCTCTGAATGCTTGTGTTTTCTCTGTATATTAAGCGGGGTGGAGAAATATAAGGGGTCTTTAACGGTAACATGTGTGACGTATAGTGATAGTAGGCCCCCATTGGCCATTACAAATAAATCCTGGTGGTGATACGGATTATATAAACCGTCAATAATTTGTCACACAGGGCTGGACCAATGAATTCACGCCAGCTGCATGCCTGAGGCAAAAAATCTTGCCCGTACTACGCCTTTATTGGACAAAAAATCATATATTTTTGGTCAGTGTCATTTGTATAGTCCTCTAACATGCAACGTACCACAAGAAACGAGTAATATTATTGAAATATAATTTAAATATTTATTAATAATTATAATTATTAAATTAATAATAAATCTTAATATTGAATTTATTTTATTATCATTTTAATGTTCACAATGCATTAAATACTTAGATTATGCTCCAATAATACTAGTGACCACATATTTTTCAATTTTACCTCTAATTTGTTGGAAGATATCACCTTCAACTTGTACTAGTAGCGAAGATTGAACCACTTGAATAAAAACTTATTGCAAGCATCAACTACTACATTAGTCTTGCCCAATTTATATTTCAAAATCTCTTGTCATCGGAGTTATTTTTACGTAAATTTTTTTTGAACCTGAAATAGTTAGGTTAATCCCTTAATTTAGTATTATGAAATCCTTATAACATTTTACTAGTGATTTCATTCATGTGAAATCCGAGATTTACAATTTTGGAAATTTAATTGGATAGAACTCTATTTGTAACTAAATAAGTCAAAATACTAATTTTTTTTTAATAAAAAAAATAGGTAGTTTAATCAACTATCTATACTCCCATGTATAAGAATCAAATTAGGACAAAAAAACTCTATGCTTTCTAACTAATAGAATTTTAATTTTTCTAATTGTAAAATATGATTTAATTTTCTTTAAAATATAGTACCACACTGAGTGCCACAGCTCATATTGGGTACTTTTTCGTCGTATCAAAATCAGAGTGGTGAGATAAGGCATCAATAGGAGTTATCCATAATATCAAAATTAAGATGACGGACCCCAACACAACCACTACACGACGAAAGGGTGACGGGGAAAGTTACAGGCCCAAATCCTTCGACCCATCTTTCTAATTGTGTGTTTGGTCTGATGAAAAAATTGGAGAGAAGAAAAGTGAGGGAGTAAAAATAGAAGGGAAGAAAAAGGTTTTAATTGTTTGGTATTAATGCTCTGTTTGATAGGGAAGATAAAAAGTAGGAGGGATATATTTTTTATCCTTCAAAGATGAAAAGTAAGAAGGATACACTTTCCTTCCTTTGTGTTTGGTTGAATTGATGGAAAATAAAATGATTATTATTATTTTTTTTTGGTGCTGACTAAAATTAAGGATGACAATAGAATCGAGTCGTGTCGTGTTAAATTCGTGTTAAGTCATTACGAGTTTGTGTCGAATATTAGTCAAACATATATTAACTCATTTAACTAATTGTGTCGTATCGAGTTGACCTATTTATTTTCATATCGAGTTCGAGTCGTGTCATCGTGTTGAGTTGAAAATTTTTACCCTTAGTTAAGATGAAAAAAATATTTTTTTTTAATTAATTTTTTTTTATTTTTTTAAAATATATATACATATTTTACCATTGTATTTTTATATGAAATTAATGTATACATAAAATATATAGACAAATAAAATATATCTCAACACAAATAATTAACGTTTCATCTATTATCCTTCCGATTTTGGAGGGATTGATTTTGGTAAGTTGAAAAGAAAATTAATTCATCCACTTTTTCATCCTTCCTACTTTCCTTTTTTACTAAACATGATGTTTTATTTATCACTCCATCTTTCCATCCTTCCAACTTTTCATCTTTCTATTTTTTCATTGTATCAAACAGAACATAAAGAAAAGTATGAGGGAGTGAAAAGTGGGAGAGGATTTCTATCCTTCCAACCCATCAAATATTTTCAACCCAAATTTAAGCAAAAAGTAGGGGAAAAAAGTGAAAACAAGACAATAATTTTTTAAGTTAACTTTTTTACGCTTTACTTATTGAAGTGAAAAAATATATTTAAGGATAGAATTATAAATTGGCATATATGTTTTTGCTTTCCTTTTATTTTTCATTTAATACCAAACAAATAGAAAATATATCATTCTTACTTTTCACCCCTCGTACCAAACAAAAAAGAAGAAAAATAATTTTTTTTTCTTCAAAGAGTGAAACCGTATTTCTTTTTACTTTTTCTTCCTTCCTATCATTTGAACCAAATGAACCATAAGTTACCGGCACCTCATCTTATGTGGGCATCTTTTCTAATTCATTAAGACACTTGTTTGTATAATTTAAACAGGAAAAAATTGGAGTGAGGTACACTCAATTAGACTTAATCGTAAAAAAATATATAAAAAAAATATTAGATAATTAAGTCCTTAATTTTAATACTTATTTATATCTAAGTACATTATTTAAATTTTACTGATTTTTTTGTGATATTTTTACCCTTCATTAATCCATTTGTATTTAATGCACCACTTTTCTTTGAAAAGTGGTGTGTTAAATATTTTCTAATTTTATGAAAGAACTTTAATATATATATATATATTCACACACACACACACACATATATATATAATATAAAACAAGGTGACTTCAATAAGTCGATCATACGGTCTCAAATTTATTCATCCAATAATCAAGAAATTATAATTTTTTTTTCTTAATATTTCCTCCCCCAAAAGTCAACGATTACGGCTGATCTTGAAACATATTTTACGGTCTCAAATTCATTCATCCAATGGTCAAAAATATATTTCTTCCCTAAAAACATCATATCGTTTATTTATATCATATGTTTAACTATTTAATATTTGATGAATTTGTAGTTTATATAATTTTTATTTCAAATATTATTCATATACAATAGCATACACGTGTTGAAAAAAATTATTATAAATGGGATGAAATTTTTGAGCGCTCGAATTTTATATTTTATCGTGCTTTTATATATGTATGCATGTATATACTTGTTATTAAATCTTTTATTTAAATTTTGAATTATCTTTTAATGCAGCTTGATTCATTCGTATTTTTTTTTTGGAAAGTGATTTTGTTTTCAAATTATATTTAATGTACCTTAATTCAAGCGTTTTTTTTTTGAAAAATGATTTTATTTTTAAATTAATTTAATATCCGAATAATGTAATAGTGTTCAATAGTTTTGTGTATGGGGTAACATATTTAAAATGGAGATGAATTATTTTGAATGAAATTATATGAAACTATATGTTTGACAAAATATAATAGTATAATATTTTGTGTAAATAATTTGTTACACTGTTATTCTTATACTGTTACATTGTTAGTATTACACTGTTATACTTTTATTGTTACACTGTTATTGTTACACATGAATCAAGATGTATTAAATAAATATTTATATGTATTAGCAAACACTTGAATTAAGGTGAATTAAAGATAAAAAATTTTGAATTAAATGACCGTAAAATAGGCATTTATGTCTTTATAACTCAATTTTGTATTTTTTTAAAAAATATTTTATTCTATATATTTTTTTATTAAATAAGTCTAATTAGGTGTACCGTTTTTTAAAGAATCCTATAAACAACTTCACGGTCCAAAATAATTGCGCAGCCAAGCCTAGAAACTTATTCCATTGGGCCCATTTTGCCACCGGCCAACCTACTTCAATTATCATGCCTAATAGGAAACACATAGATTAAGATTCCTTTATATATATAACTTTTAATTTTTTTTCTTGGTAGAAGCTCCATTTGTAGATCATCCACCATTAATGGTCAAAAAAAAAATTAGTCAAGATGCATATAAGTTAACCTAAACAGCTCTTGATTGTTCGTAAAACCAAAAAACAAAAGTCCCATTTGTTACAATAAGTCTTACTTAAATACAATATAAATGTTCCACCCAGAAAAAAATTAAAAAAAAAATATATTCATTTCAAACAAATCACTAGAAAAAGACCGTTGTAGAGAATTGCATTAACGCATAAAAATAATTCTACACTCATTGATTTTTTATCAATTTTTTTTAAATAGATTAATTATATGATTAAATTAGTGAATCCCATTAACTCTCAATAAACATTTAATGATTACCAAAACATCACATAATTTGATGGAAAAAAAAAAAGTTAGTACAAGAACTCAGTGGACACAATTTCATTCAATGCGTAACATTCCAGTATGCCAAAACCTAGTAGACAATAGTCAAATAATTGCATTTTTCTCCTCCTTGCTGGTTAAGTAAAAGTGCTAATTTTTTTTCTTTTTGCTTTTCTATTAAAAATTGCTAAATATAATAAGTAGTCAAGTATTTTGACCAGAATTTATCTTTTTTATTTTTGTTAATCATATGAGTCCAATTCCAATTTGTTTTTTTTTGGAGCTACTAAGCAAAATGTTTGACTAACTACTTTTCGACACATGTTACTATGATATATTTGGCTTTTTATAATTGTCAAAATTGACCTTTTTTTTTAGATTTTTTTTTTTAAATAAAAAAGTAGTTGCATCATGAAAGTAAAAATAAATTTCATCACTATATAATAAAAGAGAACTATTTGAATTTAAGGATGTAGTAACATTGTTCATCGCATGTATACCTCTTGGTGTCTTTCTAAATAACACCAAGCTCCTCTCATGTTTCGGTAATGATAGAGATTGGTTTTGAATTTGGGTGCTCTATGAAGAAACATACTCTGACTAATTACATGAAGGCCTCTTAAATTTCTAATATCAAAGTGATGCTGGAAAAATCTTTATGATAAATAAATTAAAATAGGACTCACACAACGAAAGTAGTGGGACCATGATTTAATTATTTGTTTAGAATCATTAATATTTGAATGAGAAATTATTCTAAAAAATTACTAATTTATATTGGTATAATATACTGAATTTGGAGTTGGATCAAAAATAATTCAAATCGAAACATTGAGTAAAGCAAGCAGCAGAGCCCACAAGTGGTGCTCAAGGCTATTGGTGCCTTGCTTTGCCTTGCCTCTTGGCGCCTTGGTTTGGGGCGCTCCCTCCGGTGGTCGTTTCAACTTGTCTCACGTCGCGGTTTGTTGTCTTTGCCTACCCTTGTTTGATCTAATCGTACATTAAATTAATTTTTAAAATACGTGTCATAAAATTGTTACATTTCTTACCTGTTCAATTTAATTGAATAGGTGTCTCTAGTCCATAAAAGGGCATCCCTACTACCGTTGGAAAATATTGAACATACATGTATATCTCAACTCCAGAATTTTGTATTCTATTTCATCTTTCTCTATATACATATTATTGCATCGTTGTTCTTCTTTGTCAGTTCATGTATAAGGCACAAAGTTGTGTTCGCTGAAATCTTAAAGATTGAAGTGCTACTTTTTAAAAAATATAAATTCATTCTATTATGGGAGACAATTACTTATCAACTTTGAGTATCAAGAAAAAACAAATTTATCTTACGGAGAATGTGGATAAAGGGCTCGAACTTGTTCATTATTTGTTCTGGTTTTCTAGTTCGGATGATTACTACAATTCTTTGTCCATGTGAGGGCATTATTTTATTTTAAACAATAGATATTCTATTTTAGATTTACAACAGTTATTAAGTTTCTTAAATTTAATTATATACACATTATTTTAAATAACAAGTAAAACTCATAAAGTATATGATACTAACACAAACATCCGTCTTAATTCCTTGGCTTAACTCTGTTTGGACCAATTTCATAATTTAACACCGATTTTACCTTTAGATAACATGATGCATCGGTGCTACTGACTCGTGTCCAATTCATGACCGTTGTGTCTCAATTTTCTTTGAGTTAGAGACTGATACTACGATTCTAAACCATTATTCCAATAGATATTATGGTTCTACACTTATTTTTTTAGAGTAAATCGTAAATTGCACCCCGAAAAATCTCTCGAATTTTAATTTACACATTCAAAAATATAAATCTATATTAATGTGTACCAGAAACTAATAGCCGTCAGTTTGTCGTTTAAAATTAAATGAGTAAATTATATTTAAATTTCCTTAAGTTTGTCATTTAATCACTGAACTTTCTCACATTTAGAATATTACACCTACACCCTTTGATATATGTGCGTCTGTAAAACAACTTCCTATCGTTAATATTCATTAATGTAACCGTTAAAAACATGACGTAATCCTAATAAACAATTATAATTTTTATACTACCTTTTATTTTATGGGTCCGTTGTACTCTAAAGATCAAAATCAAGTTTTCCTTTTAAATGTCCAATACAATTCAGATATTATATAATGTTCAAGAGTACTGATATTATATAATGTTCTTTATATCTAATAAATATATCACTTGAAAAGAATTATTTGGATACTCAATTGAGGGAACACTTTTATTCATATTTGAATTCTCAGGAGATGTAGATGTAATATTTCAAATGTGAGGGAGTTTATGTGTAATTTATCCATTTAGTTTTAGACGGCAAATTGAACGACTGTTAGCTTTAAGTGCACATTGATACAAATTTATATATTTGAGGGTTTAAATTAAGATTCGAGAGATCTTTTAGGGTACAATTTGTGTTTAGCCCTTTTTTTAATTGTATTGAACATTATTACTATTTATTTTTGGATATATGTATCGTTTATTTCTCTTTCCATGTTCAGAATGTGTCCCTTTTGGAACAAATGAAATTGATAAGTATATATAATTATATATGTCTTATGGTCAAACAAAAGCCTCTCAATCATGAATTTATTTTATTTTTTTGGTTGATTTGTGAGTATGATATAGTTGTAGCAAATAGAATATATCTACAATATATATTTTGGTAGGTAGAGAAAGTTAGCCTTTTCAAACATACAGAGTTGGTTACAATAATGCTATGCTATTATCCATAAAACACTGTAATAGCATAGCATATCAATGTCAATGGTCATTCATCCAACCATAATTCTTATACTCAAATCGTATCATAAATAAACATCTTTTACATTAAGAATTATCTGTAGTGTACAAGATTGACTATCATTAAGATACAAAACATGTAAGTTGGTCAAATAAACAATTTCGAGGAGAATTCATGAGTTTTTCTTGTGCACATTTTTTCAACTTTAAACTCTCTCTCTCTCTCTCTAATTGTTCAAAATGAATTTTCCTGCCATGCTTTCATAATATGAACACACACACACACACTTCCTATAGGTCTATGAACCGATTATTTTCTATTCCATGTGCTGGTCAAAGAAGCTTACAATCTCCCACTATAAATACACAACATTCCTACCCATTTTCACTACTCAACACTTTCTATCTCTACCAAACAAAACTATTTCTACATTCATGGCCAGACAGCCCAACCATGCCCTTGCCTTGTTAGCTCTCTTCTTGAGCTTCGCCTTGCTTTTAGCTTCCATTCGTGCTCGCCCCCTCGATGGAGAGGAGCATTGTCACCATGTTCCGATAAAGCCACATCCTACCCAAAGGGGGAAGGGTCATTCATACGATGAAGTTCTAGCTCTCCGAGGGATGAAGAATTCTGGTCCAAGTCCGGGGGAGGGGCATAAGTTCGTCAATGATGCACATAATTGACACCATTAATGCAACGTCTGTTTTCATTTTTCGGTATAGTACACAAATCTTAGAATGTAAGACTATTATACATATAAGAACTATCTGTAAAGGATCGAATCGATCATACGTATTAGTTCAGATTGTAAAAGATAGAGATACTATGCAATATGTTATTATTATTATTATTATTTTTTTGACACAAAATTATATGAAATTATATTTGTATTTGCAAGCTATACATTTCTTTTGGGCTTCATCTATCATTATCAATGGTGGAAGGTGCCATTGACAAACAGCTCTTGCTGTCCTGTTAAATGATCCAAAACACCCCTCAAATTTCGGTAATGACATATTTTTCCTTGTTCTAAACTGAGACAGTCCTTAACTAATTAATTACTTAAACATCCCCTAATGTTTCAATAATTATCTAATATCTCCTTCCTGCCCACCTTCAAGTTCACATCTCGCTCGCGTTACCTCCAACGCCGCGGAGTAGTAACGTCATGCGGCACTCATGGTGTCCCATTGATTAATGGGCTGAGGCCTATATAGATTCTACTGCCAAGCCTCTATGGGTTGAGGCCTAGAGGCCCTAATTTTTTGGGCCGCAATACAAACAACTAAAAGATTAGGGCCTCCACAAAGCGGCTTGGGTCTCTAAATGTTAGAGTGACAATTTTTGCCTTTAAATATGAACTTGATGGAGTGAATATGAAAATGAAACGATCTATGAACAAGAATAACGCATGGGTCGAGTTATTACTAGATACAAAAAACCCGCCTAGCTTGTATGCTAGAATTGTAAAAATAAAATGAGCATTTTATTTCTTCCTCTAATATTTTTTTTTTTTGAGCAGCTTCCTCTAATATTGGAGAAATTGTTATAAAACTAAACAATTTTTCATCAATATTACATATTGACAACAATACAACACGAGTCAAAATGATCTGATCATGATGAAACAAGAATATGCTACCACTCAAAATAATATAACACGATTCGATTAACACAAATACTATCCTTTTGATCCATCCTGGCCTACTAACCTTTTGGTTTTTCGTTTATCTACCAAAAGCTCAAGGGGGGCGGTGATCAAAAAGAATCTGTACTTTTTGAATGGCAGCCTAACTTGCCAAACCCTAATGCTGATTCTGTTTCTTATAATTGTTTATTGTTGAAAGTTTGAGAGGAAATTGAACACAAACACACTAATGAAATGAACTCCTTGGTTTTGCGCTGCATTTGCAGTAGTGAATGAATGACCTAATCAATCTATTTTGTTATGCTTTGACTTTATTAACTACTTTTTAAGTTAGTGAAGTGACTCATCTAAATGGGGCACGAACAAGTTCGAAGATGATGAAGCAGTCATTAAGATCAGTAAGCGACGACTCCAACTCCATGGAACTTTAACGATAAGCTATGTGAAGATGTTATTGACAAAAGAGATTGGAGACATGCTGTGATTCAAGAACTAAAGCAATCAATGTCATCATCATAGAATAACAACTTTTTTAAACCTTAGATTGTATGTAATGTAACCTTTTTCAATTGGGAGAGGATGATTATTGATGCCTTGAAATCGACTCCTCTAAAGAGTCGTCCTTCTAATGGGCTATGCTCTGTCCTAATCATTCTTTGAAAAAAGCCCTACAAAGCAGTAAGTAATAGGGGAGTTATGATCCAACTAAAGCTGTTTGGTTCTCTCTTGGTTCAGTTTCAATATCACCCAAATGAGTGCTTTCTATGGTTTGGCTCTGTCTCAGCTCTGTTCCAAGATCATTCAAATGGCCACTTTCTGCTGTTTGGCCCTCTCTCAACTCCATTACATTCTGGCCGCTGTCTGTTGATTGGTGCTCTCTCAACTCGATCGCAATCTCACTGGAACAGCTGCTTTCACCATCGGATACTGAATCCCCCTTCCAAGAATCAGCAGTAGTCCTGCAGATTGGGCAACTGGGTGTCCTCAAAAGCCATGAATCCAGACACTCTGCGTGAAAACTATGCTTGCATAAAGGCAATAACTTACACTTATCGCCGACCCTAAAGTTCTCTAAACACACTGCACAATCAACAGGACTACTTCCCCTAGAATTCGCAATGAAATCGAAGCAAGGTAGCTTTTCTAGATCATTTTGAGACATGCTTGTGGTTCCAAAGCCGCCCCTCCCAACCAGACTACTGTTACCAAGTCCTCTCCTAAAGGCCCTCCTAGCAATACAAACATAAATCAAGATCACAACTCCAACACCCACAAATAACAATATCAAAGATATGGCAATTGCCATGCCCATTAGCTTTGTAGCAAAACCCAACAACTTGTTCATTCGTCAGAAATTTTCCTCCATATATTTATCAACTTCCATTCCCGAAACCACCCAAGACTACCAAGCTCACAAACAACTGATCATTGTTCAAAATCCAAGATCATAGCTAATTTATATGATCATCCATTGCAACAACTTCATGATATAAACAGGCCATCATACGTAAAAGAAGATCAACAACTCAAAAGGTGTCAGTTGAAAAACTTAAGATCAGATCAACTTACATAAACTTCTTGTGGCCCGAGAACTTTGGAGTTGGAGGATTAAAAGAGTTGCTGAAGAATTAAAGTTGCATGAAGTAGGATGGTTCAGATTTCCTGATAGCATAAGCAGAAAGCCTATTGTCATTGAGGAGTACGGAGAAGATTAGATATATGCAGTTTTATCCTTGCAAGCAGAAAAATTGTTTTTGTGACTCGAGTCCGTGACCTCATATCACAATAGAACAACTTTACCACTACGCTAATACCCGCCCTCTCCTTTATTGTGGAAAAGAAATATTTAATGATTTAGTGGGGGATTGGGTTGCCTCTCTCTTATGGAGTGGGTGTGAAGAACCAAATTTACAGCTACATACAAGAAATATGATAGAGATTTCAAACTTTTCTCTTTATCTTTTTGCTATCAATTTTTCTTCCACATTTGGCAGTTGTTTGGAGCATTCCCCTGTACAAGTCATGTCTCCAGACAACTAGATATGCAGCTCTACTTTTTAGTAAATCTCTATTTGCTTCCTTAACTAATTATAAACTGTGTTTAGGACGCATGCTGCATAATATTGTTCATTTTAAGTTAGATTTACATGGCTTTGAATTTGAACACTGAAAAACAAAACTCAACATTTATATATTACTTCACACTCACTTCACAAAACGATGTCATGTTGGGTGGTCAGTGGGATGCAACAAAACTCGAGACAAAAGACCGAAAAATGTGACACCATGAAACATTTAAGGATGGTGATTCAGCACCCACTTTTGTTTGACTAATTAGGGCACCACCAGATGGATCAAACAGCAACCAAATTGCTTCTTTCTATTATCATCATCATCGCCCAAACGACATGATGGGTGTTTTTTTTTTTTTGGGCAACACTAGATCTGTGACCCAAAAAATTAATTGATCTGATCAATCGACCCACGAAAGATAAAGATCCCTGCTAAATGCACCACCTCTTATATTAAGACTTTTCGCACTATATATTTCAAAAGACGTCTCAATTTTTACTTTATACCATGAAAAATTATTTTTTTTACATTATACCTTAAATGTCATAAATTGGTTTCAATGTGACTCTCGCACTAACATTCGTTTCAAATTCCGTTAATATAAACTCACAATTCATATTCTAGTGTAACGTGTACATAAATTTTTAATAAAATTTGAAACGAATGTTAATCTAAGGACTACATTAGAACTAATTTATGACATTTCAGATGTAAAGTAGAAAAAATAATCTTTCGAGAAGTAAAATAAAAATCGAGTCATCTTTCATGGTACAAAGTGCAAAAATCCCACTATGTTAACTCATTATTGTGAAAAATACTATACAGGGATTATTTCGCTCTTTGTGTGAACTTGACTTATGTCCACTCGCAGTTAGTGAGCCCCTTCGTAGAAGCAACATACAATTTCTGTTCCAGAAAAATACCAATGGACTACCCGGAAAGCAATGTCTCAATCATCAGAACAAGAAGGCAACTGAGTTTGTGTTGCCGTTCAAAGAACAATGGAAGTTCGATGAACAAGAAGCATATTTTCTTCGAAGAAGCAAAATGGGTTCCTTTTCCTCATTCCGCTAACCCAAGAGCATTTCTGGACCTAAAGTTCTCTGATACAACAATGGTAGCATCCATGAAAGCCAAACAATGGGAAAAAGTTTACTTTTTTTGCTCTCTCTATAATAAGCCTTCCATATGGATGCTGCAGCAGAACCGTATTAAATATTAGAAGTCCAAGGGGATGACAATTACATGCCAAAAGGCATATCTCAAAAGGGAATTCAAACTCTGAATCAGAACAGCAAAGCAGGGTATAGCTATTTGATTAGGCAGTGGATAACGTGAATATTAAAGATGCAAAATGCCGCCTCAAGGATATCCTCCATCATGCCTCCCATAACAAAGAGAATGGCATCTAACTTTAAACTGTGGACCAAATAAAAAAACTGTTGAACGATTTATAGCTCAATTACATGCTTCAACCGCCTTTCCAATCATCTCAATGTTTCACTGTACTCACAACTAGAAGTAGAAACCAAACCAAAACAATGAAAGAGGAGAAAGAGGATACTTCTCACTAAAGTTCCATATATGCTTTGTATACTCATGCTAGGAACCCAGAGCAAGACCCTCACGAGTAATACTTGTCACGCGAAGGACAGCTTGAGCGCTTAAAGGTGAGAGTTTTGATTGACAGAAGTGCTCCCAAGAACCCCTCTCTGGGTCCTCAGTTACTGTAGGTGGTGTGGATACAAGAGATTTTTCATACACAGTTTGCAGCTCCAACAAGAGAGCACGAGCTGCCTCCCTGGATTCAGGAAGCTGGTCACTAAGCTGGGTTGCAGCTATTTGGATCAACTTGTCAATCCCATATGCTTTGATTCCCTCAACTCCCTGTATGTACAGCACGCAAAATGGCAAATGAATTCTTTAACAAACACAAAAGAAAACCAAAAATAATAACTGATATCAAGTGACAATAACGTATAGGGCCACAATATATACAAAGAACGCATACATTAAGAATCATGTTTCTCACTTATTTTCAGTAGTATTAATGCTAGATTGAGGTTTTGTGAAATAAGAAAAAACTACTTTCCTAGAAAGGAAACAGGAAAATAAATAAATAAATAAGAACAAGGCAAGCTAATTCAATGTTACTAATTGAAAGGATAAAAGATTACAATTCTGTGCAAAACAAATCCCTTAATAATTGAGATGAGGCAAAATGCGCTTTAAAAGATTAAAAAAAGCCACCCTCTCCCTAAATATTCAATAAAGGATAATTCGTGCTGGGCCTGAACTTGGTTTCACGATAAAATCTGTTAAGAGAAAAAGAGTCTCTCAATATCTTTACGGACCAAAGTTTGCAGAGAAAGAAGACACACCTTAGGCCATATAATTTTTCCTTTTGTTTCACAAAAGTAGGCAACAAAAAGGTAGCAACAAGAAGGATAAGCATGCTAAAGACAAACTTGAATTTTTTTCTTCAGAAATAAAGAAAAAACACATGAACCCACCCAGATATGAGAGAATCAATCATTGAGATGAAGAGAAAAGACGTAATTAATGTTAGATTCTTACCAGTCTTGGTACACTTTTACAAAAGCACATTGAAGCTTTCGCTCGAATTCGAGGATTCCTGTTCTTCAGATAAGGTTGCAACTTTGGTAACAACAAATTGGGGGAAACCCAAGTAGTCATAGCTATTAGAGATCTTTCAGCAGCCTCACATACGAATCGTTTGTCTTGTGAAGACTTGAGAAGAAGTTGTACAAGCTAAACCAAAGACAAGTAATCGCATAGAAAGGATGAATATGATATGAGAATGAGTTTAAAGAGTGAAAAAGACATTCATTAAAAAAACATAACCAAAAGCAGCAGTTGAAATTAAAGGGGAAAAAAAAGTTACCACAGGGTCTAGTGAATCAACTATATGATCACCATATGCACTGAAAATGTCTGCAGACGTCATAATTGCGGTTTTACAAACCGCACTTCTGGGATTCTTCAGGGACTTCACAATGAGGGGAATCACTCTTTCCCTGTTAGTCAAAATATGTTGGCCATGAATGGGAAATGAAACAAAATTACCAAATGAAATCAATAAATAACATCCCATGGTTAGGGAAAGATCACATTACAATTGATACTTACAACATGTTGACCATAGCTTCCTTCTGAAATATCGAGAGCCGGCGTACATCATTAAGTGCCTCACACACCAAAATCCAATCTTTGGAGTCTAAGCCAGCTAAGAGTGTCTGAAAGAAAAACATATCATATTACACAGGCAGTTCATTTACCCGAATCTTTTGCAAACATAATCAGCACAGCTGAATATCCTGATATGATATCGAAATAACATACTCTTACCTTGAGACTCTGTTCCACATCTTCTACGTCATTCAAGTCCCCAGATTCAATGTATTCCACTTCTGAATTTCCCACCTCGACGCCAGAGTTCGGAGTTTCACATCCATTGATAAGAGTTTTAACCAAACAAGAAGTTTCTTTTCTTTGAATTTCTTCAAGAGTTTCAGTAGTATGCTCCACATGAGGCTTGGAAAAGCTCCCATTAATGGAGTTCTGAGTCTTCCTCTCACACTCAGGCAGGATATTGAGATCTCTAAGAGCTTCACCAGACATCATTATTTGGGGTTTCTAAGCCTTAAACAGAAAATGGATATATTCAATACTGATAGTCTTTGTAAACTGTAAAACAAAATTGAATAAGAATTCATCTACATTAGGACAAAAGTATACAGAAGCAGAGTCAGCATGCCTAAATTAACAAGGAAAAGGACCACATCAACGTTTAAAGTCGGTTGTTCTGTATATTACACAACATACAATAACAGATCAATCCATCCAGTTGCAGAACTCTGAAGTAATAAGATATTCTGCAAAAGATAAACACATTTTATGTCTTTTAATAGGCATAGACGAGCTGGCAGGATCTGAATGCAGGTTCATCCAACTGAAACAATTAGTTCCATTGCTAAGTGGTACTGGCCGGTAAAATCACACAACTTTCATTGGTTGAATTCTGCACAATCTCCACAATAAAAGCCCAGATTCAAACCCTAAAGCTGCCCAGTTTCCCATGAAGATAGATTAAAGAGTCATAGTAGCAACATTTTTGCACTATGCGAATGATAGCAACAAGGTCAATAGTGCCAATGAGCACCGATTGAACACCACACGCAGACTATATAGATCACACTTCAATGCTACAACAATTCGCTGACAGAACCACAACGTATTCAACAAAACAGATTGAAATTAGATCTACAGTTCCGCGACCACCAGCATCAACTAATAAACAGCGAATAGAATGCGTCCAAAGCCTATAACAATAAAATGCAAAACTCATTGAAGTACAAGATCCCGTTCCACACTCCATTGGCAGATCGTAACATTTGAGTTCAAACAATGAATTTCAAATTCATTCCAACCATTCCATCAGCAGATTTTAAGTTCACATTAGTCAAAACTAGTTTCGTAATGTTACATACAATAACAGAGAGAGAGAGGGAGAGAGAGAAAGATTACCAGAGAAGATAAAGCGAAGAAGTCGGTTAAGCAGTGAAGAAAATGCTTGGACTCTTCTCTCTAAAAATATGAACAGATTTGATAGTGTAAATGTGTGTGTATACGAGAACACTGTAGAGAGAGAAAAACCGGCGAAAATCGCAGTCTTATGAGACCTGGGCCGGCAAGGACGGCAAATTTACATGTGAGCGAGCGCCGAGAGAGAAGCCAATGACATAATAAATTCGCGATTTTTAGTTCCGAACTACCCCTGTTTTTGAAATAAAATATCGAAACTGTCACTGCCATTAATTTGAAGTTGGGTTAATTGCATTAAAAGTCTATAAAGATTGAAATTTGTCTCATTTTAGTTCATAATGTTTCAATTACATCATTTTAATATCTGAATTATTTGATATTTATATAATAAAGTAGTTTACAATTCAAATCTCAAAAGATAAACAAAATAATTTTTACTATTCGTGGTTGAGATCACTTTAAATTTTACTTTCAAGTTAATCTAACGGCTAATATTAACACACTAAATTTAATAAAAAAATAGGGTTCTAAAGGTGTGTTTGAAGTGATTTTTTTAAAGTATTTTTAGAAATTATTTCTCATAAATATTTTTTTTTTTAAAATAGTATTTGAAACCGCCTCACTACTACCTCTACCACCACCACCCCTACCACCAGTATCGCCACCACCATCATTACCGCCGCCGCCATCACCACTGTCGCCGTCATTACTACCACTACTACCGTCGCCGCCACCATCCCCATCGTCGTCGTCGCCACCACCACCACCACCGCCCCCACCGTCATCGTCATCGTCATTGCCACCGCCTCCGCCACCATCATTGTCGTTATCACCATCACCGCCATCGCCACCACCACTATTACCGCCGCCGCCACCGCCAACACAGTCATTGCCACTCACTGCTACCATCACCGTCTCCTACTACCACCACTGCAACCCACCAACTCTCACCCCCATTACAAGCCGATGCTTAAATTCTTTTATCTCTTTTCTATGTTTGTGATTTGATTTTGGATATAAATACAAATATGTTTTTTATTTACCATTTTTTATTATTCTGTGTCTTCAGAAACAGACAATAACTAGTTTATATAATAAAGTAGTTTACAATTCAAATTTTAAAATATAAACAAAATGACTTTTACTATTCGCAGTTGAGATTGCTTTAAATTTTATTTTAAAATTAATCTAACGGCTAATATGAACACCTTAAATTTAATAAAAAAAAATAGGCCCCTAAGGATATGTTTGGAGTAATTTTTTAAAAGTACTTTTAAAAATTATTTCTCATAAATACTTTAAAAAAAAATAATGTTTGAAATCGCTCCACCATCGCCAGCACCACCACCGCCACCACCACCACAGTCACCACCACCACCGTAGACGTTGTCGTCGCCACCACAACTGCCACCATCGCCGTCGTCGTCGTTGTCGTCACCCCTGCCGCCACCGCTGTCGGTCGCCACCTCCTTCGCCACCATCATCGTCGCCACCACGGTCATTGTCGCCTACTACATCCATTATTGTCTTCTACCACCACCACTGTTGTCCATCACCTCTCACTCCTAATACAAATTGATTCTTAAATTTATTTATCGTTTTTCTATATTTGTTATTTGATTTTGGATATAAATACAAATATATTTATTATTTACCATTTTTTATTACTTTGTGCCTTCAATCACAGGCAATAACTAGTATTTCTATATAGTCCCACAAGCAAATAACGTCTAAATTGTTAACAATTTTTTATCATAAACTTATTACATAATACTTAAATATGGACCAAAAATAATTTTGATAATTCTTAAACAAAATTTAAGTAGCTCTTGATAAAAATGTGTAATATGGGTAGCTTTTAACCAAATTTGAGATAATTCATGATTAAAACTGAGTAATTTTGGTAGCTATTTAACCAAAATTTGAGTAAAAATTTAATCAAGAGTTATTCAAATTATTTTTTTATCCATATTTAAATATCACATGACAAGTTTATGATAAAAAATTATTAGTAATTTGGGCGTTGCCTGTTTGAAGGACTATATAGAAATATATTCAATACTCCAAAAATAAAAATGATGTAATTAAAATATTAAAAACTAAAATGAGACAAATTTTATACTTTGGGGATCTATTGCGCAATTAAGCCTTTAAAGTTTAAGAAAGTTGAGACTTCAGATTCTTAAGTTGACACCCCACCCTCAATAACCCAAGGAGAAGCAATTTGGAATTGATGCTTTAGCATTTGAAGATGATTGTAAGTGGAATTATTAATTTATTTAATTATTGTTTATTTTTGAAGATCAGATAATCAAGGTCGAGGTCGTTCACCTGAAGATGCCACTCGAGTCATAATCATCAGCGATCGACACATTATTTTTGTTGTCTAAATCTCACTTTGTTCCATGGTTTGGATTTGAATCACTACACTTAATTCTAAACTTGCAAATAAAAGTTTCTTCATGATTTTTTTTTTTTTTGTTAAAGTTTTGAATTATAAATTAAACGTATTTTAATATTGAGTTCAAGTTTAATATAAAAATAAATACACCATTGCCCCACGATGCAATTTGGTCAGCCAGTGGTGAGGGTAGCTAAGTCTCTTTTCCTCTCTGTGCACACTACGCCGACGCAAAAGTGATTCCGTTGGGCACTGGTGCTTCATAAAACTAAGTTCCTAGCACTCTGTCAAACAAAAAAAAAACACGCTATATGGATTGAATGAATGATGTAGCTCGGAGAAGATGATTGGGTACGTTACATATAAAGGATTATGTAAAAATTTCAAAATTATGTAATAATAATTACGAATTATTCAGAAAAATGAAAATTTTACACGTATCCAAAGAATCATGTCTTTTCAACTTGAACAGCTCAACCATGATGAAGTGGGTTGTCTTGTAGCAAGCTGCCAGCGATGATTAAGAATGTGGACAACTCCTAAGACATAAGCTCGTGGATGTCAGTTAGCTCGTGGATGTCAATTAACAAGTGTATGTATTAGGATGATATTTCTTTAGGGTTGATGGCGATGGGGATACCATGGTACTTGAAACAATGCTAACCGATTGGAATGCTTTGTACTGTTTTCCAGTCCAACACTACTATTTAGAATTATTGTATGTATTACACATGTATAATAGTACCCAATATTTGAGATTTTTGTCATTGCAATTTAAAAAGAGTTAAATATGCGCAATCTGGGGAGAGACTGTCTTACACATGAATAATGCCCAGGTGAAATAGTCGACCAAAACACTGCAATTTATACACCAACATTGCCCATCAACAGGACCATTCTGACAGACCATTTACCACCCTTATTCGGTTTCCATATTAATTGCCAAGAAACGTACCAGGACCATTATGAGATTTTTAGTTTAGAGAGAGAGAGACAATAGTAAATAGGAATTACAAAGGGGACTCTTAAGACAGTGAGCCATATTTGACACAATAAAATTCAGGTTACTAATTTAAGACCAGACCCACCAGCCCAGTGTCTCTCCTTCCCCACGGTGTTGCTCTTCCGTTGCAACAAATGCATTGGAGAAGTAACTCCGGCCATCATCACTACCATCATCGTCTTCTGATTGGATCCCTTCAAGTGGTGTTGCAACACATCCAGGGTAGTATTCACTAGGGAGGTATGAATCACAACCGTCCACAAGCTGTGGACCATTCTCGTCCACCACTGCGCTTTCTCCGCTGTCCATGCTAAGCCGATCCTCGACCTTCATGGTGAACTGCATGGCTGGAACATGGGCTGCATCCACCGGAAGCGGGTCTTCTTTTGCTTGCAACTTCTCAGTCAAGGAAACAACCTGCCGTCTAGCATAAATAACTATATGCTCCAACGTAACACAAACAATCTATAATATAAATCGGGACAAATTTCAATAAATCCATCCAACAAACGCCACTTAACATTCTTCTCAAATCTATCATTTCTCACTACGTTACAACCATCAAACACGGGTTATCCTTGTGTGTGTGTGTGTATATATATATAATCAAAGACTCAGAATCGCTAATATACCTCAGATTTGAGCTTTTGGTTCTCTTTGAGAATGTTGTCGTAGTCTGATGCAAGGGAATCATAGGAGCATTTAAGTTGATCATAATCCCTTTCAAGCTGTTTAGTCTTCCACCGCGCACGGCGGTTCTGGAACCACACAGCCACTTGTCTTTGTTGCAGACCAAGCTTCTTGGCCAGCTGGGTCTTGCGCTCCGGCTCCAATTTGTTATCTTCCTCAAAGCTCTTCTCCAGCATGTGCACCTTAATATACCAACCAATTCTGACTAATAGTGTTTTTGAACTGAAAAAAACCTTTCGATATCGTAATCGCTTTCATGTTTGAGGTGGTTGACATTTAATCTTACATAACTCAAAGGTTTTCGTTATATATCTTGATGAACCAAAAAATTAACCAGATTGTTACTTCTTGTCATGAGCCTAACGTTGTCGAATGTAAACTTTCCTAAGCTTTCTTAGACATCCAAATCTCATACTCAATTGAAAAAGTAGTTACTAGAATCCCTTTTTGGATTTTCATTTTCGCAAATATACAAGGGTGTATGATGTTAACCAAAAAAAAAATGCAAATAGAGATAGAGAGTGCACGGAGAAGTGGAGATAACTACCAAGGTAACCGCCGAGTAACGACCCAATTATGAAAAGATCCATTTATCTACGTGAGCGGAACTTGATCTAGGTCGAATCACCCACCATCAATTAACATGGGTGAAGATCAAAAAAGAAGGAATTATGGTTCCAGGTTGTGGTACGGTATCAATCATCATCAACTCAGATAGCTTTGAAATATATTGGTTGCAGCGTCCCGACACGATGTCATGGAATACGACATAAAAAAAAATATTAAACATAACACGAAATTCTTGTGATACCGCCGTATTGCAAAATCATATCAGCCGACTTAGTGACTTTGCAACTTGGGATTGACCGAGTCGTGGGAGATTTGAAGTTTATACGTGTAACAATATCTTTTGCCGAGTCGTCCGACTCGATGGACTCATATCGATATTGGATACTTTGAACCACGGAAGGAATGTGACGCTGATCCTATAACTTGGAAGAAAAGAAGTAGTGGTCATGTAAATATTGGTAGATATTTTAGTTTATCTCAAAGGAATCTAATTTAAAGGTGTATTGTGATACCTTGGATCCAAAATAAAATCAAGCGCCGTGTTAAGTGGGTAAGTCCATCACTGACCTGCTCATGAGTTAGACGACGCTTCTTTTCCGGCAACTGTTCATCGTAATATTCTTCGTCAAACAGTTCGTCCGGCGAGCTGAAAAAAGGTCTCCTCTTTGAGGTTTCCTCCATATTCATCACTGATCTTCCTCCTATAAGTTTCACCAGGAAAACAACCTTCTTCCCTCAATTCAACCTTAAGGATACATTATTGACTGTTTTGAAACACTGAACTTAAAAAAGAACCCTTGATTAAATAAACGTAGTACATCTATGTCACCATAGTTGACCTGAATTGTTTGTTTTGGGAAAGAAAGAAAACAAAATTCTTTGGTCATATATAAATAAGTACAAAGCATAAGAATGGATCACCTCGAAAAACGTTACCACCATCTCCGAGGAACACCATGCTACCTTGCCACGATGGGTCGAAGATAATATGGCTGGAATTCATACTTCAGTCTGTCGGATCTCTCCGGCGATGTGGGTGACCGTCGATATATGAAGTAATATATGTAGATAGATTATTCCGGTCAAGTGAAAACTCTTAAATAGAGCTTAAGAACTTGTATGAATACGTCTACGGTTTGGTACTTTTGATTTTAGAAGATCATGAGCTTGTGACGGAAGAAGCTAGTACTCCAGAGCAACATCGCCGGAGTCTCCAACGGACAGATACAAAATCCCATCATTTGAGCCAACTTACCCAGCTCCGCCAAACTCTCCCTCCGGCCGTGTCCCTTGAAGGGTCAAATAGGATCGGCCGATTTGATTCGCCGGGCAGCGCAGGGAGTGCCTGAGTTGATGGAGGAGAGCCCAAGGCCCTTTTTATATTTGCGCCCTTGCAGCTGAATTGACGCATAAATCCCTTGAAGACTTACCTTCACAAAGTCATCAAGGCAGGGTTTTTCGTAATTTGAACTTCGTGCCGGGGGGGGGGGACTACAGAGGCTGGAAGATGGGAGTTCACTAACGTGCGCCGGATGTGACTGGGTGTTCGATTGGATCTGGGCCATTGGGTCAAAATTAAATTTAGGAGTATGAATTTGAGCTATAAAAAAAAAGTCAATTTAATAAATAAATTGAATTAATATTTCGCATTTATAACATATTAAATATTTTTTTTTTAGATATTAACTCAAATACGATCCAAAACAAAATAATGCACAAGTATTACGGCATGAGTTGACATCCCGGGGCCAAATTATGAGGGAAAGAAAAAGAGTAAATAATTATGATGCTTTCTGGTAAGGATTGTCAGATATCAAGAGATGATATGTATTTGAATTGTAATTTTTTGAATTATATTTAAATTGTGTAGTATTATTCTAAATCACAAACATTTGCGATTAGAATCAAAGTTGTTCCTTTTTTTTAAGTGGTGAGAAGAAAAGAAAACAAATAAGAACAAAGTTTATTTTTATTAATGCTACAAAATAATGTTCATACAAATGGTTATTTTAAAACATGAGTCAACTTTCTTGAAATATATAAAAAAAAACATTGCCTTAAATTAGTTTGAGTTGTAGGGCTTAATTGAATTTGATGGATCCACCTCAGGTGTGGCCCAGCTTTAGTAATGGGCCTGGCCCAAAAAGGCCCAACTCAAATAATAGGACTAGCCCAAACAAGATTCAGTTCAAGTAATAGGCTCACCCTAGACAAAGTTCAATGGGCCCGACCCATATAAAATCCAACTCGACTCACTACGGTGTCAAGGGAGCACAATCAGCCATGTCATCCTGAGACCCAGTTTGTAATTGATAAAGAGATCTCCACACAACTATCCTGTTTGTTGTAATAATAGTGTCACCTCTACTAAATTAGTCTATCTGTTACGGATGTGGTGCCTTAATTTGTTAAAAGACACCTATAAATTATAAGTTTTGTCTATACACGGGGGGCATCTTACATCTTATTTCACACTTGACTCACCTAAGTTCTCATTGCTTTCACCTGAGCTCCCCACACTCCTACAGTAACAAAACACCCGCTAGTAAAAGTTCTTTAAAGTCGTATAAGTCACTCTAATCGAACTACTCTATCTCTGTGTGTTGTTTGTGTTAAGTTTTATATTATATTTACTATATTTTATTAATCATACTAATCACTAAACAGATAATGCTTAAAACCGATTTGTACATCATCAAAATCATAACAGTGACACTAGAAAATTACATCTCAAAAACTTACAAATTCCAAATACACATACACAATAGACTTTATGTAGCTTGAATGGCTTTAATGTCAAGGTTAGTGGCTTCTTAGGGAAGAGGAGCTGTACAATAAAAGAGATAGAACCGTTTTTCTTGTTCAATTTCTTCTTTGCTAAGGTAAGATACCAAATGGAGACATCTTTTGACTGAAAATGGATTCGAGTTAGGGGGAGGGGGGGTTGAGCTTTAGAGAAAGGTGCTCTTAAAAGCCTAATGGGGATGGGAAAAGCTATTTAATGGAGAAAGCACCTGAAGAGGAACAATGACTCAGATATATTTGTGTGTGTGTGTGTGTGTGTGTGGTGTGGATGACAAGACCAAGCGTGAGTCAAAAGTGTAAGCATAAGCCATAAGTGGGACTAGTGCAGTGCAATACATACTATACAGACATAAGCCCGGCCCTATAACAAAAGAGAAGCCTGTTAATCCAGGGCGACTTTCCAGATTGTGTGTTACTCCCAATCTACATATATCAAATTGCATCCCAGTTGTAATGGTTCGGGTTGTAATCTCGTCGTTCACCTCTTTGTAATTATTATTGATTTTGTTCTCAACCCTATACCACTTAAGAATGCAAATGAATGGATCCAAATCAACCGCTAAACTCCTTAATGGATTCAAACATATTCCCTCTCGATTAATTTGTTTTTTCCATTGAACTTGACTTTGCTTGTTTGATTAATAAAATAAAGTTGAAGTTGAACTAGAATTTAGATTGATATTTAAGATCAAGTCTTATACATTTATAATATAAGACATGACAAACTTTAATAAATTCATCTGACGGTCTCAAATAGATTCATCAAATAGCCAACAACATCTCTCTCAAAACAATTCACATTGCACCATGACTTTAGGCACCGATTACTCCTAATATATATATATCTATATAATAAAATAATTTACAATTCAAATTTCAAAAGATAAACAAAATGACTTTTGTTATTCGCGTTTGAGATCGCTTTAAATTTTACTTTAAAGTTAATCTAATGACTAATATTAACACTCTAAAGTTAATAGAAAAAATAGACTCCTGAAGGTGTATTCGGAGTGACTTTTTAAAAGTACTTCTAAAAATTATTTCTCATAAGTACTTTTTAAAAAAAAATAGTGTTTAAAACCGTCTCACCACTACCTCTACTATCACCACTGCCACTGCCACTGCCACCACCACCGTCGTCACGCCGTCACCACCACTACCACCATCGTCGCCACAACCACAACCGTCTTCGTCGCCGCCACAACCACCCCACCAACATCACCATTGCCACTCCCCACCACCACCACAACCATCATCGTCTCCTACCACCACCACTATCGTCCATCACCTCTTACCCCCATTACAACTCATACTTAAATTCATTTATCTCTCCTCTATATTAATGATTTGATTTTGGATATGAATACAAATATATTTATCGTTTATCATTTTTTATTATTCTGTATCTTCAGGTACAGATAATAACTAGTATATATATATATGATCAAACTCTACCCAATTTTAACCCGAATGACTTTCAACTATTCATGAACAAGTCAATTTTTTTGTAATCCTAATCTTTTTTTTCTCTATTCACAACCCCTTAATCTATTATTCAAAGAGGGGTCGAGCTTAGGAGAGTCCTTGTTATTTATATTATGTTCATATGAAAATTTATGTCTTTAATAATCGTCTCGTGCCGGATAGGTTCTTGAGGGGTGATAGTTGACTTGACACCCTTAATTGAGCTTGACCCACCTTCCCCTTGGGCAAGGCCAGGTGGTCACCTCTTGGGTGTGCAATCTCCCAGTTGTATTATCTTATCCAGAGCGTGAGGATGACTTCGTAACATGATACTCCAGTACGTTCTTGCTTCCTCACAAAACCTTATCCCCTCTCTTCTCTATGTAATTTTTATATCTATTTCTATACAGTTCTTTTTCTTTTCCACTGCATTTCATCCCAAACCCTAATGTCACCAATCTGGTGTTGATTCTTTAAAAACTAACATCAATGGCTGCCATTATCTCCTGCCGCTACAACTACTGTTCCTCTCCACAACCTATTAAAGCCTCCAAACCCATCAACCCTAATAAACTATCCACCAATTTCATAAGCTTTGCTCATACTCTGAATGATCGGCGATTCCGCCCAAAATGTTCTTGCAAAGACCCTCGCGGAGTTCAGACCCCTAGTGATAAGCAGGCAAGCTCTTTACTCTAAAGTTAATTATATAAATGTTATTATGTATTTATTGGAATTTCTGTGCAATTGTTTGGTTTTCTGTTTTAGGTTGATTAAAAACTATAGAATTTCAACTGTAGTGATCTGGGTATGTTGTAATGTCTATATAGTGTGGCCAGAAAGATTGGATCTTTTCGTTAAAAGAATGTGCGATTTCTATGGCATTGGCGGTGGGGTTAATAGCTGGAGTACCAACATTGGGTTGGCCTAATTATTCCAATGCTGCAAATGCTCCTCCAGTATTGCCCGATTTGTCCGTGTTAATTTCTGGGCCGCCGATTAAGGATCCGGGAACTTTGTTGAGGAATGCTTTGCCCATTGACAATAAAGCTATTAGGGAGGTTCAAAAGCCACTTGAGGATATCACTGACAGTCTCAAGGTTGTAGGTCTCAAGG
This sequence comes from Ilex paraguariensis, assembly GCA_963454935.2. Taxonomy (NCBI): domain Eukaryota; kingdom Viridiplantae; phylum Streptophyta; class Magnoliopsida; order Aquifoliales; family Aquifoliaceae; genus Ilex; species Ilex paraguariensis. The sequence goes on from CAUOFW020003479.1 coordinate 34,260, forward strand.
CGCTTGATTCCGTAGAGAGAGTGAGAAACTTTCTCTTTTACTGTTTTTGGAGCTTTACTTTTTAATGGAGATGGGTTTTGTGCATATAGTTTGAAGGGATCTATCAAAATGACAATCTGAAATTTATTTGTTTGTGGGTTGTAGAATGTGAGGCAGGCTTCTCGTGCGGTTAAACAAGGGAGGAGTTTGATTGTCTCGGGAATGGCAAAATCAAAGGTGGATCATGGGATCGAATTGCTCAACAAGCTGGAGGCTGGGTTGGATGAGCTTCAACAAATTGTGGAGGATAAGAATCGAGATGCAGTTGCACCTAAACAGAAGGAGCTGCTTAATTATGTCGGAGGGTGAGTACCGAAAAGCATCCGTTATTGCTTCAATTATGTGCATATTGGTACAATGACATGCACAAATTCTAAGGAAAGAACACTTACCAAGAAATTAAAATCTGAAGAAAGACTGAAATGTGTGTTGGGTATATAATCATTATTTGGGTCTTGGAGTGAATGAAACTGTCAATTCACTTTCCTGGAAAAAAACATAATGCTGATTCTTGTGACAGTATGTCTGACATGTTGATCCTAAGCTTCAATCAAATGTCGCTGTAGATTAGATATCAATTGCGATACTCTAAAAATTTGTGTTAGACCTTTTCTTGAAGGTATTTTATACCGGACCGTGGAATATGATACCCAAGAGAAAGTATAAAAAGATACAATAACTGCTGCTCCAAAGAAATAATAATTAGGTAAGGTTGAAATGTTCTCTTGAATACATTTCAGGAAAATTTTGTGGGTGGGTGGGTTGGGTGGAGATATGCTAATAACTACATGTCAACGGTTCTATACCATGGATTGGATGCCTACAGAGCATACATACGATTGTGTCAAATGTTTAGCTTTTGGGTACTGCAATGCAAACTGGTAACAAAGGATAGTTTGACATTAAGCTGGCCCGGTCTGCTCTATCCTACAACATATAGTCAAGGATAACCATGGGGCAGAATCTGCAAGACTATCATTGAGGTTTGTCCAGCTCAGTGACCACATAGATCGACATGATCATCTTGCTTGGTAATATCATCACACATTTGCAATTACTCAAACTCCCATTCTATATTGTAACTGTAATTATCATGCTTGATCTCTTATTGCTCTTGAGTGACAAGGTTCAAATGGATTTTGGTGTCCACAAATGATTTGAAGTATGGATCATGGCTCCCTGAAAAGGAAATGAATGTTACAATGGGTGTTGGTGCCTGAACAAGATATTCTATATATCAAAATATCCTAAAAAAAGAGTGAGCTTGTTTTGGACGTTAATTCTTGTCATGATGGGGAGCGGATTGGGAATGAAAATGCTTTAAATTTCTGAACTCTTTCAACATAAAGCTGGGAAGAACTTGTGGAAGTTAATCATAGTAAAATATGCTATTCTCATTTAAACTCTTGTCATTGACTGCAGCTGAAATCTTCCTGGGGCATTGGGTTTCTGCAGTGTTGAAGAGGACATGGTGGATGGCTTCCCTTATGAAGTGCCTGAAGAATATCAAAGTATGCCTCTCCTGAAGGGAAGAGCAACTGTGGATATGAAGGTCAAGGTGAAGGACAACCCTAACTTGGATGAGTGCACATTCCGTATTGTTCTGGATGGTTACAATGCCCCAGTAACCGCTGGAAATTTTATAGATCTTGTAGAAAGGCATTTTTATGATGGAATGGAGATCCAGAGAGGTAAATAAATTGTATAAAACCAGGATTAGGAGTACTAATTTATAGATAATATGAGTGACAGTTCATCGAATTTGCTTATAGCTGATCAATCTTCAGTATGGACTCGTATATAGTTTCACTTCCACTGGACTTAGATTTCTATTGATTCTTTTGCAGCGGATGGCTTTGTAGTCCAAACAGGAGACCCTGAAGGTCCTGCTGAGGGATTTATTGATCCCAGTAAAGAGAAAACCCGTACAATACCTTTGGAAATTATGGTGGATGGAGAAAAAGCACCTTTCTATGGGGAAACCTTGGAAGTAAGTTTCTCAACAGGATTCGTCATAACATTATATGTATGTGTATGTGTTTTTTTTTTTTTTTTTGGGGGGAGGGGGGGGGTTGGGATGTGCTTGACACTGCTTTGCTCCTACAAAATTGGTTATAACTTGCATGCTTGGACAGGAGCTTGGTCTATACAAGGCTCAAACAAAGCTTCCATTTAATGCATTCGGAACAATGGCCATGGCCCGAGATGTGAGAGTTCTAAACCAGGCTATACTGAAATTATGTACATTGACTATTTACTATGATTTATTGGCTTAACAGACAGGCTACTGAGTTTTTTTTCTAACCATCTAATTTGTAATCAACAACAGGAGTTTGAGAACAATTCTGCATCAAGTCAGGTCTTTTGGCTATTGAAAGAAAGTGAACTCACTCCTAGTAATGCCAATATATTGGACGGTCGGTATGCAGTGTTCGGATTTGTGACGGAAAACCAGGACTACCTTGCAGATCTCAAGGTTGGAGATGTCATAGAGTCAATGCAAGTGGTATCTGGCTTGGATAATCTTGTCAACCCGAGCTACAAGATTGCTGGCTAGATGTCCTCATTTTGGTATTAAACTAAAGAAATTGAGTCTGCTTCGAAAGTTTCTGAGAAATCTATCGGTCGGAAGGACAGCCTGTTTAGTTTTTCTCTGATGATTCTGAATTGTTCTATTTTGAGAGTTCTCACTGTGCGCTTT
>CAUOFW020003480.1:0-52285 GCA_963454935.2 Ilex paraguariensis
AAAAAACTGGTAAGGGAATTTATCTACAAATACCAGAAATTGGATGTTGAACATTAGAATCTAGAGAGAGAGAGAGAGAGTGATTCTTAGTAAAAGTAAAGGGGTAGTCATAAGAGAATCGGTTGGTGCAGTATCAAATGGGAAGTCAGTCAGTTTTAGAAAAGCTAACAGAGTATTAAACAAAGGAGATGTTGTAAAACAGAAGAAAAAAGACAGATTTGCTGGGAAGAAAAGTAAAGGGTTGCTAGAGTTGTAGCTCCATTTCTGAACTTTAATATTTGTTTTTGTGCGTAATTTTTGTTGGAAAATTTTCAATTAAGTTACCCTTTTATATTTGCTTGAATTTGTGTTGAAATAGAGAATTTTTGGATTGAATTTGTTTGATACCTTTTGATGTTTTTTCAGCCATTTTTTGCTCTAGTTTTGTGTTTGTTTTCATGTTCCTGAAGAAATAATTAGTTTTCATATACCCAACATTTATAACCTTCACCCTATCTTCCACCTTTTTGTTTATTGTTTTTAACATAAAAACTACTGAACAGATGATGTCCACGGCTGCTAAGGAACTCATCACTTTTATTCATGACCAAGAAAATTACACTGTTCACAAAGCACAAAGCTTATGCCTTCAAGAACCCCACAACCTTTTATAATATTTCCTCACAATAGACCTACGTATTATAGCTAATGCATAACACTTTGTAACTCTAGGAGGAAGCTTGTCTTGGAAATATACATAATAGTCAGAAACAATCCCAAAAAGATAACAAATGTTTGAGGTTCGGGCAATGGGAAACCAAAGTTTTAGTTTAGGGTGCAATGTGAGAAATCTAATAGTTGAGGGGGCAAAATGGAAAAAGGGTGATAATTCAAAGGGTGCAAGAATAATTTACTTTGTTTTTATACAACACTGTTGACAATACTCATAACAAGTGTTTTTAGAAAGATAATTGTCAAAGCATGAAAACAAAAAAATAGTTTAAATACATATATTTTGGTATTTGGATGATTTTTTTTTTTTTTACAGTATTGTATATTTTTACATTTGATATTAATAGTGAATCGTTAAAAAAAAAAAAAAAAAGAATTCGCCTTAGACTCTGTTTAGGTCGGGCCACCCTGTGCATGCAATTTCTTCAAACATAATGGTAATCGCATTTCAATGCGGCAGAGAGCCCTCAACACTACCATATCCCATCTTTATCCTCTGTGAAGTGCAAAGCAACAAACTCCCAAACCCTGTCTTCCTACAATAAACTCTTGGAAGGGCAAGCCTCCGTATGGAAGCTGAATTCCGCCAAGAACCTTGGATACCATAAACAATCAAATTACAATGGCAAGGTCATCCCGGCACAATCGGGACTATTAATTCTTTGTATCAACAATGAGCAAGTCAAGAGTAAATAGAAAAATCTGTCCAGTTTCTTTACTTCTTCTCAAGGAGTATGAAACATTATGCCATGAAAGACCAACCAATGGAAAGATTGCTCATGTTGCTTCTCTTCAATAAAACTCTTAAACAGTGCAATCTGCCCAGATTTGTATACTGATAGTGCCAATATTGAACTCTTTTTAAGAGTAAAAACATAAGAGGTCTTTTTCTCACAATATCTGTTTTTACCACTACGGTCTCTTGGGACAAAAAACTGAATAAAATAGGTAATGCATGAACCGAAAATAAGTTCCTCAACACTAAACACAGAAGGAAGATAGAACTTGAGAGAAACCGAACAATAATGTTTTCGAAGAGAATTTAATAAATAGAACAAACATTAATCTATGATAAGTGATAACATAAGAGGAACTATTTTTGGTCAAAGGCACAACACATATACACTTTTTTTTTTAACACTCGCATATACATTTTCAGTCCATGGAAAATAGTGAAAGAACACATAAAAGTATGACAGCTGCACTAATCCTGTCTTATAAAAGCACATTGCAATATCCAATTGTACACACCATCATTTCTTTACTGAAGAGAGAATTCTCATGATGATTCGAGGTCTATCTTCATTAGAAACAGAAACTTATTATTTTACTTTATTAAAATTTTTAATCTAATTAGTCCATAATCACATATTTTCCGAATCCAAAACTGTCATGGTTCTGCCAATATCATCACAATAAAACTTTACTGTCAAAGTAAATCATATTTTTCCCCCAGTGGTGGTTTAGGTCCAAAAACACAAAAAACTTTGGTGTTTGAATGATCTACTTTTCACGATTTTGGACTAAAGTGCAACAGCTAAAAGGATTACCAATTTATTGTAACAAGCCAAATATATCAAAATCTAATGCTTTTTGATACTCACATTTTTTTTTAGATAAAAGGTAGAGGTAGTAGGATGTTTAGATTTGCAAAATCTTAATATTTTGAAATTTCACTTCTGATCGTCAAGTTAATGTAAATTCTACAGGTAACGACGTTTCACTGCAAATTTCAGTCTACAACTCAAAATTATGGGTTGGGTTGGGGGGAGGGGGGAAATATTGGATTTAGACATAGAGAATTAGACTATTAAGACCCAAACTGCAAAGGGTCCAATAATTATTAGTATTATATCAGCGACCAAGAAACAAAATCATTTGTATACACCGAAAGAAAAGAACAATAAAAAATGGCATCGTATTCCATATGCTCTATCGATAGGTATCACATAATATACCAATAGGAATAACATTTAATTTTCGTCAAGATGATCACAATCACGAACTGATTTCGAATGGGTGGAATATGAATAAATGTAGTAGTAATAATAATTTCTTGATGGTGTTTCAATTGAATAAATGTAGACAGATAAGGATTCGTCTACATTTATTATTACAATCAAATAATCCTGGGTATCAAACTGCAAAATTATCACAGACAAGAGGCTTAATAGGCAATCATATACATGGAGTGTTCATGAACTACAATATTCTCTGACCGACCATATAAAGTCTTATATGCAAGCTTAAATAAAAATAAATAAATTTTACTTATATTTTATCCTTCCAGAGGTTTAATTTATTGAATAACTTCCAACATTAAAAACTCAATGCCCACTACGGCTACCTACAATCAGTAAAATTCCAGTAATCACTGAATATGCACTTATGGATATTTGGGTGTACATACACACATACTTGGAACCAGATTTTAAGGTCGAAAGCGGTGCAGGAATGTCCGATGGCGTGGAGTAGGCAGAGAGCGAAGGTCGATTACAGAGAAAGTTATATTTTGTACAAAATGTATAAAATTAAAAGAGGAGAATGACTAATCCCAAATATTAGAGGAATGATTTGTTAATAAAAAATCATTACCCGATGAAGCAGTACTACAATGATGCTTGTGGACTGTCAAGACACGAAATTCAGCCGCGTCCGACAGAGAAGGGCGAAGGCGATCTGGGCTGGAAGGATTTCTGGGAAGTGGTGCAGTCATTTTTATTTTAGACATTAATTCCTGGAATTAAAAGAAAGAGAGCATGGGTTGCTAACTAATTTCTGGAATGGCAAAGGGAGCAAGGATAAACCACAATTAAATTTCTCGCTGTGCTTTGGTAGAATTTGAGAGAATTGAAAGGTTGAGAGAGGTGATAGAACGCCATGATGGTGGCCACAAAAATAGTCCACACTCCAAAAGAGAGAATGATACCAAACTTGTACTAAATCCCACAAAATTCAGTCTAAATATATCCATGAAACTTAGGAATAATGAAAAAGCAATACAAAGTAGAATAAATAGAGAACATATATGTACACATGTACCCTTATCAGAAATCTCGTAATTAGAAGACCTATGATCACCGAAATGAAAAAACAATCGCTACAACCTTGTACCCGCATCAATCTCAACTAGTGCATGTCACAGAATGGTTCTCCATGCCTGCAACCGAAAAAGACCATTGTTTGTCAATCAAAAAATATGAAACCTCAAAAAAAAGATTTAGGCCGTTTGAAAAATTGTCAATATCGAAAAACCAAAAAAAAAAAAAAATACCCAATAACTTAAAATAATTTAAAGCTTGGATTCAATAAGAGAACATTTGAATAGAATTCAATCCAAGGAAAACAAAAAAACTTACAATACCCACAAGAAAGGAAGAAAGTGCAAAAATCCAAAAATATAGGAAACTCCTACCCCCAAAAATTCGAATCAAGAAAACTGATCAATATAAATCGTAGTCTTGAAAACTCTAGAGACAGATAGACAGAGAGGGGGAAGGTGAAGAAAAGGGGTGCATGATTGTTTGTTTTCAGCCAACTTGTGAATAACCGAGAGAAGAGAGAGAGAAAGAGAGTAATGACTAAGAGAGAGAGTAAACAGGGGAGAGCAAGAGTTAGAGAGACGACAAAAAAATATGGGGGTAGAGAGGGTAACGGCCAAGAATAGGGAAGGTTTTAGGCAATTTAGGTTTATTCATTTATTAAATTTGAACGATAAGTTTGGTATATTTGTAATGTTGAAGGGTAAAAATAAAAATAAAATGTTTTTCAGATATATTGACTTTTTAAAGTAATATAGATTAAGAGAGGTTATTTTCAATTGAATACATTATATAAATGAATGGAGCACGTCATTAATCCATTTTTGAACCCAATGCCTAGAATAAAATTCAAAAAATTATTTAGTTAATTAGCAATATCCTCATTCCATTGCTATATCCAATTGCTTATTAATGTGTAACACCTCAACCAGAAAGTGAAACCAGAATCAAAGAAAAACTATGATATTTTTTATTTTCTAAATTATCGAACATAGGGGAAAAAGGGTGCGAGAGATCATAAGCAATTTTGTGGTCACTCGTGAAAAGTCTATAACATATGGTTGTTGATTCACACAAATGGAGAAAACAAGAAAAAAAAAATATATTACCCAATACTTTCTAGTTTCTGTTATATTTCTATTAACCCCATTCATTTAATGATAAGATATTATTTAAACAACAATTTTACAATACTATGTTCTGCAGTAACGCACATTCTTTGGCAAAAACTCAACGATATAAGCATAAAGTTTAAACAAAGATTCTATACAATGTTCATTTTCATTACTATAGGAACCTCAAAGATTTTGCTGCAATTTGCGGGTCTGCTGCTCGTCAACATACTTGCTTCTATGCAATACCGCAATTCAATTGAATCCGGTTTGGCCCCATCAAAACCCACCTCCCCTCGGCTTTGCTGAAGCCAATGTTCATGGGTTTAAGCATCTAGGTCAGGTATGGGTCGGGATTGCAGTCCAGGACTTTAAAATTGTATCCAAACATGAGTTTTGTTTGTCTATTAGACTATTTTTCTTAAACCCATCAAACCAAACCCTCCATTACCCATCTACCAAACAGACTCCTAAGGGTGTCTTTGGCAAAGCTTTGGGGGATAAGATTGGTTTGTATTTTTAACTCAAACCAATCCAATGAAAATCCAATAACTAGGATAATGAAGTGGTGTAATTCTATCCCTCATTTGGAAAGTAATTTCTTATATTATGGGGCTCACGGACAAACCATTATTTTTTTGGGTCAAATCTCTTTACTTTCACATGACAATTTTAACCTTTAATCCTATCTAAGCCAAAGTCAATGTTTGCTATGAAATTTTATTCATGTTGTCCACTTTTAATATTTCATAAATATGTGACAGCTGTGTCACCAAGGGGAAATACCGAAAATAATTTAATTTTCATTTTCCCAAAAGTTCACAAGTGCAAGTACATTAATTTCCTCGTAACATTGTTCCACATTATTTTGAAAAAAAAAATTAAGAACAACGAAATAAAAAATTCAATATCACATAAACATATTTTATATTACGTAACTACACATACCGATATAGTCATATCATATGTTGCCTTCAAGTATACATACAAAATGAAGGCATCCATACACGCAACATATAACAAATGCATCCTAATCCCACATATGAAACTAGAAAACATATATGAACAGCAAAAAAATCTGATCTCATCTGTAAATTTGGGTAACCAAATCAAATACCCAATGCAAGTTTCAAATTTGATTACACTCACTTTGTGATTTTCAACATGATCAAGCATGTTAATTCCCAAATATAATGAAAATAAAATCTAAAAAAAATTGTCAACAAATATTATTTCCAAATTCAACAAGAACCCACCTCCTATGCATTGAACAACTAATTATTAAATCATCAACTTGACCTTAGTTTCTATCCAACCAATAAGTCTTGATTAGCGTGGTCAAGCCAAACCTCAAACTCCATCAAATCAAGACTCAATCTAAGCATCAATACACAAAACTCCATTTGATCAAGAGCCCCATCACCATTAATATCACCTTCTCTCACCATACTCAAAAGATCATCGTCTATCAAATGCGGGATTTTTTTTTTGGGGGGGAGGGGGTGGGGTAGAAAATTTAGGGGGTTTGGGTTTGGGGTTTTTGTGTGTGTGCATTTAACAGAGATAGAGGAGAGAGATGTGAGAGGAGTAATAACTGACATCGAGAGGTGTTGGTGGTGTTTGGTCGCTGGTGGAGGTGTTGTCGGAGAAAGGAAAGTGATGAGAGACAGTAGAGGGAGAAAGAGAGCCAAGAGAGAGCAGATGACACCGATGCCTGTTGTGCCGTTTGTGATGGCGATGGCGTTGCAGTGGAGAGGCAGATAAAAAAGGGGTGGGGCACTGGTGGTGCTTGGTCGCTGTGGAGGTGTTGTCTGTGCAGCGATGGAGAGAGGAAAGTGATGAGACACAGTAGATAAAACCTAGAAAATTATTGTTGAGGGTGTTTTAGTAATTTTGAGAACCAATCCTGGTAAGAGCTTGTTAATCCTAAACTTTTCATGGATTTCAATAGTCCGACTTGGAGGGGATATTGAGGTCAAAAACTATGGCCGAGTTTTTCAATTCACAACGAAAATTCCACCCAACTTTACACATCTAAAGCAAGGATAAGTGGATCCCATAGACAATTTTAACCCAATCCCCCTTAATCTTGCGAAACAAACTCCCCCTAAAAATATAGACATTACTGTTAAAGATATGTTTTATTTCACACCTTCAGATAAATTTGTTCATTATGAATTATGTTAAATTTTTTAATTTATGTCTTATATCGTGATCTTTCAAGCACATTCAAGCATAATAGAGGAAGTAATTTCATAGGAAATGCTAATTAAAAAAATTGAGTTGGCAAGAATGTGTGAATAAACTTAAGATTGTCTTTTTATTGCATTGATGTTTATGCTCAGGGGGTATTCTATTCGTGACCATGCATAAATGGTAGTCGTGACCATGTTATGAACTCTATGCATAAATGGTAGATTGTTCTATTCGTGACCATCATGGTATATGTGAGTACAAAACATAAGGATTCAATTTGACCAGTGCAAAAATTGGTAGAACTAAAGCATTAGGATTCATGACGAAGTGGGTACTAGCTGGTTCATTTATTAATTTGATCCAGTTGATAAGATTTTTTTTGTTTAAAATTGAACTTAAAAAATTAAAAATACTTTTCTAATATTATAAGGATTGTTATTAATATTACATTGAGATTTCTTTTTTGATAAAGAGATTACTTTGGTAGGTTATTTCATTTAATGTTGGTCATTTTTGGTTAGGAACTATTAGATCATCTAATGGTTGGCATTAAAAGTACCCACTAGAAACTATATATATGTGTGTATATTTGAGTGTTTGTGTGAATGTGGGTATGCATTTTCCTAGGAGTGTGATTGAGATCTAAGGTGCATTGTCGGTCTTTTCATATTTGTTGACTTAGTTAGCCAAGCATCTACTTTTGGTGCACGAGTCAAGGTGCTTTTTTTTCGATGTCACATAAACAGCAAGGGAGAGAGGATTAGAATCTAGGAATACTCTTTATCTTGTAAAAATTTTATTTTTTTGAAGTTAAGGCTCAACTCCTCTTCCCCTCTCCCTCCCCCTTCCAAAATTTTTTTTTTAAAAAAAAAAAAAAAGGGTGAGAGAATTGGAATCTAGATTGTTCAAGTCATCATTGATTACAAATTGCCATGATGGTAGAACCAGAGAGAGAACTTGAACCTAGATTATTCAAATCATGTTGGAGTACATATTGCCAGGAAGGTAGAACCGTGGTTGGATAGTAGCGTTCCACCTCGTGCTTCTCCCAATCATTTTCACCTTCCACTTTCTTTCACCTATTATTTTGTAAGTTAAAAAAAGGTTGCTAGAGAGAGTTTACGGATAATTACATTACATAAGATAGTTACTGGAGATATTTGGTCGAATATGATTGAAGAATAACAAATTTAATAATTCAAAATTCTTAAAAATTAGAAAAATGGGTTGACAAATTTCTTAAGCCACTCTTCCTAAAAAAAATTGATTAGAGTCAAATATGTGTTTATAGACTTGGGTTCTGTGTCTGGGATTGGTCAACAGAAAATGTGTACATGTATACAAGCATACGAGTCCTTGGCGATACACAAGATATATTTTTGGTATTTTTTAATTTATTTATTTTTTCTCTTTCTCCTTATCACTTAAGAAGATAGATAAAAAAAAAAAAAAACTAAATTATTGTACTATTACAAGGCTTAAGAGCTTGGTCAATGTACCAGTAAAGAGCAGTGGTACTTATGTAACGAATTTGGATTCTTCTTCTTGATTCTTTCCGGAAGAATATACATGTGGTACTTATATTCTTGGAATAATTGTTGCTAATAATTTAACGTCATTCATATCATTTTCATCAGGTACATTACTAATGTTATTATGAGCTTTAAAATGAATTCAAATGTATCTTTGGTGTTGCACAACTTGATCTCGAGATAGCCTTTAATAGTGTGACACCTAATCCCAACGGAAAGAACTGTGACACCACTCTTTTCAAAAAGCGATCTCAATGTCGTCTACAATTACGGTTTTTTAGAATTTGGTATATAACAATGCAATAAGAATTTGTTGTACTCTTTCTCGTGCTTATATGGTTGTTTTTTTTTCTTTAATTTCAGGTTACCCAAAACAAATAGTGCAGCAAGACAAGTTTATTGGGCTATTTTTTATTTATTTTAACTAGGTTGGAAAGGTTTTTTTTTTTTTTTTTAATGTATTTGGATACAATATTACCTATTTTAGTGGAGTTGATTGCACTGGTTTTATGTGGTTGAATTGGATATTTTAGTGCATGGAGATGTTATGTATAATTTAATTGCTTAGGTTTTATTGTGAGAAAAATATGCTAAGTATTAAGCCAATCAGAACCATGCACACATCAGCAAAATATAAAAGGAAAAAAAAAACTAAATTTTGCCGATGTTTAGCAAACACTGGAAATTAGATTTTTCGACGACCGGACTCTGGCGAATAAGACGGCACGCCAGTTTAACTTTCTCATACTGAACGTCGGTTGCTTTCCCGACAGCTGTTTAATTGTTGTTTTTCCTAAATGCCGAAAAATGTTTTTGTCGACGTTTCACAAACTTTTCCTGGAGTTTACAAACGCCGGCATTAGTCAAATTTCTTGCAGGGAATGGAAGAGAATAATGTTGAAGAAAGGATGAACTCTTTCAATTCATTCATGCCTAAATGAACTGATTACATATGATATATATATATATATAACCCTAGGCATACAATAAAACTCCACTATCTCCACTACATAAATAAAAATTATAAATACTCAGCTCCTCCATTATTTGGAGAATTGAAATACCACAATTACTTTATCAAACTAATGACCTACTAATACAAAAATTAAATGCATAAAATATAACTCCTAAAACATGGAAAGTCCTATTTATTATTTTTCTCAACAAATTTATCTATATGATCAGCTTGATTAAAAGACTTCAATTTGCCCTCGGCCAAAGCTAATTAGCTGAAGTGGAAAAAGAAAATTAAAGTATCTAATAAAAGAATTAGGAGTATCTTGGGGCTGATAAGTCTATTATTGAACCACAACAAACCTCAGTTTTTGTATGGAAAATTAGCAAATTCAGACACCATTAATTTTCATATTATTCAATCCTTAAAACATTCTTACAAATAAAACACATGGAAAGAAGCCATGGCCACGGCAACTTTAGAGTTTTACATAACATAGTTTACACCCATCTCTTGTATCGCTCGCTTCGATCCATCCATTAACCCTGGACTCAATCTAAACATGAGGATACAGAACTCCATCTGATTCAGAGCCCCATCACCATCCAGATCTCCTTCTGCTAACATGCACACAAGCTCATCATCTCCAAGATCATACAATCCTAGTAACAGTGTGTTTTTCTTCAAGCTCTCGAACGTGATGAGCCCTTTTTCAACGTCCATCAACAAACAGAAGCCATTACATAGCTCTCTCATGAATCCATCGGAACCCAGTCTTTCAATCATCGACGGAAAGTAGTCTTCGAAAACAACTGGATCTTCACCTGCCATTTTCAGACAAAAAAGGTTGATTGTAATGAAAGTGCAAGAGCCACAAGGTACAGAAATGAGAGAGAAGAAGCTAATTAGATAGGAGTAGCCATTGAAGCCAGACAAGGCATATTATGTATATAAGAAGGTGAATTTATGGTGGTGGTGAGCTTCTTGCACCTTTCTTTGAGTGCAGTCCTTTGTTTTTCATGAGTGTTACAAGGACATTCAGCGTTCTCCTTCCTGGAAGCTGCATGGGATCCGAGAATCTTTTGGAAAGTAACTACCTTAATTATTCTACCCGCGTTCAGCGGCGGATTCACAGTGGGGCCAGTTGCCCCACTGGAATTTTAAAAAAATGTGGGGTGTAAGTATAATTTTAAAAAATTTAGAATTTATTAGACATTTGCCCCGCTAAAAAGTTTTAAAACATTTATGGGGCTCGTAGCTCTCTTTGTGTTTTATTGTTTTATGTATTGAATTGAAATTGGGGTTTGTAGTCCTCTATTTATTTTTTATATGTTGAAATTGGGGCTTGTTGTCATCTTTTATGATTTATTTTATAGGTATTTAATTGATATTGGAGCTTGTAATCCTCTCTCGTGTTTTATTTTTATGTTGAATTGGAATTAGGGCTTGTAGCCCTCTCTTTTGTTTTATTCTTATATGTTGAATTGGAATTGAGGCGTATAGTCCACCATTATGTGTTAGATTAAATTTTTTTGATTTAGTGGTTTGAATAATTTTATTGTGATAGGTTAAGTAATTTTTATATCTAGGTTTAATTTAATAGAATAATGTAGTTTAAGTTAGTTTCTATTATTTGTTAAAATTCACTGATGAATACTAAGTGTGTGACTGAACAAATTAATTTTTTAAAAAATTAATTGAGCAATTGAATGAGAGATCAATGGATGAACAATTGCTTGGTTACATATGTCGAGAAAATAATTTTAAGTACCATTGATAATAAAATTATCATACAACGCTTTCAAAATATGAAAACTCTTTAGGAGCAACTATGAATATTTATAGGATGTTCGACAATTTGGATTTTCTCATTATAGACTCAATATATGATTGAACTCAATTTTTTTGTTCAATTTTTTTTTGTTAGGTCTTATAAATAAATTTATAGTGAGTGTTTTTTTTTTGTTGGCTGTTTTTCTACATCGCTCATGTATATGAGTTGTACCTTTAATTGAAGTTTTATTAATAAAAATATATTTTTTGTGAACATTTAAAATTTTGACTATTGTTGCCCCTACTGGAGAAGATTCCCTGCCCGCATTATACAATATTGTCCGTTTCAACCAAATTTGCATAGTTTTAAAACGTGTTAACAACTCGAACACTAATTGTAACATCCGTGACTCAATATGTAAAAGTAAAACATTGTCCACTTTGCGTGCAGTTTTTTTTTAAAAAATTTAAGATGAAAATTTAATTTAAATCTTATGCTTATTCACCACTCCAAAGGTACTTTACCAAGTGCGTGAGACTTGAATCATCATGTTGATAATTGTACTGTGATGAGGAGGAGGAGGGTAGCACGAAATAACCGTACTACTAGCGGACACCGTGATATACAGATGAAAAAATTGATGATGTAAAGGCCAAAACACTCGTTATAATTAGTTGCTAGAAAACTGTGGTTGAATCTGTCCAAAACTACAATAATGAAGATGTTTGGCCTGTTTGCTTACAAGAAATAGATATTTGGACGATTAGATCAAGTGGTATTGTTTCAGAGTACATAGTGATAGCTGTCTTATCTTGGCTGCTTATCCTTTTTGTTGCATTGTACACATCCAGTAAAATGTGAAATACATTTTGTAATTCTTCTATTTACATCAAATGCAAACACTGTGTATTCACATTCACCGTGAGAAATAATTTTTCTCAAAGGTCTTTAAATAGTTCTGTAAAATGTTAAGGATTATCAGATTCACCCATTTGTTAGGTGGACAAAACAATGTCAATTTCAAGATTATTGTGAACAGGTTATGTAGGACATCATTCAACTAGCTAAATTAGAATCCATGACATTAACAAATTATCATTTTGCCTGGCTTATGGAAGATATCATATGCTCAGTCCCATTGTTCAGTCCAAACTATTTACATCAACCTGATCCCATGGATACTCTATACATGGTATTATCCAATGTTCTTCTAGTGGACATTATGCACTTGTTACACAACTAACCCTTAAAGGAAGAGCCAAGCAAGGAAGACAACGGGTAGGAAATGGATTAGTTCAAGAATCAAACAAAAGACAAGACATAAACCCACGAGTCCTTCGGTTAGAGTCTCAAATCACCCCCATAAAACCCAAGTTTAAGTGATTAGTACTGGATTGCGTGCATTTTAGGTTTGTATTATTACAATCAAGATTTCAAAGACCGCTTAATTCGAACAAACTTAATTAATAACCCTTACATATGCATGTAGGAAGGAGGGATCACAGTTACAAATTAGTCATTGTAAAGATTATTGCTGATTTGTTGTTGATTGTAAGGGTAAATGAATATGGGAATTTTGTAGCATTAAATACTTTTTTTTTCTTTAATTTACTTGTAACTTTTAATAGCAAAGGATGTGGGTTCTTTCTGATGGAGAAGTAGTCACATTATTTCAGTGGGACACTGTTCTCTTTATTGTTTCCAACAAAAGGAAACTTCATTGCAGTTTCCTCCAAATCAATTGAAACGTGAAGCATCCACCATTTGAGCTAGATCCCCTTTGATAACAACCTATATATCCCATCAATGATAAGTTCTTGTGTAAGTTATGTTGATAATAATCTTTAGTGATCAAATTTCATCCTCAGCCAGCTGATATAAAGACTTGCACGTGTTAAACTGCAATACTATTCCGCAAGTGAGTGCATGTGAAAAAGTAAATGACTCTTATATCCCGCAAGGGACATATCTAACGTCAACTCGTTTCACCCGATAAGATTGGTAGATTTAGTAATAAATAATGTTGGTTTTGCGTAGCAGATGATTAACACAAATAATATTTATTAGAAGATAAGGATTTAAAGATAAGAAAACAACAAAAATATGATACAAATATATAACGTGGTTCGATACAATATACTAACCTTGATATATAATACCTATATTCATGGACCAAGAATTTACATCGATGTATCATTCATTGAAAAATTAATCATCCGGTAACTGATTACGTAAAACTCAATCCTATTTATAGGGATAAAATATTGTTACCAAAACTTATTCAGATACAACTTATCTTTATATTTCTTATCACATGTCTAGTATACCTATTTATGGTATATTAAAACTCTTCAAATATGTTTTCTATTTCATTCAAGATTCTTACATTAATTACCCAACAAACTCTTCTTCATAACAATTAGAGAGTTTGAGTCAAATTCCAACAGCCACCTTGAATCAAACTCTTCAAATTTGATTGATCATGCTCAAGATTGAGCTTACCATCCTTGATTTTGATCTACCAAGTTTTCAAGCACCATGTACAAACCTATTCATTTGACTTGTCACAATCCTCTCTGTCTTTCAAGAACCTGTGTCTTGCCTTGCATCATTTGTGCATCTCTACCCGCATTTTACCTATTTTTGAGAGGTTTCAATAGTCAATACTTCACCATTCAAAGGAAAAAACCCAGTGACTCATAACCCACGAGACACTAAATCTTCACTAGTAGGTTTATATCAGCCCAATAACTTCTAAACTATTGAAATACCACAACTTCAACTCTAATAGCCCCAAAACCTGAAGAAACATATTTAACACAATACGTGTGGTAATTCTTAAAATTCAAACAATGAGGAAACAACTTAGCCTTCCATTAGTTTCTTACTAACTTTAATTTTTTTTCTTGTGAATCTAATAAAATATAAATTATACGTACATTGCAAAAGAGTCTTCTTCAACATGAACATCAACTTGATCATTGAATTGCCAACAACTTCTCTAGTTGTTCTACTATGATCTTTAATCTAGCTCTAATTATTCTACCAAAATCATTAATCTACCTCTGATTGGTTGCACCAGGAGCGTCAATCTGATTCTGATACCATTTGTTGAAACATAATTTTGATACGAATTCGGATCCCATTCATTATCTCTTATCTTCAATTTTTCTCAATACAATGTTACATGAGTAACATGTGTAAAATTTTGAATTTCAATAGATAAGATTTTTTCCTTGTGGAAAATTTTTTTAATAATGATTAATACTCTACCAACAACAAAACGAATGTGAAAACATCTCATCTATTGAAATTCAAAATTTTACACATTTCACTCATCTAGCACTGTATTGAGAGGAATTGAAGAAAAAAAGGTATTGGAGGGGATCTAAATCCTTATGATACCACTTGTTGGTTTTGGACAGTGGATAATTAACACAAATAATACTTGTCGGAAGATAGGAATTCAAAAATAAGAAAACAATAAAAATATGATGCAAAGATATAATGTGGTTCGATACAACATACCCACCTTGGTATACAGTACATACATCTACGAACCAAAAATCTACGTCGATGTATTATTTATTGAAAAATTGATCATCTGCTAACTGATTACTAAATACTCAACCTTATTTATAGGGATAAAATATTGTTACCAAAACTTATTTAGATATAATTTGATTTTTATGTTTCCTATCACATGTCTAATATACTTATGCTATATTAAAACTCTTCCGATATGTTTCCTATTTCATTAAAGATTTGTACGTTAATTACCCAACAAACTCTCATTTGAAACGATTAAAAAGTTTGAGTCAAATTCCAACACAGCATTAAAAACTAGCAAGACAATCGTATAATTGATCATTGCATTCTCTCCAAAGGTAATATATATGGAGTTGCAGCAAGACTAAGGTTAAAGATCACTGTCCTCTTGGATTTAACATTCCAGTGTTGAGCTGTCCAGCCTATGCAGGGGCGGCCTAAGACTTTTTGCGGCCTGAGACTGTTTGAGGCCTAAAGCAACTACTACAAATGAAAATTTTAATTTTATTAAAATTTTATTTAAAAAATAATTTTTTTAAGATTAAAAATAGTCTAATTTTTGTTGTGATAATCAATCTTAGTATAGACTTTATCAATTTTAATTTTAAACAATCATAATCTATTGATTTTAATTTTTATAATTTAATAAAAAAAATATTTTGATTTATTTTTCGTAATAGAAATAAAAAAAAATTGTAACACAAAAAAAAAGAAGATAATTTGTATTTACTGGGGAGTGAGTGAAAGGGAGGGCCTTTAGTTTACTAGAGAGAGAGAATATAGAGAGAGAATAATTACAAATAAATGGTATGTTTTGGTTGACTAGTTAAAATTATTTTTTTAACCCTTAACCTTTTTTTTTTTCTAAAAAAATTATTTTAGTATATTTTTAATATTATGGGTTGCGTTCACGAACTTAAACTACTCAAATTTATTTTAAATTGAATTAAAAATTTCATAGGACTTTTTTTAAGAATTAAAATCTTATAGATTTAAAAAAATTGATTTAGACTACCTATAAACCTAAAAAAATTGGTGTCTTTTTAAAATATGGGACCTAATACCTAGACTTTGTAGGCCTTGTCATAGGGCCGGCCCTGAGCCTACGAAGTCACTCCATAAGCATATGTGCACTCGAAAAACAGGTGATCATGAGTCTCATTGGTTTCCTCTTTACACAAAATACACTGCAACTCCACATGCCCAGTATATGTATGGATTCTATCTTTAGTGCGACTCTGTGTCTAATGGCCAGTCATAGGACAAAACCCCCTTCTAGGAATACTACTCACCATTGGTCCCCATCTGCCCATTGTATTGCTTTGCTTCAATGTCCACCCTACCTTCCTACACACACACACACACACACACACACACACACACACACTTATAAGTCAGAGAGAATTACATTCAGACTTTTTGAAATTTGTCACTTAATCATTCAGACCCCCTCACATTTGAAATATTACACACAGACTACTTGAAGTTTGTACACGTAGTCATTTTATTAAGTTTAAAATGTTATACTTAAATCAAAAATATTTCAATCAAAGATAAAATATTAAATATTTTAAATTTTATAATTAAAATTCATGTTCTATCGTATCTTTTATTAAAATAAAATCAAAAACAAAAATTCAATTTTTTTCTCAAAAATCGTAATTAGTATCCAATTATATTGTATATTAAAATTTATTTTGGTCTTTAAATGACAAAATTCAAATCCCAAACTATCCCAATTAAAGGTAAAAGATATTGTGTTTAATTTGACTATTTGTTTAATTTTTTAGTTTTATTCTAATAGATAGTATAATTATATACTAACTACCATTTTTAAAACTATATTTATATTTTTTATTTTATTTCAATAAATGACATAATAGAACATGAATTTTAGATGTAAAATTTATGTTCAATTATGAATGACTTAGACCCCTTGTTTGATTTTTTAATTTTATTTTAATAGATAATATAATTTATACTAATTACGATTTTTAAGAAAAAATTAATTTTTTATTTTTAATTTTATTTTAATAAATTATACAATAAAAGATGAATTTTGGTTATAAAAATTAAAATATTTGATATTCTATCTTTGATTGAAATATTTTGGTCTAAGAATAATATTTTAAACTTAAAAGGTCTAAGTATTATATACTTAAAAAATTGAAAAAGGTATAAGAGTAATTTATTAATGAATATATTTACAACATGGGTCTAAATATTATTTGTGTATAAACCTCAGGGGTATGTGTATAATATTTTAAACCTCAGGAGTCTAAGTGATTAAGTGATAAATTTCAAGAAATCTGAGTGTAATTCTCCCTATAAGTTATGTTTAGCGTAACTTTTTAAAGCAAAAGTCCATTTTAGGAATTAACTTTATAAAATAGAGTTAACTTCTAAAAAATAATAATTGTTTGGTGAGTATTAGTTTTAAAACACTTCTTAAGAAGTGCATCTATATATATATATACTAGTTATTACTTGTGCGTGAAGGCACAGAGTACTAAAAAATAAAAAATAATAAGTATATTTGTATTCATATTTAAAATTAAATCACAAATATAGAGAAAAGATAAAAAAATTTAAATATCGATTTGTAGTGGGGGTGAGAGATATTGAGTTGTAGTGGTGATAGTAGGAGACAGTAATAGTTGTGGTGACGGTGGTGGGGCTGGCGGTGGGGGTAGTGGCGACGTTGGTGTTGGTGGCGGCGGCTATGGTTGAAGTGGAGGTGGAGGTGGAGGTGGCGGTAGCGGCAACGGGGGTGGTGGTGATAAAGGTAGTGGTGGAACGGTTCAAAATAATATTTTTTTTAAAGTATTTATGAGAAATTATTCCTAGAAACACTTTTAAAAAATTACTCCAAACACACCATTAGGGCCCAATTTTTTTTATTGAATTTAGAGTTTTAATATTAGTCATTAGATTAACTTTAAAGTAAAATTTAAAATGATTTCACATTGCGAATAACAAAAATTATTTTGTTTATCTTTTGAGATTTGAATTGTAAATTATTTTATTATATATATATATATGAAAGTGTGTTCGATGACAATATTTTAAAAATTCAAAATTATACATTCTTAACCATATTATTTTTAACTTTGTGATCTTTATATCAAAATTCATCCAATGTATACCTTTGAGTAAATTCAATCAAATAAATTACACATGCAAAAAAATAAAAGTGTAGAAAATTGATTGTTTGGAAAAATTAATATGCAATATTTGTGAAAATAATAGATATATCCTAACATTTTGAGATCAAATTCACACTCATGCTCAAGTCAACCTTGGTACTATTGGTCCCATTACACCGACAATCAAGACTATGACAAGAATAAGATATCACACCAAAAAATATAATAATGTTTAAATGTTAAGTTATAATTCAACAAGTAATAATCAATTATATATAAACTATTATAATTGCCCACAAAGAATATAATATTTTAAAGTTCAAATTCTTTAACTAATGTTATTCATAATTGAAGATATAATTTTATGGTTGATCACATAAGAATAATTTCAATTATTTGTGACCTAATTTTTAAAAATTATAACTTAGACATTAAAATTATAATTTTATTACAATACTGAAAAATCTCTTTTTAAATTATCTTAATAATACCACCATGAGAAGTTGGAAAGCTCAGAAGCTACCCAAAGGAAGGACACTTCTTGAAAACGGGCGTCTACAATAAACACTTCCTCGGAATTCACATTTTGATTCACGCACTAAACATGAAGAATAGTTGAAAAAGGGCTTGCATTCGTTAGAAGTCCATTTTCGTGGGCAGCCAAGTCAACAATGTTGACGTTTTAATGTTACGTGAATTTAAAAATTAAATTTAATAATTTTAATCATTGATTTTATTGTGAGTCTCAGTATTTATCGGGACCCATTACCTATATAATGGTTGAAATTATCAATTATAATTTTTAAGTCCATCTAACATTACTCTAATTTATATCATCAAATAAATTTATCATATTAATATTCAATAATGAAGATTATGTCATATCACTTAAAAGGAAAAAATTGATAAGAAATTTGATAACANTAACATTACTCTAATTTATATCATCAAATAAATTTATCATATTAATATTCAATAATGAAGATTATGTCATATCACTTAAAAGGAAAAAATTGATAAGAAATTTGATAACAGTAATGTTCTATTGATTAAATTTTGGGACCAAATTTAGAGTCTAAATAACATGTCAGTTGACTTGACCTTCTTTAATTGGTGCAATATCATTTGGGTCTTAAGAAAAACTTCAAATAATATATTGTCATGTTATTTGAACTCTAAATTTGATCCTAAAATTTGATCAACATAACATTACTGATATGATATATATAAAATCTGATAAAAACAGTATTAATCCAATCAGGGACAACAGAGGTAGCAATTTATAGTGAAGGGGCCACACAATAAATTCATCAATAATTTTATTCAATCGGATTAATGATATTGTTAATGATGAATTTTAGTTTTATAGAATATATCAAAATCAACTTTCATTAGAAAATTAGTTTGAGTTACTAAAAATTATTTCTTAATTACCATTAAAAAAATTCATTTGTGACAAACGTCCCCTTATAAAAATGAGTTGAGTCAATGCATTATTTTTTATATTTCACATTTGCAACTCGTTTTTGCANTACGATCTGGGTTTTATTCATTGGCCTTGATTCTTGATTGTTTTTTCATATTTTCCTTTAGTGTGATGTTCTAGCGAGGAAAATGTGCTGATCGATAGATGTGTTTTAGTGTTCTTTTGTCTTTTGTCTTTCTGTTCTTTGGTGAGTATCTTTTTGGAGAGAGACTTCAAGATCAATCACTTCATTGATCAATTTGTTGGAGTAAAAGATCAACCCCGCTGATCGATTTGTTGGAGTAAAAAGTGTCTTCAAGATCAAGCACTTCATTGATTGGTTTGTTGGAGAGACTTCATTAATCAATCACTTCTCTTCATTTGGTCTTTCCGTCCTCAACTACCTGTGGCAACCGTTCTTTGGCGTAACAGTGTCTCAAAAAACGTGTCACTTTAGTCTCTTTAAGTTTTTAAGAAAGACATCTCAAATTTGGCCATACAAGCCGTAAGTGACTACTTTTTTAGACAATTGACAAATCGAGATATTCAAAGAGATAAAATTAAACAAAAAAAAAAATAAAAGTAACACAAAATGTATATTTGGGATTACGACGGTATTTTATCCTTTAGAATATTCAAGATATATTTTTTTGGTTATTGATGATGCACAAAAGTGTTTATGCAAAATTAATCAATGGATGAAGCAAGAAGAACTCAACACAAGCAGACACAGAGATTGGGTGGATTCGGTCTAAGTGACCTAATCCATTATGAAGGATTATGGTGGCAAGAGAATCTTATTGCTCAAAAATATAATGTGATGAGATATATGTGATGTCCCCCATGTGTGGGCATGACTTATAATTTATAGGGAAATATTGTCTTCATGATGCCCTAGAGAGGGCTTGATGAAGGTGTCATCACGCGGAGCCCTGCTTAAGGCGTTATCCTTANATAATTTCACTTACTTTCCTGAGAATTTAACTCATTCAAGGAAGTGTTTTTGTTCCTAATGCTCCATTTGGTAAGGAGGATGAAAAGTAGGAAGGACAGAAAGTAAGAGAGATACACTTTCTATCATTCAAGGATGGAAAATAGGAATTATACATTTTCCTTCTTTTGTGTTTGGTTGGATGAATGAAAAAAAAAAATAATTATTTTTTTTTGTGATAGCTAAAATTAGAGTCGAGTCGTGTCGTGTCAGATTTGTATTGAGTCATTACCAGTTTGTGTCGAATATTAATCAAACCTAACTTAATTCATTTAACTAATTGTGTCGTGTCGAGTTGCGAATTGATCTATTTATTTTCGTATCGAGTTTGAGTCCAAAATTTTCACCCTTAGTTAAGATGAAAAAAATATTTTTTTTTAACTTAAAATTTTTATTTATTTTTATTTATATTTTTTTTTAAAATTAATTTTTAAAATTTTTTAAAATATATATACATATTTTATCATTGTATTTTTATATGAAATTAATGTGTATATAAGATATATAGACAAATAAGATACATCTTAACACAAATAATCAAATTTTCATTCACTTTCCTTCCGATTTTGGAGGGATTGATTTTGGTGAGTTGGAAGGAAAGTTAATCCATCAACTTTTTCATCCTTCCAACTTTCCTTTCTTATCAAACATGATATTTTATTTATTCCTCCAACTTTTCATCTTTCCAACTTTTCATCCTCCCACTTTTCTATCGTACCAAATGGAGCATGAAAAAACACTTGTTTTTATGTGATTACATCTACCATTTGGTCATTAAATATTATGAAGCAGAGCATTCTAAATACATCAGGAATGATATCCCCATGTGGAGTGACAACAATCTGTTCATAACATAATTTAACTGCAAATACAAATGATAAAGTGATATGTTAGAAACATAGCAAGAATTCAGTCAAGTTTCTCTTGCCTACCGTTCGGTAGGCATACAACAAACTGGTTAAGCAGCAGCAACCCGATAGTTATTACAACCAAAACGATGAAAATATGCATACCCCTCCATATTTCGTGTGGAAAGGACCATGGGAGACCACAATGTATGGCTGAAAATAACTTGGAACGGACAGGTTTGTATTTGGAGAGATATCATCCCGCTGAAAGTGGGCTGGTACAGAAAGGGAGAAAAACAAAGACAACCCAACTATAATAATGTTTCGGGACCTTCCCGCCTCACTGTAACGCAGATTTGATAAAGCCCAATGTTGCAAGTATAGCCCACATAAAACACATTAGAGCTGCAACCATGACTTCAGGAAGTGAAGCAATGAATCCCCCAACTTTACTTGTCATCACGGCA
This sequence comes from Ilex paraguariensis, assembly GCA_963454935.2. NCBI lineage: Eukaryota > Viridiplantae > Streptophyta > Magnoliopsida > Aquifoliales > Aquifoliaceae > Ilex > Ilex paraguariensis. The sequence goes on from CAUOFW020003480.1 coordinate 21,788, forward strand.
GAAAAGGGATTGAGAACTGAAGAGAAGAAGGACCGAGTGTCGCACACACACAGAATAAGGAACTTCTTGTCCTTTCTAAGGGCAATTTGCCCTGAAATATGGTATATTACTGTTTGGACATAAAATAAAAAACTATGAAAACATTCTATGTATGTATTGTTGGTAAGCTTAAAATCATTAAAGGATTGCCATGTGTCAAGGTTTGAAGAGAAACTTGACTAAATTATATCTGGACCTTTTAAGCTTGCACACTAGATGCTCTTAGACCTTTGATGCGAATCCGTCTGGTTGCACCATTTAGATGCACTCGTCAATATTTCATTTAAGTAAGTCCAATTGCTAAATCTCGTAATCGAGATGAGCCGCAATGAATAAGAGAATTTGGATCGACTTTAGCATTACTATTAGTGAAAAAGTCTAATCATAATCGATTTTCTCTTTCTAAGTAAATTATTTCGCAACAAAGCTTACGTTTAAGGTTTCCATCTTATTGTTTGATTCTCTCTTCCTCTTATAGAACCACTTGCATCCAATGAGTTTTATTCCATCGGGTGGTTCTACAAGTTTGTAGACCTGATTGGAGTATATGGATTCCATGTCAGACATTATAGTATTTTGCCAAAGATATTTCTGTTCCTCTAGGATCCTATCAAAAACTCTTAACAATGTATACCGTTCAGGTTGACAAATAACTTTCCTATTACGATGAGAAACTATTTGCATTTGTGAATCATTAGCGACATGTTGCGTATCGATATCTGCACGAGTATCGATATTGCTCCTACTATGATAAGACAATGAGATATTATCTATTATTTCATTACATTCGTATCGTATCATACTCAGAGTCCATAACCATATAAGTGTTTTCTAGATAGTAATTTCAGTTACTTTCCTTTGAGAATTTAACTCATTAAAACAAGGATTTTTGTCTGTAAAAAAAAACACTTGTTTATGTGATTACATCTACCATTTAGTCATCAAATATCATGACGCATAGCATTCTAAATACATATGGGAGAGTATAGGAATTTTTGAAAATTTCGGAGAGGTTTATAAGATTTTCAAAATGGGAATCTTATATTAGATCTCCGATGACTTGGTGAATTGTGTAAAAAGTTTACTAGTGTAAGATTATGACGACCACATAGATTACGGTCATGGTGCTTCAAATTTGTATTTTTTGGCACTTAAGTTTGAGTTATTTATCAAAATATTGAAAATTTCAAATAAATTTATCAATCTATAATATTTTTGAACGTATTTGCCAAATTATAATATTTTTATAAAACAGGATTAACAATCCCACTTATATTAAAAAATAGTGTCAACAACCCCGTTTATATTAAAAAGCAGAGTCAACAATCTTGTTTTCAACATAGATTAATTATACTGAAAAACTGTTTTATAAAAAGTGTGAAAGCGTGTTTGTCAAACCTTGGAAGCGTGTTTGTCAATTCACCGAAAAGCACCTTTTCTTCATAGTGGACTTTTTCTTCTCTATCGGCCTGCACCTTTTCTTCTCTTTGTAAGCCTTCTCCCAACGAACAGCACCTTCCCGCCTTTGTGAACAACACCGACAGGCCCACAAGCCAAACAAGACAACCTTTCCTTCTCTAGCTATGAACAGCACTGACAGTCCAACATGCCAGACCTTGCAAATGTGTGTTTTATTCTCACTCAAAATTATACTAACAATTTGACAATTATACTAGTAATTTGAAGTCTCCACTCGAAATCGATACGTGCATGGACAAACACGCTTCCTTGATTTTGAAGGTTTTCTTGATTTTGAAGGTTTTTTTTAGATTTACGATCTGGGTTTTATTCATTGGCCTTGATTCTTGATTGTTTTTTCATATTTTCCTTTAGTGTGATGTTCTAGCGAGGAAAATGTGCTGATCGATAGATGTGTTTTAGTGTTCTTTTGTCTTTTGTCTTTCTGTTCTTTGGTGAGTATCTTTTTGGAGAGAGACTTCAAGATCAATCACTTCATTGATCAATTTGTTGGAGTAAAAGATCAACCCCGCTGATCGATTTGTTGGAGTAAAAAGTGTCTTCAAGATCAAGCACTTCATTGATTGGTTTGTTGGAGAGACTTCATTAATCAATCACTTCTCTTCATTTGGTCTTTCCGTCCTCAACTACCTGTGGCAACCGTTCTTTGGCGTAACAGTGTCTTAAAAAACGTGTCACTTTAGTCTCTTTAAGTTTTTAAGAAAGACATCTCAAATTTGGCCATACAAGCTGCAAGTGACTACTTTTTTAGACAATTGACAAATCGAGATATTCAAAGAGATAAAATTAAACAAAAAAAAAATAAAAGTAACACAAAATGTATATTTGGGATTACGAGGGTATTTTATCCTTTAGAATATTCAAGATATATTTTTTTGGTTATTGATGATGCACAAAAGTGTTTATGCAAAATTAATCAATGGATGAAGCAAGAAGAGCTCAACACAAGCAGACACAGAGATTGGGTGGATTCGGTCTAAGTGACCTAATCCATTATGAAGGATTATGGTGGCAAGAGAATCTTATTGCTCAAAAATATAATGTGATGAGATATATGTGATGTCCCCCATGTGTGGGCATGACTTATAATTTATAGGGAAATATTGTCTTCATGATGCCCTAGAGAGGGCTTGATGAAGGTGTCATCACGCGGAGCCCTGCTTAAGGCGTTATCCTTATGACGGGAGTGAGTGACTCTGTGACGTTGGCGTAATGGACAAGATGATTGAAACTTGCAATGCATACCTTGACGATGGGTTTGGTCTGTCTTGGCTTGTATTTCTAATTTGAGCTTGGTTGCACCTGTGACCTGAGTCTGGTCTATATTTTTAAATGAACAAATTCCAGTTTACCCCCTCGTAGTTTGTGCCTTGAGTAGATGACCCCCCTATCATTTGGAAATAAGCACGTCACCCCCCTATGNTAGTTTACTCCCTCGTAGTTTGTGCCTTGAGTAGATGACCCCCCTATCATTTGAAAATAAACACGTCACCCCCCTATGGTTATGTACTAAACTATAACTGTTAGACTTTTCGTCAGAACAGACGAAAGTGGAGAGGACGCGCTGGTTTGGCGATTGATCAACAAAGTTATCAGCTTCTCTCCAAAATAAATATACCAAAATGTCAAAAATAATCCTATATTAACAGATGTTATACTCCTCGGCCATCCACAAGCTCATTCTCATGGCTTCCAAACCCCAATGCCTTTGTCAATGTAATCTCTCTCTCTCTCTCTCTCTCTCTGAAACGACCTTACAAAGCGCAGCAAAGAAGCCAAGAATAATGACTAGTGACCATTGAGTCCTCTTGCATGAAAGACGCTTTCTCCAAATACGTTGACTTTCTCAATAACCTCTTAAAACATACTCACTATTTAANTCATCCTTCCAACTTTCCTTTCTTATCAAACATGATATTTTATTTATTCCTCCAACTTTTCATCTTTCCAACTTTTCATCCTCCCACTTTTCTATCGTACCAAATGGAGCATGAAAAAACACTTGTTTTTATGTGATTACATCTACCATTTGGTCATTAAATATTATGAANAATTTTCATATATTCACACTCAGTGTTGGGTATGAGTTTCTATCGGATGCTTCGACTGCAAAATTGCAAATGATTTTCAAATGAGTTTTGAGATGAGTGTTGAGCTGTTAATTGCAAAGAGAACTTTTGCTATAAGACATCATCCACAATTCTGTGATAGGGTATGCTTGTTTTCATATTCAATAACAATTTCCTAAAGTTTCTTTAGTGGCCGTGGTGTAGAGTGAGAGAAAATTAAAACCCTTATTTAAGCTTAAAACTTGAATTTTTGGGTATTTAAAATTTCAAATTTTGAAAGTGAAGGAGGGCCTAATCCACCATTTTTAGGGTCAAAGAATCCATNATGAGAGAAAATCAAAACCCTTATTTAAGCTTAAAACTTGAATTTTTGGATATTTAAAATTTCAAATTTTGAAAGTGAAGGAGGGCCTAATCCACCATTTTTAGGGTCAAGGAATCCATTTTTGAAGTTAGNGGTGTGGAAAGGACCATGGGAGACCACAATGTATGGCTGAAAATAACTTGGAACGGACAGGTTTGTATTTGGAGAGATATCATACCGCTGAAAGTGGGCTGGTACAGAAAGGGAGAAAAACAAAGACAACCCAACTATAATAATGTTTCGGGACCTTCCCGCCTCACTGTAACGCAGATTTGATAAAGCCCAATGTTGCAAGTATAGCCCACATAAAACACATTAGAGCTGCAACCATGACTTCAGGAAGTGAAGCAATGAATCCCCCAACTTTACTTGTCATCACGGCAGAAAAGGGATTGAGAACTGAAGAGAAGAAGGACCGAGTGTCGCACACACACAGAATAAGGAACTTCTTGTCCTTTCTAAGGGCAATTTGCCCTGAAATATGGTATATTACTGTTTGGACATAAAATAAAAAACTATGAAAACATTCTATGTATGTATTGTTGGTAAGCTTAAAATCATTAAAGGATTGCCATGTGTCAAGGTTTGAAGAGAAACTTGACTAAATTATATCTGGACCTTTTAAGCTTGCACACTAGATGCTCTTAGACCTTTGATGCGAATCCGTCTGGTTGCACCATTTAGATGCACTCGTCAATATTTCATTTAAGTAAGTCCAATTGCTAAATCTCATAATCGAGATGAGCCGCAATGAATAAGAGAATTTGGATCGACTTTAGCATTACTATTAGTGAAAAAGTCTAATCATAATTGATTTTCTCTTTCTAAGTAAATTATTTCGCAACAAAGCTTACGTTTAAGGTTTCCATCTTATTGTTTGATTCTCTCTTCCTCTTATAGAACCACTTGCATCCAATGAGTTTTATTCCATCGGGTGGTTCTACAAGTTTGTAGACCTGATTGGAGTATATGGATTCCATGTCAGACATTATAGTATTTTGCCAAAGATATTTCTGTTCCTCTAGGATCCTATCAAAAACTCTTGACAATGTATACCGTTCAGGTTGACAAATAACTTTCCTATTACGATGAGAAACTATTTGCATTTGTGAATCATTAGCGACATGTTGCGTAGGTTTTGCACGAGTATCGATATTGCTCCTACTATGATAAAGACAATGCGATATTATCTATTCTTTCATTACATTCGTATCGTATCATACTCAGAGTCTATAACCATGTAAGTGTTTTCTAGATAGTAATTTCAGTTACTTTCCTTTGAGAATTTAACTCATTCAAACAAGGATTTTTGTCTGTAAAAAAAAAACACTTGTTTATGTGATTACATCTACCATTTAGTCATCAAATATCATGACGCATAGCATTCTAAATACATATGGGAGAGTATAGGAATTTTTGAAAATTTCGGAGAGGTTTATAAAATTTTCAAAATGGGAATCTTATATTAGATCTCCGATGACTTGGTGAATTGTGTAAAAAGTTTACTAGTGTAAGATTATGACGACCACATAGATTACGGTCATGGTGCTTCAAATTTGTATTTTTTGGCACTTAAGTTTGAGTTATTTATCAAAATATTGAAAATTTCAAATAAATTTATCAATCTATAATATTTTTGAACGTATTTGCCAAATTATAATATTTTTATAAAACAGGATTAACAATCCCACTTATATTAAAAAATAGTGTCAACAACCCCGTTTATATTAAAAAGCAGAGTCAACAATCTTGTTTTCAACATAGATTAATTATACTGAAAAACTGTTTTATAAAAAGTGTGAAAGCGTGTTTGTCAAACCTTGGAAGCGTGTTTGTCAATTCACCGAAAAGCACCTTTTCTTCATAGTGGACTTTTTCTTCTCTATCGGCCTGCACCTTTTCTTCTCTTTGTAAGCCTTCTCCCAACGAACAGCACCTTCCCGCCTTTGTGAACAACACCGACAGGCCCACAAGCCAAACAAGACAACCTTTCCTTCTCTAGCTATGAACAGCACTGACAGTCCAACATGCCAGACCTTGCAAATGTGTGTTTTATTCTCACTCAAAATTATACTAACAATTTGACAATTATACTAGTAATTTGAAGTCTCCACTCGAAATCGATACGTGCATGGACAAACACGCTTCCTTGATTTTGAAGGTTTTCTTGATTTTGAAGGTTTTTTTTAGATTTACGATCTGGGTTTTATTCATTGGCCTTGATTCTTGATTGTTTTTTCATATTTTCCTTTAGTGTGATGTTCTAGCGAGGAAAATGTGCTGATCGATAGATGTGTTTTAGTGTTCTTTTGTCTTTTGTCTTTCTGTTCTTTGGTGAGTATCTTTTTGGAGAGAGACTTCAAGATCAATCACTTCATTGATCAATTTGTTGGAGTAAAAGATCAACCCCGCTGATCGATTTGTTGGAGTAAAAAGTGTCTTCAAGATCAAGCACTTCATTGATTGGTTTGTTGGAGAGACTTCATTAATCAATCACTTCTCTTCATTTGGTCTTTCCGTCCTCAACTACCTGTGGCAACCGTTCTTTGGCGTAACAGTGTCTTAAAAAACGTGTCACTTTAGTCTCTTTAAGTTTTTAAGAAAGACATCTCAAATTTGGCCATACAAGCTGCAAGTGACTACTTTTTTAGACAATTGACAAATCGAGATATTCAAAGAGATAAAATTAAACAAAAAAAAAATAAAAGTAACACAAAATGTATATTTGGGATTACGAGGGTATTTTATCCTTTAGAATATTCAAGATATATTTTTTTGGTTATTGATGATGCACAAAAGTGTTTATGCAAAATTAATCAATGGATGAAGCAAGAAGAGCTCAACACAAGCAGACACAGAGATTGGGTGGATTCGGTCTAAGTGACCTAATCCATTATGAAGGATTATGGTGGCAAGAGAATCTTATTGCTCAAAAATATAATGTGATGAGATATATGTGATGTCCCCCATGTGTGGGCATGACTTATAATTTATAGGGAAATATTGTCTTCATGATGCCCTAGAGAGGGCTTGATGAAGGTGTCATCACGCGGAGCCCTGCTTAAGGCGTTATCCTTATGACGGGAGTGAGTGACTCTGTGACGTTGGCGTAATGGACAAGATGATTGAAACTTGCAATGCATACCTTGACGATGGGTTTGGTCTGTCTTGGCTTGTATTTCTAATTTGAGCTTGGTTGCACCTGTGACCTGAGTCTGGTCTATATTTTTAAATGAACAAATTCTAGTTTACTCCCTCGTAGTTTGTGCCTTGAGTAGATGACCCCCCTATCATTTGAAAATAAACACGTCACCCCCCTATGGTTATGTACTAAACTATAACTGTTAGACTTTTCGTCAGAACAGACGAAAGTGGAGAGGACGCGCTGGTTTGGCGATTGATCAACAAAGTTATCAGCTTCTCTCCAAAATAAATATACCAAAATGTCAAAAATAATCCTATATTAACAGATGTTATACTCCTCGGCCATCCACAAGCTCATTCTCATGGCTTCCAAACCCCAATGCCTTTGTCAATGTAATCTCTCTCTCTCTCTCTCTCTCTCTGAAACGACCTTACAAAGCGCAACAAAGAAGCCAAGAATAATGACTAGTGACCATTGAGTCCTCTTGCATGAAAGACACTTTCTCCAAATACGTTGACTTTCTCAATAACCTCTTAAAACATACTCACTATTTAATTTTCATATATTCACACTCAGTGTTGGGTATGAGTTTCTATCGGATGCTTCGACTGCAAAATTGCAAATGATTTTCAAATGAGTTTTGAGATGAGTGTTGAGCTGTTAATTGCAAAGAGAACTTTTGCTATAAGACATCATCCACAATTCTGTGATAGGGTATGCTTGTTTTCATATTCAATAACAATTTCCTAAAGTTTCTTTAGTGGCCGTGGTGTAGAATGAGAGAAAATCAAAACCCTTATTTAAGCTTAAAACTTGAATTTTTGGGTATTTAAAATTTCAAATTTTGAAAGTGAAGGAGGGCCTAATCCACCATTTTTAGGGTCAAAGAATCCATTTTTGAAGTTAGAATCGAGAAAGAATGAGGTTTGGTGGGTGAAAATTTGAATTAAAAATCGTGACAATTTTTGAGAATGATGAATCCGTCACTTTGGAGCTTGATTTCTACTTACCATGTGCATGATGTGGACAAACTAAATACATGGTTGGAAAGAGGGTAGAAATAAGTTAAATTTAGGTATTTGAATCACCCAAAAAAATTGAGAAACGGAGGAGAAATTAAGGGTCAAAGTTGGCCCAAATGTAAAAAAAAAATCTGGTATGTACATAACCTGTCAAAATGAGTTTGTGATCACCTTTGAATTTAAATTCATGGGTCAGGGGGTTATTTAAGGAAAGAAGTCTGTTGGGTTTTAAACTAGGTTTAGAGTGGAGGATATTGACATTGATTTGAAAAAGTTTGGTGTTTTGTGGAGAAAGAAAAAAGCTTGTAAAGTTGGGTGGTTAGTTGATTTTTTAGAAAATTAGGCAACAATTGAAAGGGAGGAAGAAGATGATGAATAGTTGAGGGTACTAAAGTCATTTTATCACTTCTGTTTATGGTGTTAATTGAGCATATCGGTCCAAAAGTATAAGGGGGTAATGTAATGATTTTTAAATTATAAGGGGGTTATATACAAAATATCCAAACCACACGAGGATAAACTGAATTTTACCCTTTTTAAATTGAGGCTCTGAGCTGGGTCTAGTCTGAGCCAAGGCCATCCGTAAGTATTCAGGATACATTTTTAGGCATTATTTGATGTTTCTTTATTTTATTTTTTTAGGGGAGAAAAAAGGAGAAGGAAATGAGGTTGAAACTTACAATTACTTGTGGGTTGGGGTAAGCGCTTACGAATGGTCTATTCTCTCACCTAATAAGTATAATGCTCTGGCCCCACTTCCATGGAAAATGGTAATGGTTACCTCTTGTTTCCCAAGCACCATCAGTTTTAGCACAACTTATTCCTGGCTGAGTTTCAAACAACGTATCTAATGTGATATGCAATTAGCTTAAGCCATAATTTCTTGTAGCACTTTATAAACTACTACTCAACCCCTTGACCTGACTTTGTATATTAAATATTGTCATTTTCAATTCGGCATGTATAACCATAAACTAGATACCGAGGATTAGAATCCATTTCTCTCTCAAGTCAAATTGAAAATTCACTCAATCAAAACCCAAGTTAAAAAAATCATCTAATTTTATAAAGGTTCATACAATACTAGATGAAAAATGAATAAAAAAAAGAAAACATTCCATATAAAATCAATTAAACGGGAAAGTCATTTTAAAATTGGATTAGTCAAATATCATTTCTATATATATGTTCATCTATATATGCTCTGATCGATTGCTACCTCCTATTATGAAACCATTGGACCTACTAACCTCCTAATATGAAACCATTGACCTACTCAGCTTTATGATACACCACATTATGTGAATACATGACTCTTATAGTCCAACATTTATAAGATGAACTGCTTCTATAATCTGGAAGAAGACAATGGAGCTTCTGTCATTCTTCACCTTCTCTGCTTTGATCTGTTCCTCAACCTTCTTGGAATTTTCATTTGCAGCAGATACGATTATACCAGGCCAATCCTTTACTGATGGAGAGACTCTAGTGTCCTCCAACCAACGATTCGAGCTGGGCTATTTCTCTCCTGGAAGCTCCAAAAACAGGTACTTGGCAATATGGTACAAAAGCACCCCAGATGTCATTGTGTGGATTGCAAACNAATATTGACATTGATTTAAAAAAGTTTGGTGTTTTGTGGAGAAAGAAAAAAAACTTGTAAAGTTGGGTGGTTAATTGATTTTTTAGAAAATTAGGCAACAATTGAAAGGGAGGAAGAAGATGATGAATAATTGAGGGTACTAAAGTCATTTTATCACTTCTGTTTATGGTGTTAATTGAGCATATCGGTCCAAAAGTATAAGGTGATAATGTGCTAATTTTTAAATTATAAGGGGGTTATGTACAAAATATTCAAACCACACGAGGATAAACTGAATTTTACCCTTTTTAAATTGAGGCTCTGAGCTGGGTCTAGTCTGAGCCAAGGCCATCCGTAAGTATTCAGGATACATTTTTAGGCATTATTTGATGTTTCTTTATTTTATTTTTTTAGGGGAGAAAAAAGGAGAAGGAAATGAGGTTGAAACTTACAATTACTTGCGGGTGGGGGTAAGCGCTTACGAATGGTCTATTCTCTCACCTAATATCTGACGTCTCTCGAAAGAGAATCTATATTCTAATGATAATCCAAAACAAAATCCATACGGTGGAAGAAAGTAGGTCCTTGACAAATTATAATTAAGGTTTTCTATATTTTATACCTCGAAAGATTTTAAATTTTTTATTTTTTATTTTCAAAGATTAAATTTCTCATTTTATATCTTTAATATATTAAAAGTATTGCAATCTGACCCTTCTGTTAAATTCCATTATTTTTTCTGTCAAAACTCAACTCATTAACACTAATGAAAAGCTAACAACAGAGTTACATTGTATACACTTTTAACATATCAAGGGTGCAGTATAAAAAATTTAATCTTTTAAAGTATAACAAAAAATGTATTTCGCCCTTATCAGTATAATGCTCTGGCCCCACTTCCATGGAAAATGGTAATGGTTACCTCTTTTTTCCCAAGCACCATCAGTTTTAGCACAACTTATTCCTGGCTGAGTTTCAAACAACGTATCTAATGTGATATGCAATTAGCTTAAGCCATAATTTCTTGTAGCACTTTATAAACTACTACTCAACCCCTTGACCTGACTTTGTATATTAAATATTGTCATTTTCAATTCGGCATGTATAACCATAAACTAGATACCGAGGATTAGAATCCATTTCTCTCTCAAGCCAAATTAAAAATTCACTCAATCAAAACCCAAGTTAAAAAAATCATCTAATTTTATAAAGGTTCATACAATACTAGATGAAAAATGAATAAAAAAAAGAAAACATTCCATATAAAATCAATTAAACGGGAAAGTCATTTTAAAATTGGATTAGTCAAATATCATTTCTATATATATGTTCATCTATATATGCTCTGATCGATTGCTACCTCCTATTATCAAACCATTGGACCTACTAACCTCCTAATATGAAACCATTGACCTACTCAACTTTATGATACACCACATTATGTGAATACATGACTCTTATAGTCCAACATTTATATGATGAACTGCTTCTATAATCTTGAAGAAGACAATGAAGCTTCTGTCATTCTTCACCTTCTCTGCTTTGATCTGTTCCTCAACCGTCTTGGAATTTTCATTTGCAGCAGATACGATTATACCAGGCCAATCCTTTACCGATGGAGAGACACTAGTGTCCTCCAACCAACGATTCGAGCTGGNCGGGTGGGGGTAAGCGCTTACGAATGGTCTATTCTCTCACCTAATATCTGACGTCTCTCGAAAGAGAATCTATATTCTAATGATAATCCAAAACAAAATCCATACGGTGGAAGAAAGTAGGTCCTTGACAAATTATAATTAAGGTTTTCTATATTTTATACCTCGAAAGATTTTAAATTTTTTATTTTTTATTTTCAAAGATTAAATTTCTCATTTTATATCTTTAATATATTAAAAGTATTGCAATCTGACCCTTCTGTTAAATTCCATTATTTTTTCTGTCAAAACTCAACTCATTAACACTAATGAAAAGCTAACAACAGAGTTACATTGTATACACTTTTAACATATCAAGGGTGCAGTATAAAAAATTTAATCTTTTAAAGTATAACAAAAAATGTATTTCGCCCTTATCAGTATAATGCTCTGGCCCCACTTCCATGGAAAATGGTAATGGTTACCTCTTTTTTCCCAAGCACCATCAGTTTTAGCACAACTTATTCCTGGCTGAGTTTCAAACAACGTATCTAATGTGATATGCAATTAGCTTAAGCCATAATTTCTTGTAGCACTTTATAAACTACTACTCAACCCCTTGACCTGACTTTGTATATTAAATATTGTCATTTTCAATTCGGCATGTATAACCATAAACTAGATACCGAGGATTAGAATCCATTTCTCTCTCAAGCCAAATTAAAAATTCACTCAATCAAAACCCAAGTTAAAAAAATCATCTAATTTTATAAAGGTTCATACAATACTAGATGAAAAATGAATAAAAAAAAGAAAACATTCCATATAAAATCAATTAAACGGGAAAGTCATTTTAAAATTGGATTAGTCAAATATCATTTCTATATATATGTTCATCTATATATGCTCTGATCGATTGCTACCTCCTATTATCAAACCATTGGACCTACTAACCTCCTAATATGAAACCATTGACCTACTCAGCTTTATGATACACCACATTATGTGAATACATGACTCTTATAGTCCAACATTTATAAGATGAACTGCTTCTATAATCTGGAAGAAGACAATGGAGCTTCTGTCATTCTTCACCTTCTCTGCTTTGATCTGTTCCTCAACCTTCTTGGAATTTTCATTTGCAGCAGATACGATTATACCAGGCCAATCCTTTACTGATGGAGAGACTCTAGTGTCCTCCAACCAACGATTCGAGCTGGGCTATTTCTCTCCTGGAAGCTCCAAAAACAGGTACTTGGCAATATGGTACAAAAGCACCCCAGATGTCATTGTGTGGATTGCAAACAGAAACAACCCCATTACAGATTCACAAGGAGTCTTAACAATCAGCAGTAATGGAACATTAATTCTTCTCAGTGAAACTCGAATCGCAATCTGGTCTTCAAATTTGTTGAAAGTAGCAGAGACACCAGTTGCTCAGCTCTTAGAAACTGGAAACTTTGTTCTTATAGACAAGGCAAGAACAAGTTCTGAGGGCTATATTTAGCAGAGTTTTGATTTCCCGACTGACACGAGGTTACCGGGGATGGAGTTGGGAGAGAATTTGGACAGTGGCTGGGACCGGAACTTGACATCATGGAGAAGTACAGAGGATCCATTCCTTGGGGACTTCACCTACGGCATTGATAATAATGGTTTGCCTCAACTACAAATAACTATGGGATCAGTGAAGAAGTACAGAAGTGGACCGTGGAATGGAATTCGATTCAGTAGCAGCTCCGTTTTCTCTCATCCAGCTTTTGTGTATGAATTGAACATCACTGGGAACAGACTGATTTCTATCTCCGACTCCTACAACTCCTCAATTGTTACAAGATTAGTTATGGAAAAGTCGGGTTTGCTCCACCGCTATCTGATGGATGAAATGGGGACTAAATGGACTCTGATTACCACCACACCAGACGACCCATGTGAAAGTTATGTGCAATGTGGTCCTAATAGTATTTGCAGCATTGATAAATCTCCAATATGCGAGTGTTTGATTGGATTCACTCCAAAATCTCCACTAGAGTGGGAAATGTTTGATTGGTCCAAGGGATGTGTGAGAAAAGTACCCTTAAATTGCCAGAATGGAGAAGGATTTGTGAAGATTGCAAGGGTGAATTTGCCTGACTTGTTGGAGTTTGAGCTAAACACGAGTATGAACCTCGTCGCATGCAAGCAAAAGTGCTTACAAAACTGTTCTTGTATGGCTTATGCTAATTCAAACATCAGTGCAGGAGGCAGTGGCTGTTTGATGTGGTTCGGGGATCTGATGGACATCCGAGCATTCCTCTTTGATACAAGAGATGAGCAAGATATTTATCTACGCTTGCCAGCTTCCGAATTAGGTATTCGCATATTTTTTTTTTTGGTGTGAATCAACTCTTAAATTTAGAATCTACGATCTTTAATTATTCAACAAGAAGGGGGACATGAGGTTTAACTTGTTACTAGATCAAGAAATCAGTTAAGATGATCATTGGTGCATACTAATTTTCGTGATAAAACAGTAGAATTTATATAACAAATTGGGATTTCTAATGACAAACCAACTTGCCATTAATCCAAACAAAACAAGAAGCATGGTTTATGCTTTTTTCCAGAGAAATGTAATTTTTTTCCATTTTTCACTGTTTGTAGAATTACTCAGCCATTCGAAGAAGAAGAAAAGACTCGTGAAGATCCTGGTGGTATTGGCTATTTCAGGACTACTTATCACAATCTTTGTATTTGGTTGCATAGTTAGGAGAAAAATAACAAAGAGAAGAGGTAAGGTCACTGATTTATTTACCATCTCTGAATACAAGCTTTTTGCTAACTCATGTCTGGGAGAGCGTTTTCAAAATATAACTTCATCCAATTATCAGCTTTGAAACAGAAGAAGGAAGACTTTGAATTACCTCTATTTGGTTTGGCAACTATTGCTACGGCAACAAGTAACTTCTCTCATTCAAATATAATTGGAGAAGGCGGCTTTGGTAAAGTTTACAAGGTAAGATTGGATATGCTCAGTTCTTCAGTGGACAAAATATTGTCTTGTATAATTGTGCATCTTATATACGAGACGCACAGGGAAAATTATCAAACAAACAAGAAATAGCAGTGAAAAGGCTGTCAAAGAATTCAGGACAAGGTCTCGAGGAGTTTAAAAATGAAGTTGTTTCGATTGCCAAACTCCAACATAGAAATCTTGTCAAGCTTTTGGGATGCTACATTCAAGGAGAAGAAAGGATGTTGATCTATGAGTACATGCAAAACAAAAGCTTGGATTTTTTTATTTTTGGTTTGGCCCTCAAAATTCTCTATCTTTTGGATTTGTTCTATTACCAGCATAATGCTAACAAATGGTGGATATTGTGCAGATCAGATTAGAAGTGCATCTTTGGCTTGGCCAAAGCGTTTTGACATAGTTATGGGGATCGCACGAGGACTTCTCTATCTCCACCAAGATTCTAGATTGAGAATTGTTCACAGAGATCTCAAAGCTAGCAATATTCTACTAGATAGTGATCTCATCCCCAAAATCTCAGATTTTGGCTTAGCAAGGATTTTTAGTGGGGATGAAATTTTTGCAAAAACAAGAAGAGTTGTTGGAACATAGTAAGTTCTACTTACTTAAACTAAAAAACCATGTTCATCATTTAGAAGATCTTATGGTTGGTAAAATCATGCAGTGGCTATATGTCTCCAGAGTATGCAATTGATGGAAAATTCTCTGTGAAGTCCGATGTCTTCAGCTTGGGTGTGCTTTTATTAGAGATAGTAAGTGGTAAAAGGAACAGAGGCTTTCATCATCCAGATCATCACCACAACCTTCTAGGGCATGTAAGTACTACAGAAAAATTCCATCTCCCTCTCTCTCTCTCTCTCTCCCCCCCNAAGGTTATTCTATTGTGACTTGAAAGTCATGGGTTCGAATTGTAGAAATAACATTTTTACTGGGTAATACTGTGTACATGTAACCTTCCCCACATTAGGGAATAATAAAAATTTCGTGCACTCGGTGCGTCTTTTTAGATTAGTTGGCTGTATCCCTAATGGTTTGCTTTATAAGGGTTAATAGAGTAGCTCCAAATCCTGAAATGGTTACTAAACAATTGATCATTGCTTTCTCTCCAAAGGTAATATATATACGGTCGAAGCAACTCTGAGCTTCAAGATCACTGTCCTCTTGGCTTTACCCTTCCAGTGTTGAGCCGCCCAGCCTATGAAGTCACTCCATAAGCATATGTGCACTTGAAAAACAGGTGATCATGAGTCTCATTGGCCTATTTACACAAAATGCACTGCAACTGACTCTACTCATTTTTATAATGGTAATTAAGAAATAATTTTTTGAATTGTATGACTCAAACTAATTTTTACGGTAATATCAAATGAAAGTTGATTTTGATATATTCTATAAAACTAAAATTCATCATTAACAATATCATTAATCCCATTGAATAAAATTATTGATGATACTATTGTGTGGCTTCTTTACGATAAAATCATACCTCAGTTTTAATTGGATTAATACCGTTTTTTATCATACTATATATGTGTAGAGTGGCCATTGAAGCAATACAATGGGCAGATGGGGACCAATGGTGATAGCCATTCTTGTTGAGCTCATGCTCAATTATTGCCTAATTTAATCAATAAGGTGGCTTTTTTCTGCTAAAAGAAATGTTACATGGATTTAAAAAGTGTACTTGATAATCAAATCACAACCATTAATTTTATTATGGGTCCCAACATTTATTAGAACTCACTATCTATTTAATAATTGTGATTATCAAATATACATTTTAAGTCTATATTTTAAGTACAAATAGCACTTCCTTTCTGCTAATGACTTATCTCTTCGGCTTCGGCTTCGACTTCGGCTTGGAACAACCTCAGGCCTCTGGCCCCCAAAGTCCCCCGGTGCAAGTGAAACATTGATCCGTATCAGATGAATTTATCCGTATTGATACGTGTCCAAAAATAAATCAAATATATGGATATTTTTATATGTGGATCATTAGTTATAATTTTTAATGTTAACAATTACCTCTTTTTTTAAATTCTCATACAATACTATACATCAATAAAAATTTATACGATTTTGAAGAAACATCAGTGTTTTTAAATATTATTGACGCATTGGTACAAAGAAACACGAAGAATACTACGATTCTAAGTGTGAAGGACAAAGGTACTTTGGATCCACATAAAAAGCAACAAGAAAATAATTGTAGAGGCAAAAAACTGGAAATACCTCAGATGATGAATTCGTGATGTGATTTCTGAAAAGAATTCTGAACTGTTGTCTCTCAATCTTCTTTCTGCAAAACGAACAAATTGTCCAAGATCGAAGTGCTTCGATCGAAGGCACTCCGATGTTTAAGTCAGTAACGGAATAAAAAAACTTGCACGAAGACCAGAAGATTTCAACGTACTTTTCACCTTGGTTTCTTCTGCTTTTTATATGTCATTATCCCCTTAGGGTTTCCACGATTTTAGATTCAAGGTGGCACACTTTCCCTTAATTTAATAGCTGTGTTTGGGAAGTAGCTGATACTTCTCAAACAATTTCTCTTGATATCTTCAATCTCCTTGATTTCATTTATCTGATTGCCTAGATTTTAGGTGAATATTTAACTTTCCTTTTATCGTTTTAAATTACTCGGGCATTTCGAATGTCGAGCTCAATTAACTTTTTCCGAACTGTTTGGAAACTTGGCTTGGCACAAATCATGCATTCTGGAGATCTGGGCTTGGTACAAGCCGAGCACTTTCCTTGCATAGCTGAAGAGATTCATGAGCTCGGTAAATTGAGCCGACCTCTTTTCTTTGTTTGCCGAATTCACTGATCAATTCGGGTCAGATCATAAGATCAGGTGGATTACTTCTTCGTCACGTGATCCATCTTGTCAATCTCACATGAGCTCATTTAATGTTTTAACACGTGTAATTCTAAGGGCTAGCCCCTTTATTTGCCCCCAGAAAACGTCTGACAGACGCCTTTCGTCTGTTAGCCATTTTCTTGATTTCTCATCATTACTATTTGTACATTGGAGCATGCCCCTTTGTTTTGGCGGTATATTTAGGGCATTTAAATACGACCCTTTGAAATTCCTTCCTTTTCATAAACCGCCTCTTTCTTCGCATTTCCTTCACTTTGCTTTTTGCTTTCTGACTCCTATTCTCTCTCAGTTTTACTTCTGTGTTTCGTCTTTCTCAAATTTACTTCATTTTTTCTTCAATGGCCCCTCTAACTCCTTCTGAGGTTCCCGCCTTCAAAGCCAAGTACAACATACCAGATGACGTTGACGTCAGAGTTGCCGGAAAGGATGAGCCTCTAATTGACACGAGAGAGAGGATCCCTATTCCTAATCGTGCCATTACCGAAGGTGGAATCTGCTTTCCCCTTGACCTTCTTCTTCTCTGGATCCTTTCTGCTGCAAAACTTTGTCCTCTCCAGTGTTGCCTCAACTTCTTCCGAATTGTCATGGGTGTTTCTTCTCTGAATAAGCTTCTTGGTCTGAGTCTGGGGTTATGGAGATTTTGTACTGCTATATCATCAAGGCCGCTAGAGATAGCTACTATCTCTCAGTGAGGAAGAAGGAGAGATACCTGGTCACATATCTTCCTGACTCGAATAAGGGTCATGAAAATGATCTCATTTTTGTCTCCGACAACTGGGAGTATGCCCCTGGTGCTACCCCATCCTAATGTTGCCCTTACGAAGAAGGCTTGCCATGTACTTGCTTTTTTTATCTGCTATGGTGCTGGTGTAGGAGAGACTGTGAAAGGCAAGGTATGCAATCCAAGCCNGTCGTTTTTGTCTCCGACAACTGGGAGTATGCCCCTGGTGCTACCCCATCCTAATGTTGCCCTTACGAAGAAGGCTTGCCATGTACTTGCTTTTTTTTTTATCTGCTATGGTGCTGGTGTAGGAGAGACTGTGAAAGGCAAGGTATGCAATCCAAGCCTGAGCTTCGGCCCTCGCTAAGAAAGAGAGTGTTGATGAAGAATACGTCAAACTTTGCGAAGAGATGAAGGTTCTGCAGGCTAAAAACCAAAGCCTGTCCGAAGAGAACCTGAAACTTTGTTCTAAGAATGAAAAGTTGAAGGCATCCGAGCACGAGACCAATGTTGAACTCTCTGAAGCCCAGCTTGACTATTCCACACTCCTTGAGGAGTTTGATCAATACAAAGTAAAAGCTGAAGAGAAGGCAGACGTTGCTTACAATGTGGGTGTTGACAAGGTAGAGACTGATATTGCCCAGCAAATGCCTAAGCTCAAAGAGGCACTCTTTAGCCAAGGCTGGCAGGCTATTTTAGTTGCTACCGAAGTCAATCTCTCTTTTGAAATTTTCTCTAAGCATACTCTTTCGAGCTCGTCCCAGCCATCTTCCTGCTGATGAAGACTTAGAAAAATTTTGCAATCCATTTTTATCTTGTATTTTCCAGAACTTTTTTTATTTTTGAATGAAAAAATCGCAACTTTTCTGCAATATATTTTAATGAATGCTCATTTCAGTTCTGTAATTTGCGTTGATGAATGCTTAGATAAGATTTTTAACTCATAGCATAAAAATCTTTAAGGCTCATTGAAGTTATGGTCATTGCTCGGTCCTTCTCCAAAGAGCTTGGTTCCCTTTCTAGGACCTTCTTTTCTGCTTAGAAAATACTTAAGTCTTTGAAGTTGTAGCCTCTGTTCAGCCCTTCTTCAAAGACTTCGGTTCCTCAACAGGGACCTTTCTGTTCTTAGAAAATATTCGAGTCTTTGAAGTTGTAGCCCTTGCTCGACCCTTCTTCAAAGAGCTTGGTTCCTCTTTAGGAACCCTTTTCTACTTAGAAAATCTTTGAGTCTTTGAAGTTATGGCCCTTGCTCGGCCCTTCTTCAAAGAGCTCGGTTCTTCAGTAGGAACACTTTTTATACTTAGACAATATTTGAGTCTTTGAAGTTATGGCCCTTGCTCGACTATTCTTCAAAGAGCTCGATTCCTCAGCAGGAACACTTTTTATACTTAGACAATATTTGAGTCTTTGAAGTTATGGCTCTTACTCGGCCCTTCTTCAAAGAGCTTGGTTCCTTGGCAGGAACACTTAGAGAATCTTTGGGTCTTTGAAGTTATGGCTTTTGCTCAGCCGTGCTTCGAAAAGCTCGGGCGATCTGTAGAGTTACTCAGAGTCCTTTTAAGATTTGCAATGTTCTAGGGGCGTGGTACCGCTTTATGATCTAGGGTTTTTAATTCGTAGTACCCATTGCTCCCTACTCTGGATACTCTNGAAAGACTGAGTGTTTCTACTCCACACCGACCCGCCAACCTGGTTGAACTCAAACCCATCCCTAGTCAGCTTGCATCGTCATGCCTAGCTGAGGGACTGGATCTCATCGGGTGGCTGTGCCTGATTTAAGTAGATAACTTTTATCAGGATTTTTTACCTCCCTGCCTTAGCAGTAGGATGTGTATAAGAAAGATACGAATAAGAAAATCTTCAAATACTTTTATTAATAATTCTCAACTCAATACACTGTCAATC
The DNA here is from genome assembly GCA_963454935.2 of Ilex paraguariensis. Classification (NCBI taxonomy): domain Eukaryota; kingdom Viridiplantae; phylum Streptophyta; class Magnoliopsida; order Aquifoliales; family Aquifoliaceae; genus Ilex; species Ilex paraguariensis. Next base: position 41,642 of record CAUOFW020003480.1, read on the forward strand.
ACAGATCAATTCTTAAGGGGCACCCTTAAATTTTCAAAGACACTTTGGAGTTCTATCTAAAAAGATACTTTTTAGAAATAAAACTTTTTAAGATTTGCAATGTTCCAGGGGCGTGGTACCGCTTTATGATCTAGGGTTTTTAATTCGTAGTACCCATTGCTCCCTACTCTGGATACTCTAAATGGCCCCAAGCTTCCTATGTGCTAGGTTTTTAGTCGATCCCAGTACGCCCCTAAGAACTAGGTTACCAAGTGTGAAAGACCGGGAGTTCACATTTTTGTTATAAGCTCGGGAGAGCTGACTATGATATGAAGTCATTCTTATGGCAGCATGTTCTCTCTTTTCCTCAACTAAATCAAGATCACGTGTCATGACGGCATTGTTGCTACTGCTTTCAACGAGCTCGGTCTTCAAGGTCGGTAAGCCGATCTCCAAGGGTATAACAACTTCCATTCCNACATTGTTGCTACTGCTTTCAACGAGCTCGGTCTTCAAGGTCGGTAAGCCGATCTCCAAGGGTATAACAGCTTCCATTCCATAAGCTAAGGCGAAGGGAGTCTCTCCGGTTGGCCGCCAAGGTGTGGTTCGGTATGTCCACAGAACACTCGGCAGCTCTTCTACCCATCTCCCTTTAGCATTCTCAAGCCTTTTCTTGATTCCATCCAAGATTTTTTTATTAGTGATTTCCGCTTGTCCGTTGTTTTGAGGGTAAACCGGGGTGGAATAGTAGTTTTGAACTCCATACTGATGACAAAAAGTTTTAAAGGGAGCACTATCAAACTGTGTGTCATTATCAGAAACAAGAGTGTGTGGGATGCTAAATCTGGTGATGATATTTTTCTACACGAACTTTCTTGTATCAGTATNGCCGGGGTGGAATAGTAGTTTTGAACTCCATACTGATGACAAAAAGTTTTAAAGGGAGCACTATCAAACTGTGTGCCATTATCAGAAACAAGAGTGTGTGGGATGCTAAATCTGGTGATGATATTTTTCTACACGAACTTTCTTGTATCAGTATCTCTTATATTAGCGAGTGCCTCGGTTTCAACCCATTTAGTGAAATAATTAGTGGCAACTAGAAGGTACTTCTTGTTGCCCGCGGCTCAAGGTAACGGTCCCACAATATCCAATCCCCATTGCGCGAATGACCATGGGCTCGCCAATGGGAGCAATTCGTTTGGATGGTTTCCTCGGGATTGGTGAGAATCTTTGACACTTCTCATATCGCCTAACGAACTTATCAGCGTCCTTCTGCATATATGGCCACCAAAAACCGTGGAAAATGGCTCCGTGAGCTAGTGATCTACCTCCTGTGTGAGCTCCATAACATCCTTCGTGTATTTCGACAAGAAAGTTAGCAACTACTGTGAGGTGCACACACTTTAAATNGTGGAAAATGGCTCCGTGAGCTAGTGATCTACCTCCTGTGTGAGCTCCATAGCATCCTTCGTGTATTTCGACAAGAAAGTTAGCAACTACTGTGAGGTGCACACACTTTAAATATGGACCCCAAACGAGCATTGATACAGCTCGTCTTTTGGGGATAACCAAAATTTGGCAGCTTTAAGGCATAGCTTGTGAGCTTCCTTACTGTTTTTGGGCAAGACACCATTTTTTAATAACCCAACTATTGGATCCATCCAGCTCGGTTCGGATACATTGCATAAAATTTCATCTGACTTGGACTGGAGAATACTGGGCTCGGATTGGAACTCAATAGTCAGCAATCTTGCTGCGTTCTGCTCAATTGCCGAGGCCAATGAGGCTAAAGCGTTGGCATGTGAGTTTTTTACTCTCCCGATCTGTTGTATTGAATATTCTGGTATTTTGCTTAGTTCCTTCTCGACAACGGCCTAATATGCTACCATTATTTCATCCTTAGCCTTATACTCCCCTAGCATCTGATTCACCACTAGTTGTGAGTCAGAGAATATCTGGAGTTTTAGTATTCCAAGCTCTACTGCCATCCTGATACCAACAATCAAGGCTTCGTACTCAGCCTCGTTGTTTGAGGCCTGGAAGTCGAGCCTGATAGCTTTTTTTAAGGTACACCCATCTGGGCTCACTAGAGTGATACCTATGCCAGCACCTTTGTGATTTGAGGATCCATAAACAGAAAGTACCCATTCACCATTGAACCCTGGTTCTTGGTTGCCATCAGCTTCTTCGTTCTCAACCGTGCTGTCCTTAGGCTGGAATTCCGCTATAAAATTTGTCACCACCTGACCCTTTATTGCCTTTCTTGGTTTGAACCGAACATCAAATTCACCGAGCTCCACCGCCCATTTAGCAACGCGTCCGGACAGGTCGACTTTTTGAAAGAGTGATTTCAGTGGCTGGTCGGTAAGCACCATTATCGAATGGGCCTGGAAATAGTGTCTAAGTTTCCTAGCCGAGTTAATGTGTGTTAGGGAGAGTTTCTCCAACGGTGTGTATCTTGATTCTGCATCTAAGAGCATCTTGCTCACATAGTAAATGAGTTCAGCTTTTCCTCGTCGTTCCTCATCAATGCTCCACTAACAACGTGCTCCGATACCGCCAGGTAGAGGTAAAGGTCTTCCTCAAGAGTGGGAATTGATAAAATCGTTGGGGATGCCAAATATGCTTTCAGTTTCTCAAACGCTTCCTCACATTCCTGACTCCAAGGTGCTCCCCTCTTCCCTCTGATTGATTGAAAGAAGGGTCTGCACTTATCAGACGCTATGGATATGAATCTCTCGAGTGCTGCTGCCATTCCTGTCAATCTCTGCACCTCCTTCACCGTCCGAGGTGACTGTAGTTCTGCTAAAGCCTTTACCTGGTCGGGGTTTAGTTATATTCCATGGTGAGTAACCAGAAATCCCAGAAATTTTCCCGAGCCGACCCCGAAAGCACACTTAGACACATTTAACCTCATCTTGTATTTTCATAGAACATTGAATTTCTGCCTTAGGTCGGCACAATGATTTGTGGTCTTTCGAATTTTAACTACCATATCGTCAATATAAACTTCTACAGTACTACCAATCATATGTGAAAATATTTTGGTTACTAACCTTTGATATGTCGCTCCAGCATTCTATAATCCGAAGGGCATTACCCTGTAACAGTACGTTCCTTCTGATGTTATGAAAACAGTCTTTTCTTGATCTTCCTCGGCAAGGGGGATCTGATGATATCCCCTATAAGCATCCAAGAAACTCAACTGCTCGTGCCTGGCTATTGCATCTACCAACTAATCTATCTTCGGCAGGGGGAAACTGTATTTTAGACATGCTTTATTTAGGTCGGTGAAGTCAACACAGACTCTCCACTTTTCATTTTTCTTCTTTACCACAACAGTGTTTGATAGCCAGGTCGGGTATTTCACTTCCTTAATGGTTTGAGACTCCAGTAAGCGCGCCACTTCCTCTTTTATTGCCTCATGATATTGTATCGCCGATCTTCTAAGTTTTTGCTTGACTGGTTTGAAGCTTGGATCGACATTCAAATGATGACACGTCACTTCGGGTGATACGCCGAGCATGTCAGTGGTATTCTATGCAAACACATCGGCATATTATTGTAGTATGGCGACCAGCTCCGCCTTTTGTTCGGCGTTAAGAGCTGCTCCTAACAAAAAATATTTTTCTGGATCACCACCCTTGTCTAGAGGTACTCTAGTCAAGTTCTCTACCATTCGGTCTGTCGCCTCCTTTTCTTCGCCTAAAAGTACTTTAGGGCTTCTTTTGACAGCTTGGTCCTCAGTGTTGACCAAGCTATCAAATGTTGATTGCTATTTATCATGTCCCTCTAGAGAGCTGTTTTCTCAGCACTCTACCTTATCTTTGGGTTTGACAAAAGCCAACAAGCAAGTTCTGGAGCAGACCTGGTCTCCTCGGATATTGACTATTCCATCAGATGATGAGAACCTTAGCATTTGATGGTAAGTTAATGGTACTGCCTTCATCTCGTGCAGCCAAGTGCGTCTCATTATTACGTTGTAAGCTGAGATTGTATCCAGTACCAGGAACTCGGTCATGACGCACATTAGTCCCGTTTTTACAGACAAGATGATCTTCCCCTTAGGAAGAACTATTTTACCACTAAAACCAATAAGTGGCGTATTTGAGGACTTGAGGTTCTCTTTCTTAAGATCGAGTTTTTCAAATAGATCCACATACATGATTTCTGATGAGCTCCCTAGGTCGATCAAGACCCTTCTTACGTCAAAATTTACAATCCGAAGCGTGATGACTAGGGCATCATTGTGCAGCTGGTGTACACCGACCAAGTCCTGTTTGGTGAAACAAATCGCTTCGATTTTCTCGTCTATCTTAATTCTTTTGTTGGTGATGTCCAGGGTCATTCTCAACTCGTATACTTCTCTTTCCTTGACTGCTTTCTGAATGTAAGCCTGAGCAGAGTTGTTTGTGGACATCTGAGGGTTGGTGACAGCATGTATCACATCAATTACTCCAACCGGTGTGGTTTGGTCTCCTATCTACTCAACTCTTCCCTCTTCAATTTTTTGCCTACTTTCAACGAATTCTACCAGATGTCCAGCCTAGACCAGCTCCTCCAAATGTTGTTTGAGAGATCGGCAGTTCTCAGTCATGTGGCCAAAATCCCTATGATAGGAACACCTAAAGTTTGGATTTCTTTTGGAGGGATCGCCCATTAGTTTGTTTGGCCACTTGAAAAACGGCTTTCTCTTGATCTGATTCAGCACCTTGTATATCGATTCTTTAAACAGTGTATTTACCCCAAGAAAAGGGGACTTTTGGGGGTATCCTTTTTTCTCAAACTTCCTTCCCTCTTCTCTATTCGGCTCAGTTTGTTTGTCCCTACTGAACTGTCTTATGCTCGGATGGTCCTTAACCACCTCCCTGGGTAAGTCATCATCAACCTTGGCGTACTTTTCAATCCTTGCCATCAATTCTTCCAGGTCGGTAGCAGGTCTTCTCGTGAGGGACTGGTATAGAGGGTTATCTTTTGGTAACCCGATCTTGAAAGACGCAACAGTAATCTCTGGATTGTACCCTTCAACTTCATTCATAGTTTCTCAATAGTGATGAGCATACTCGCATAAACTTTCATTATTCCTCTTTTTTAATATTAGTAGACCGCCAACGTCCTTTGGTTGTTTACTGCTGGTGATGAACCGAGCCGTGAACAGCTCGGCCAACTGAGACCACCCATCAATTATTCCCTTTGGTAGGCTGTCAAACCATTTCATGGCTGANCCAATAGTGATGGGCATACTCGCATAAACTTTCATTATTCCTCTTTTTTAATATTAGTAGACCCCCAACGTCCTTTGGTTGTTTACTGCTGGTGATGAACCGAGCCGTGAACAGCTCGGCCAACTGAGACCACCCATCAATTATTCCCTTTGGTAGGCTGTCAAACCATTTCATGGCTGACTCCCCAAGACTGCTAAGAAAAATAGTACAAAGCAAGGGCTCGGTTCTTCAGTGAATGGTCATGAGTTGTCAGAAGTGTCTGATATGTGAGGATGAGTCGGTTTTTTCATCGTACAGCTTGAAGTTTGGAACGGTGAACTTGCTCGGGATCTGTGCCTTTTCGACCCATGCAGTAAATGGGGATGACTCTAATCCGTCTCCGTATTCTCCTGTTGCTCTTCTGGCTAGATCCCTAGCCGACCTCTACTCAAGCCTCTTCAAACTATTGTTGAGCTCTTCGTCGATATATTGCTTCCAAGTGTCCTCCGCCTGGATCCGAGGCTTCTTCTGTCGGTACACTTCTTCATCAGCAATCCTAATTTTGCTTGGCTTCCTTCCCGGGCTTTGATGTCGATCCTCTCTCGCCCGTTTCTCCCTTCTGGTTATCTCTTTCAACTTGGCTCTTAATTCTTCGTTTTCTTTGATCAGATCTTTCTTCCTGGTATAGGATTTCTTGAACAGCTTATCATGGGCATCAAGTTGATCCTGCAAGGACTGGACCAACTTTGTCAAGGAGTGGTTCTCCCCCTCGGTACAGGGGGATTTACCATGATCCTCGATTTGGTGGTTCTGATTTTTCAACGGCTTGAAACTGGCAGAGGATATTTCGTCATCCTCGTGGATTCTGGAAGGACTTTTGAATGCATGTAACCTTGTGTTGTTATCAGAAGGAAGAGGCGTAGGATCAGAATTTTCCAAGGCAAAACTGCCTACAGGTGATCTAATTGCGCTCCTTAGTCTTGACATCGTAGCTTTTTGTTCTGAAAGTTGAAAATTGATTTCCTACAGACGACGCCAAAATGTAGAGGCAAAAACTAGTAATACCTCAGATGATGAATTCATGATGTGATTTTTGAAAAGAATTCTGAACTGTTGTCTCCCAATCTTCTTTCTATAAAATGAAAAAACTATCCAACATCAAAGTGTTTCGATCGAAGACACTCTGATGCTTAAGTCAGTAACGGAATAAAAAGAATTGCACGAAGACCAGGAGATTTCAGCGTACCTTTCACCTTGGTCTCTTCTACTTTTTATATGTCATTATCCCCTTAGGGTTTCCACGATTTTAGATTCAAGATGGCACACCTTCCTTTAATTCAGTAGTTGAGTTTGGGAAGTAACTGATACTTCTCAAACAATTTCTCTTGATATCTTCAATCTCCTTGATTTCGTTTATCTGATTGCTTGGATTTTAGGCGAATATTTAACTTTCCTTTTATCGTTTTGAACTGCTCGGGCATTTCGAATGCCGAGCTCAATTAACTTTTGCCGAACTATTTAGAAACTTGGCTTGGCACAAACCGTGCATTCTGGGGATCTGGGCTTGGTACAAGCTGAGCACTTTCCTTACATAGCTGAAGAGATTCATGAGCTCGGTAAATTGAGCCAACCTCTTTTCTTTGTTTGCCGAATTCACAGATCAGTTCGGGTTGGATCATAAGATCAGGTGGATGACTTCTTCGTCACGTGATCCATCTTGTCAATCTCACATGAGCTTATTTAATGTTTTAACACATGTAATTCTGAGGATTAGCCCCTTCAATAACTTTGAAAAATGTATATCATTCAATGAATAATCCATATTACATAAAAAAATATTTATAAGAACAGCCAAAACCCTAATCTCCCCCATAAAAAAAGGGTAAAATCCCTAATTATACAAAAATTGCCAAAAACTAAAAATTGCAATCCACCTAATTAATATAAAAACATGCGTTTTCTGGAGTTCAATCCAACTAACGGTATTGGATTCGAAATCTCCTATGATTTACTATTAATTTTTGAATTCTTTCCTAAAATGGCAAAAAAATAGGGTTTTGAATGCCTAAATGATGGAATTCGATTAGAAACTGAAGGACTTCATGGCAAAGCGATAAATCTTGATCGTTGGGCTAATCCGAATCAAATATCATTAGGCTCAATCAATTCCGAGTTCAAGCAATTTTGCCTCTACCATCATCTTTTTGCTTTTCTTTGGACTTTGGATGCACGACGGTCTTCCTACTCTAAGTAATCAACAGTCACCTGTTTTAAATCAATTATCCAGGATCATATGTCAAAAGAGTTTAAAATTATAAAAGAATTAATTACACTATAATCTTAGCAATAAAATATTTCTAAACAAACTAACTAGTTAAAGATCAAAAAAAAAAAATCTAAATAGTTAAACGTTGGTTTTTATTTCTTTTGTTAGTTACATACGCTTTGTGGATATGTTTCAATGAACTAAAAATTACAACTTTTGTTTATTATTATTTAAAAACTATTGAAAATATAGTTATTAAATCGTTGAACAATATTAAAAATATAAAATATAATTCATAAAAGATGACCGTATCAATTTTTTTTCCTTTTTAGGTTTTATTCTATGGTTATATTTGTATTGTTTCATATTCATATCTTGTATCTATATAAGTGTTTCCTAGCCAGTAATTTCACTTTACTTTCCTTTGAGAATTTAACTCATTCAAGCAAAAGAGTGTTTGTCTGTAAAAGAAACACTTGTTTATGTGATTACATCTACCATTTGGTCATTAAATATCAAGAGGAGCATTCTAAATACATCAGGGAGAGTACAGGAATTTTTGAAAATCTAAGGGAGGTTTATAAGATTTTTCAAAATGTGAAGGGGGGAGCATAGCCCCCCTTTGCCCCCTACACAATTTTCGTTCTTGAATTAGATCTCATATGACTTGGAGAAATGTGTAAAAAGTTTTACTAAGTGTAAGATTGTAACAACACAACACACTTTAAAGCCACAAATGTCTTTGGGCTTATCCCAAAAGAATACAATATTATAAAAGGCGGGTTTAATTTATCGATATACGTGTTAAAATTATACGAGTTTAATCCTAAGAGTTTAGATGTCACAAAAATTAATTTGTTTAGATGTTTTCCATCAGGAGCGGAGTCAATAATTTTGTTCAGGGTGGGCACTTTAATTATGTACTTTAATTTTTTTTCCTTCTAACCAATCACACTATATAACATATTTATATTTATTATATTATTTTTGATATATGAAGTCCATTTAACATAAAAAAAATTAAAAAATATATATATATATTGTCAGGGGCGGAGTCAGGAATATCTATGATAGATGAAAAATANTATAAAAAAAAATTAAAAAATATATATATATATATTGTCAGGGGCGGAGTCAGGAATATCTATGATAGATGAAAAATATAAGTAGTATAAAAAAATATTAAACTGAAATTAATACAAAACAATTCAGTTGAAGAATAAAAAAAATGTAAGAATCAACACTAAATTATTGTGAAATAGTAAATTCAATTTTTATTTAGCCGAAACAAAATCTTAACAAAAAGATACAAAATAAATTTTTTAATACATTTTAACCTAATTATATATTTCAATAAAATATAAAATTTTTTAAAATCTCTAAAAATTTTTGTATATGAATTAAATGTAATTTAATTTTTGTATTTTATTAGGTTATAAATTACTAATACTAAAAAAAATGGTAAATGAAAACTAAAAATTATTCTTCAAAAGTAACGAACATTGTATTATCTTCATAAATATACAAATAAAACATTGACTCAATCCAAAACTATCATATTTATTTTAGAGGGTTAGTGGTCCACTAATTTATTAAAAAAAAAACTAGAACCATTATTAAAATTTCCAAAAATTTAGAGGGTAAATATAATGTATAAAATAATTTTATCGTTGGTGCAAAGAAGGATAAAAAAAACTCAAGGAACTAAGTTTTTCTCTATTTCTTCTCTTTTTTTTTGTAGCTGGGCAGTGGACAACTGGAAGTGAGTGATACAGAGAAAAAAAAAAGATAAGATAAGTTTTAGTCAAGTGGGCTAAAAATTTTGTTTTTTAATGATGGTGGGCCAAAAATTTTGTTTTTAATGTTGGACCAAAAATTTTGTTCTTAAAATTGGGCTTTTTGTTTTTTTAATAGGCTTGAGTGGATTGTGATAGGTCAAATATTTGATTTTTTAATAAGTTTGAATAGATAATAGTGAGTTCAATTTTTTTTGTGTTAAATGGACTTAATTGTTTAATTATTTTGGGTGAATAATGTGGGTCTAATATAAATGAGGAGGGCACACATAATATATATGTTTAAATATATAACACATATATCTAACTAATAAAAAAAAAATTGAGAGAGACACGTGCCCACCCTGCCCCTACCTCCCTCCGCCCATGTTTTCCATGACCTCCTTCTAGAATCTGTCACACATAAACATGACAGAACCACCTAATGTCCTTGTGAACTCAAAAAAATTCCTCTTCTGTTTTAAGGGGGTTGGAACTTACAATTACTTGTGGGCGAGAACAAGGGCTTAGGAGTGGTTTAGTCTCTCAAGTAATACCAGACGTTTCTGGAAAGAGAATGTAAATTTTAATGATAATCCAAAAGAAAATCTATATGGTGGAAGAAAGTAGGCACTAGGTTCTTGACAAATTATAATTATAATGTTCTTCTGGCCCCACTTCTATGGAAAATGGCAATGGTTGCCTTTTTTTCCCCGACACCATCAGTTTTAGCACAACTTATTCAGATTGGCTGAGTTTCAAACAACGTGTTTAACATGATATGCAATTAACTTAAGTCATAGTTTCTCGTGGCACTTTATTATTTTGGGAAATGGTATTTGGATCTAATTTGACGATTGTATTTAAGGGCCTAATTTTATTGAAAGTTCCAGGACAACCAAAGGAGATTGATACCTCCTAATTTTACTGAATATGCTGTTAGGATTTAACACAATTTAAATCCACTAACAAACACACACAATCGAAAAAACAAATCAAGAATATAAAGCAATAAGAAACAAGAAAGAACAAGACACAGATTTTACGTGGTTCGGCAATTTGCCTACGTCCACGAAGCTGCAGGGATTTCACTATTGAGAGAGTTGAATATAGAGAGCGGCTGTACAATCCAAAAATAAACCCTAATCACCAAAACAACAGGGTTTATATGTCTTACGCACTGGGCTGTATATCGGCCCAAGCCTTCGCTCCATGCCAATCCTTTACCGATGGAGAGACACTAGTGTCCTCCAACCAACGATTCGAGCTGGGCTTTTTCTCTCCAGGAAGCTCCAAAAACAGGTACTTGGCAATATGGTACAAAAGCACCCCAGATGTCATTGTGTGGATTGCAAACAGAAACAACCCCATTACAGATTCACAAGGAGTCTTAACAATCAGCAGTAATGGAACATTA
>CAUOFW020003480.1:54239-66520 GCA_963454935.2 Ilex paraguariensis
GGGGGCTATGCTCCCCCCTTCACATTTTGAAAAATCTTATAAACCTCCCTTAGATTTTCAAAAATTCCTGTACTCTCCCTGATGTATTTAGAATGCTCCTCTTGATATTTAATGACCAAATGGTAGATGTAATCACATAAACAAGTGTTTCTTTTACAGACAAACACTCTTTTGCTTGAATGAGTTAAATTCTCAAAGGAAAGTAAAGTGAAATTACTGGCTAGGAAACACTTATATAGATACAAGATATGAATATGAAACAATACAAATATAACCATAGAATAAAACCTAAAAAGGAAAAAAAATTGATACGGTCATCTTTTATGAATTATATTTTATATTTTTAATATTGTTCAACGATTTAATAACTATATTTTCAATAGTTTTTAAATAATAATAAACAAAATTTGTAATTTTTAGTTCATTGAAACATATCCACAAAGCGTATGTAACTAACAAAAGAAATAAAAACCAACGTTTAACTATTTAGAATTTTTTTTTTTTTGATCTTTAACTAGTTAGTTTGTTTAGAAATATTTTATTGCTAAGATTATAGTGTAATTAATTCTTTTATAATTTTAAACTCTTTTGACATATGATCCTGGATAATTGATTTAAAACAGGTGACTGTTGATTACTTAGAGTAGGAAGACCGTCGTGCATCCAAAGTCCAAAGAAAAGCAAAAAGATGATGGTAGAGGCAAAATTGCTTGAACTCGGAATTGATTGAGCCTAATGATATTTGATTCGGATTAGCCCAACGATCAAGATTTATCGCTTTGCCATGAAGTCCTTCAGTTTCTAATCGAATTCCATCATTTAGGCATTCAAAACCCTATTTTTTTGCCATTTTAGGAAAGAATTCAAAAATTAATAGTAAATCATAGGAGATTCCGAATTCAATACCGTTAGTTGGATTGAACTCCAGAAAACGCATGTTTTTATATTAATTAGGTGGATTGCAATTTTTAGTTTTTGGCAATTTTTGTATAATTAGGGATTTTACCCTTTTTTTATGGGGGAGATTAGGGTTTTGGCTGTTCTTATAAATATTTTTTTATGTAATATGGATTATTCATTGAATGATATACATTTTTCAAAGTTATTGAAGGGGCTAATCCTCAGAATTACATGTGTTAAAACATTAAATAAGCTCATGTGAGATTGACAAGATGGATCACGTGACGAAGAAGTCATCCACCTGATCTTATGATCCAACCCGAACTGATCTGTGAATTCGGCAAACAAAGAAAAGAGGTTGGCTCAATTTACCGAGCTCATGAATCTCTTCAGCTATGTAAGGAAAGTGCTCAGCTTGTACCAAGCCCAGATCCCCAGAATGCACGGTTTGTGCCAAGCCAAGTTTCTAAATAGTTCGGCAAAAGTTAATTGAGCTCGGCATTCGAAATGCCCGAGCAGTTCAAAACGATAAAAGGAAAGTTAAATATTCGCCTAAAATCCAAGCAATCAGATAAACGAAATCAAGGAGATTGAAGATATCAAGAGAAATTGTTTGAGAAGTATCAGTTACTTCCCAAACTCAACTACTGAATTAAAGGAAGGTGTGCCATCTTGAATCTAAAATCGTGGAAACCCTAAGGGGATAATGACATATAAAAAGTAGAAGAGACCAAGGTGAAAGGTACGCTGAAATCTCCTGGTCTTCGTGCAATTCTTTTTATTCCGTTACTGACTTAAGCATCAGAGTGTCTTCGATCGAAACACTTTGATGTTGGATAGTTTTTTCATTTTATAGAAAGAAGATTGGGAGACAACAGTTCAGAATTCTTTTCAAAAATCACATCATGAATTCATCATCTGAGGTATTACTAGTTTTTGCCTCTACATTTTGGCGTCGTCTGTAGGAAATCAATTTTCAACTTTCAGAACAAAAAGCTACGATGTCAAGACTAAGGAGCGCAATTAGATCACCTGTAGGCAGTTTTGCCTTGGAAAATTCTGATCCTACGCCTCTTCCTTCTGATAACAACACAAGGTTACATGCATTCAAAAGTCCTTCCAGAATCCACGAGGATGACGAAATATCCTCTGCCAGTTTCAAGCCGTTGAAAAATCAGAACCACCAAATCGAGGATCATGGTAAATCCCCCTGTACCGAGGGGGAGAACCACTCCTTGACAAAGTTGGTCCAGTCCTTGCAGGATCAACTTGATGCCCATGATAAGCTGTTCAAGAAATCCTATACCAGGAAGAAAGATCTGATCAAAGAAAACGAAGAATTAAGAGCCAAGTTGAAAGAGATAACCAGAAGGGAGAAACGGGCGAGAGAGGATCGACATCAAAGCCCGGGAAGGAAGCCAAGCAAAATTAGGATTGCTGATGAAGAAGTGTACCGACAGAAGAAGCCTCGGATCCAGGCGGAGGACACTTGGAAGCAATATATCGACGAAGAGCTCAACAATAGTTTGAAGAGGCTTGAGTAGAGGTCGGCTAGGGATCTAGCCAGAAGAGCAACAGGAGAATACGGAGACGGATTAGAGTCATCCCCATTTACTGCATGGGTCGAAAAGGCACAGATCCCGAGCAAGTTCACCGTTCCAAACTTCAAGCTGTACGATGAAAAAACCGACTCATCCTCACATATCAAACACTTCTGACAACTCATGACCATTCACTGAAGAACCGAGCCCTTGCTTTGTACTATTTTTCTTAGCAGTCTTGGGGAGTCAGCCATGAAATGGTTTGACAGCCTACCAAAGGGAATAATTGATGGGTGGTCTCAGTTGGCCGAGCTGTTCACGGCTCGGTTCATCACCAGCAGTAAACAACCAAAGGACGTTGGCGGTCTACTAATATTAAAAAAGAGGAATAATGAAAGTTTATGCGAGTATGCTCATCACTATTGAGAAACTATGAATGAAGTTGAAGGGTACAATCCAGAGATTACTGTTGCGTCTTTCAAGATCGGGTTACCAAAAGATAACCCTCTATACCAGTCCCTCACGAGAAGACCTGCTACCGACCTGGAAGAATTGATGGCAAGGATTGAAAAGTACGCCAAGGTTGATGATGACTTACCCAGGGAGGTGGTTAAGGACCATCCGAGCATAAGACAGTTCAGTAGGGACAAACAAACTGAGCCGAATAGAGAAGAGGGAAGGAAGTTTGAGAAAAAAGGATACCCCCAAAAGTCCCCTTTTCTTGGGGTAAATACACTGTTTAAAGAATCGATATACAAGGTGCTGAATCAGATCAAGAGAAAGCCGTTTTTCAAGTGGCCAAACAAACTAATGGGCGATCCCTCCAAAAGAAATCCAAACTTTAGGTGTTCCTATCATAGGGATTTTGGCCACATGACTGAGAACTGCCGATCTCTCAAACAACATTTGGAGGAGCTGGTCTAGGCTGGACATCTGGTAGAATTCGTTGAAAGTAGGCAAAAAATTGAAGAGGGAAGAGTTGAGTAGATAGGAGACCAAACCACACCGGTTGGAGTAATTGATGTGATACATGCTGTCACCAACCCTCAGATGTCCACAAACAACTCTGCTCAGGCTTACATTCAGAAAGCAGTCAAGGAAAGAGAAGTATACGAGTTGAGAATGACCCTGGACATCACCAACAAAAGAATTAAGATAGACGAGAAAATCGAAGCGATTTGTTTCACCAAACAGGACTTGGTCGGTGTACACCAGCTGCACAATGATGCCCTAGTCATCACGCTTCGGATTGTAAATTTTGACGTAAGAAGGGTCTTGATCGACCTAGGGAGCTCATCAGAAATCATGTATGTGGATCTATTTGAAAAACTCGATCTTAAGAAAGAGAACCTCAAGTCCTCAAATACGCCACTTATTGGTTTTAGTGGTAAAATAGTTCTTCCTAAGGGGAAGATCATCTTGTCTGTAAAAACGGGACTAATGTGCGTCATGACCGAGTTCCTGGTACTGGATACAATCTCAGCTTACAACGTAATAATGAGACGCACTTGGCTGCACGAGATGAAGGCAGTACCATTAACTTACCATCAAATGCTAAGGTTCTCATCATCTGATGGAATAGTCAATATCCGAGGAGACCAGGTCTGCTCCAGAACTTGCTTGTTGGCTTTTGTCAAACCCAAAGATAAGGTAGAGTGCTGAGAAAACAGCTCTCTAGAGGGACATGATAAATAGCAATCAACATTTGATAGCTTGGTCAACACTGAGGACCAAGCTGTCAAAAGAAGCCCTAAAGTACTTTTAGGCGAAGAAAAGGAGGCGACAGACCGAATGGTAGAGAACTTGACTAGAGTACCTCTAGACAAGGGTGGTGATCCAGAAAAATATTTTTTGTTAGGAGCAGCTCTTAACGCCGAACAAAAGGCGGAGCTGGTCGCCATACTACAATAATATGCCGATGTGTTTGCATAGAATACCACTGACATGCTCGGCGTATCACCCGAAGTGACGTGTCATCATTTGAATGTCGATCCAAGCTTCAAACCAGTCAAGCAAAAACTTAGAAGATCGGCGATACAATATCATGAGGCAATAAAAGAGGAAGTGGCGCGCTTACTGGAGTCTCAAACCATTAAGGAAGTGAAATACCCGACCTGGCTATCAAACACTGTTGTGGTAAAGAAGAAAAATGAAAAGTGGAGAGTCTGTGTTGACTTCACCGACCTAAACAAAGCATGTCTAAAAGACAATTTCCCCCTGCCGAAGATAGATCAGTTGGTAGATGCAATAGCCAGGCACGAGCAGTTGAGTTTCTTGGATGCTTATAGGGGATATCATCAGATCCCCCTTGCCGAGGAAGATCAAGAAAAGACTGTTTTCATAACATCAGAAGGAACGTACTGTTACAGGGTAATGCCCTTCGGATTATAGAATGCTGGAGCGACATATCAAAGGTTAGTAACCAAAATATTTTCACATATGATTGGTAGTACTGTAGAAGTTTATATTGACGATATGGTAGTTAAAATTCGAAAGACCACAAATCATTGTGCCGACCTAAGGCAGAAATTCAATGTTCTATGAAAATACAAGATGAGGTTAAATGTGTCTAAGTGTGCTTTCGGGGTCGGCTCGGGAAAATTTCTGGGATTTCTGGTTACTCACCATGGAATATAACTAAACCCCGACCAGGTAAAGGCTTTAGCAGAACTACAGTCACCTCGGACGGTGAAGGAGGTGCAGAGATTTACAGGAATGGCAGCAGCACTCGAGAGATTCATATCCATAGCGTCTGATAAGTGCAGACCCTTCTTTCAATCAATCAGAGGGAAGAGGGGAGCACCTTGGAGTCAGGAATGTGAGGAAGCGTTTGAGAAACTGAAAGCATATTTGGCATCCCCAACGATTTTATCAATTCCCACTCTTGAGGAAGACCTTTACCTCTACCTGGCGGTATCGGAGCACGTTGTTAGTGGAGCATTGATGAGGAACGACGAGGAAAAGCTGAACTCATTTACTATGTGAGCAAGATGCTCTTAGATGCAGAATCAAGATACACACCGTTGGAGAAACTCTCCCTAACACACATTAACTCGGCTAGGAAACTTAGACACTATTTCCAGGCCCATTCGATAATGGTGCTTACCGACCAGCCACTGAAATCACTCTTTCAAAAAGTCGACCTGTCCGGACGCGTTGCTAAATGGGCGGTGGAGCTCGGTGAATTTGATGTTCGGTTCAAACCAAGAAAGGCAATAAAGGGTCAGGTGGTGACAAATTTTATAGCGGAATTCCAGCCTAAGGACAGCACGGTTGAGAACGAAGAAGCTGATGGCAACCAAGAACCAGGGTTCAATGGTGAATGGGTACTTTCTGTTTATGGATCCTCAAATCACAAAGGTGCTGGCATAGGTATCACTCTAGTGAGCCCAGATGGGTGTACCTTAAAAAAAGCTATCAGGCTCGACTTCCAGGCCTCAAACAACGAGGCTGAGTACGAAGCCTTGATTGTTGGTATCAGGATGGCAGTAGAGCTTGGAATACTAAAACTCCAGATATTCTCTGACTCACAACTAGTGGTGAATCAGATGCTAGGGGAGTATAAGGCTAAGGATGAAATAATGGTAGCATATTAGGCCGTTGTCGAGAAGGAACTAAGCAAAATACCAGAATATTCAATACAACAGATCGGGAGAGTAAAAAACTCACATGCCAACGCTTTAGCCTCATTGGCCTCGGCAATTGAGCAGAACGCAACAAGATTGCTGACTATTGAGTTCCAATCCGAGCCCAGTATTCTCCAGTCCAAGTCAGATGAAATTTTATGCAATGTATCCGAACCGAGCTGGATGGATCCAATAGTTGGGTTATTAAAAAATGGTGTCTTGCCCAAAAACAGTAAGGAAGCTCACAAGCTATGCCTTAAAGCTGCCAAATTTTGGTTATCCCCAAAAGACGAGCTGTATCAATGCTCGTTTGGGGTCCATATTTAAAGTGTGTGCACCTCACAGTAGTTGCTAACTTTCTTGTCGAAATACACGAAGGATGTTATGGAGCTCACACAGGAGGTAGATCACTAGCTCACGGAGCCATTTTCCATGGTTTTTGGTGGCCATATATGCAGAAGGACGCTGATAAGTTCGTTAGGCGATATGAGAAGTGTCAAAGATTCTCACCAATCCCGAGGAAACCATCCAAACGAATTGCTCCCATTGGCGAGCCCATGGTCATTCGCGCAATGGGGATTGGATATTGTGGGACCGTTACCTTGAGCCGCGGGCAACAAGAAGTACCTTCTAGTTGCCACTAATTATTTCACTAAATGGGTTGAAACCGATGCACTCGCTAATATAAGAGATACTGATACAAGAAAGTTCGTGTAGAAAAATATCATCACCAGATTTAGCATCCCACACACTCTTGTTTCTGATAATGGCACACAGTTTGATAGTGCTCCCTTTAAAACTTTTTGTCATCAGTATGGAGTTCAAAACTACTATTCCACCCCGGCTTACCCTCAAAACAACGGACAAGCGGAAATCACTAATAAAAAAATCTTGGATGGAATCAAGAAAAGGCTTGAGAATGCTAAAGGGAGATGGGTAGAAGAGCTGCCGAGTGTTCTGTGGACATACCGAACCACACCTTGGCGGCCAACCGGAGAGACTCCCTTCGCCTTAGCTTATGGAATGGAAGTTGTTATACCCTTGGAGATCGGCTTACCGACCTTGAAGACCGAGCTCGTTGAAAGCAGTAGCAACAATGCCGTCATGACACGTGATCTTGATTTAGTTGAGGAAAAGAGAGAACATGCTGCCATAAGAATGACTTCATATCATAGTCAGCTCTCCCGAGCTTATAACAAAAATGTGAACTCCCGGTCTTTCACACTTGGTGACCTAGTTCTTAGGGGCGTACTGGGATCGACTAAAAACCTAGCACATAGGAAGCTTGGGGCCATTTAGAGTATCCAGAGTAGGGAGCAATGGGTACTACGAATTAAAAACCCTAGATCATAAAGCGGTACCACGCCCCTGGAACATTGCAAATCTTAAAAGGACTCTGAGTAACTCTACAGATCGCCCGAGCTTTTCGAAGCACGGCTGAGCAAAAGCCATAACTTCAAAGACCCAAAGATTCTCTAAGTGTTCCTGCCAAGGAACCAAGCTCTTTGAAGAAGGGCCGAGTAAGAGCCATAACTTCAAAGACTCAAATATTGTCTAAGTATAAAAAGTGTTCCTGCTGAGGAATCGAGCTCTTTGAAGAATAGTCGAGCAAGGGCCATAACTTCAAAGACTCAAATATTGTCTAAGTATAAAAAGTGTTCCTACTGAAGAACCGAGCTCTTTGAAGAAGGGCCGAGCAAGGGCCATAACTTCAAAGACTCAAAGATTTTCTAAGTAGAAAAGGGTTCCTAAAGAGGAACCAAGCTCTTTGAAGAAGGGTCGAGCAAGGGCTACAACTTCAAAGACTCGAATATTTTCTAAGAACAGAAAGGTCCCTGTTGAGGAACCGAAGTCTTTGAAGAAGGGCTGAACAGAGGCTACAACTTCAAAGACTTAAGTATTTTCTAAGCAGAAAAGAAGGTCCTAGAAAGGGAACCAAGCTCTTTGGAGAAGGACCGAGCAATGACCATAACTTCAATGAGCCTTAAAGATTTTTATGCTATGAGTTAAAAATCTTATCTAAGCATTCATCAACGCAAATTACAGAACTGAAATGAGCATTCATTAAAATATATTGCAGAAAAGTTGCGATTTTTTCATTCAAAAATAAAAAAAGTTCTGGAAAATACAAGATAAAAATGGATTGCAAAATTTTTCTAAGTCTTCATCAGCAGGAAGATGGCTGGGACGAGCTCGAAAGAGTATGCTTAGAGAAAATTTCAAAAGAGAGATTGACTTCGGTAGCAACTAAAATAGCCTGCCAGCCTTGGCTAAAGAGTGCCTCTTTGAGCTTAGGCATTTGCTGGGCAATATCAGTCTCTACCTTGTCAACACCCACATTGTAAGCAACGTCTGCCTTCTCTTCAGCTTTTACTTTGTATTGATCAAACTCCTCAAGGAGTGTGGAATAGTCAAGCTGGGCTTCAGAGAGTTCAACATTGGTCTCGTGCTCGGATGCCTTCAACTTTTCATTCTTAGAACAAAGTTTCAGGTTCTCTTCGGACAGGCTTTGGTTTTTAGCCTGCAGAACCTTCATCTCTTCGCAAAGTTTGACGTATTCTTCATCAACACTCTCTTTCTTAGCGAGGGCCGAAGCTCAGGCTTGGATTGCATACCTTGCCTTTCACAGTCTCTCCTACACCAGCACCATAGCAGATAAAAAAAAAAGCAAGTACATGGCAAGCCTTCTTCGTAAGGGCAACATTAGGATGGGGTAGCACCAGGGGCATACTCCCAGTTGTCGGAGACAAAAATGAGATCATTTTCATGACCCTTATTCGAGTCAGGAAGATATGTGACCAGGTATCTCTCCTTCTTCCTCACTGAGAGATAGTAGCTATCTCTAGCGGCCTTGATGATATAGCAGTACAAAATCTCCATAACCCCAGACTCAGACCAAGAAGCTTATTCAGAGAAGAAACACCCATGACAATTCGGAAGAAGTTGAGGCAACACTGGAGAGGACAAAGTTTTGCAGCAGAAAGGATCCAGAGAAGAAGAAGGTCAAGGGGAAAGCAGATTCCACCTTCGGTAATGGCACGATTAGGAATAGGGATCCTCTCTCTCGTGTCAATTAGAGGCTCATCCTTTCCGGCAACTCTGACGTCAACGTCATCTGGTATGTTGTACTTGGCTTTGAAGGCGGGAACCTCAGAAGGAGTTAGAGGGGCCATTGAAGAAAAAATGAAGTAAATTTGAGAAAGACGAAACACAGAAGTAAAACTGAGAGAGAATAGGAGTCAGAAAACAAAAAGCAAAGTGAAGGAAATGCGAAGAAAGAGGCGGTTTATGAAAAGGAAGGAATTTCAAAGGGTCGTATTTAAATGCCCTAAATATACCGCCAAAACAAAGGGGCATGCTCCAATGTACAAATAGTAATGATGAGAAATCAAGAAAATAGCTAACAGACGAAAGGCGTCTGTCAGACGTTTTCTGGGGGCAAATAAAGGGGCTAGCCCTTAGAATTACACGTGTTAAAACATTAAATGAGCTCATGTGAGATTGACAAGATGGATCACGTGACGAAGAAGTAATCCACCTGATCTTATGATCTGACCCGAATTGATCAGTGAATTCGGCAAACAAAGAAAAGAGGTCGGCTCAATTTACCGAGCTCATGAATCTCTTCAGCTATGCAAGGAAAGTGCTCGGCTTGTACCAAGCCCAGATCTCCAGAATGCATGATTTGTGCCAAGCCAAGTTTCCAAACAGTTCGGCAAAAGTTAATTGAGCTCGACATTCGAAATGCCCGAGTAATTTAAAACGATAAAAGGAAAGTTAAATATTCACCTAAAATCTAGGCAATCAGATAAATGAAATCAAGGAGATTGAAGATATCAAGAGAAATTGTTTGAGAAGTATCAGCTACTTCCCAAACACAGCTATTAAATTAAGGGAAAGTGTGCCACCTTGAATCTAAAATCGTGGAAACCCTAAGGGGATAATGACATATAAAAAGCAGAAGAAACCAAGGTGAAAAGTACGTTGAAATCTTCTGGTCTTCGTGCAAGTTTTTTTATTCCGTTACTGACTTAAACATCGGAGTGCCTTCGATCGAAGCACTTCGATCTTGGACAATTTGTTCGTTTTACAGAAAGAAGATTGAGAGACAACAGTTCAGAATTCTTTTCAGAAATCACATCACGAATTCATCATCTGAGGTATTTCCAGTTTTTTGCCTCTACAATTATTTTCTTGTTGCTTTTTATGTGGATCCAAAGTACCTTTGTCCTACACACTTAGAATCGTAGTATTCTTCGTGTTTCTTTGTACCAATGCGTCAATAATATTTAAAAACACTGATGTTTCTTCAAAATCGTATAAATTTTTATTGATGTATAGTATTGTATGAGAATTTAAAAAAAAGAGGTAATTGTTAACATTAAAAATTATAACTAATGATCCACATATAAAAATATCCATATATTTGATTTATTTTTGGACACGTATCAATACGAATAAATTCATCTGATACGGATCAATGTTTCACTTGCACCGGGGGACTTTGGGGGCCAGAGGCCTGAGGTTGTTCCAAGCCCAAGCCGAAGAGATAAGTCATTAGCAGAAAGGAAGTGCTATTTGTACTTAAAATATAGACTTAAAACGTATATTTGATAATCACAATTATTAAATAGATAGTGAGTTCTAATAAATGTTGGGACCCATAATAAAATTAATGGTTGTGACTTGATTATCAAGTACACTTTTTAAATCCATGTAACATTTCTTTTAGCAGAAAGAAGCCACCTTATTGATTAAATTAGGCAATAATTGAGCATGAGCTCAACAAGAATGGCTATCACCATTGGTCCCCATCTGCCCATTGTATTGCTTCAATGGCCACTCTACACATATATAGTATGATAAAAAACGGTATTAATCCAATTAAAACTGAGGTATGATTTTATCGTAAAGAAGCCACACAATAGTATCATCAATAATTTTATTCAATGGGATTAATGATATTGTTAATGATGAATTTTAGTTTTATAGAATATATCAAAATCAACTTTCATTTGATATTACCGTAAAAATTAGTTTGAGTCATACAATTCAAAAAATTATTTCTTAATTACCATTATAAAAATGAGTAGAGTCAGTTGCAGTGCATTTTGTGTAAATAGGCCAATGAGACTCATGATCACCTGTTTTTCAAGTGCACATATGCTTATGGAGTGACTTCATAGGCTGGGCGGCTCAACACTGGAAGGGTAAAGCCAAGAGGACAGTGATCTTGAAGCTCAGAGTTGCTTCGACCGTATATATATTACCTTTGGAGAGAAAGCAATGATCAATTGTTTAGTAACCATTTCAGGATTTGGAGCTACTCTATTAACCCTTATAAAGCAAACCATTAGGGATACAGCCAACTAATCTAAAAAGACGCACCGAGTGCACGAAATTTTTATTATTCCCTAATGTGGGGAAGGTTACATGTACACAGTATTACCCAGTAAAAATGTTATTTCTACAATTCGAACCCATGACTTTCAAGTCACAATAGAATAACCTTATCGTTACGCTAAGGCCCGCCCTCAATTCAGCCAACCAATCTATTGTTACATTTTTGGCTCCTAAATAGAATTCTGTACAATTTGATATTGAATTACAACCTCTGCGTTAATGCAATGTTTCCAATGAATAATTGTCCAGAAAGCTCTTAAAGTTGAACTAAGTTGCACTCACATCGTGTTCGATATACATATCAAGTGTGTGAATAGCTAACAGACAGTTACATTTGAATCCCCTATCGAGGTTGTAGTATTGTTATGGTTTCAGTATCACCTCTAGAGAAGAACTCTTCACTTCTTGATACTACATCCCGGTCATTGGAACTCCTTTCGGAAAAAAAACCAGGCTGTTTGGGTTGAGGCAACACCAGTCCCTCATTGCCCAACATGAAAACTACAAAAGACATTTCTGGCCTGTCTTGAGGAAGTTGTTGAACGCATAGTAGGCCAACATGGATACACCTCTGCACTTGAAACTCAACAAATGAGTTCCTCAAGCATTCATCGATCAGTTCCAAGGCCCTGTCTTGGTTCCAAAGCAACCATGCCTAAAACAATTACAATAGTCCGATGAGTTTTTTTTTTTTTTGCCTCTCTCTTTGGCTCAGCAAGTCAGCATTCACATCCATGAGCAGCAATAAAATGCAAACTCATAGGAAAGAGGGGGGGGGGGGGGGGGGGGGGGGGGGGGGGGGGGGGGCGTA
>CAUOFW020003480.1:70114-133911 GCA_963454935.2 Ilex paraguariensis
TCTACACCACGGCCACTAAAGAAACTTTAGGAAATTGTTATTGAATATGAAAACAAGCATACCCTATCACAGAATTGTGGATGATGCCTTATAGCAAAAGTTCTCTTTGCAATTAACAGCTCAACACTCATCTCAAAACTCATTTGAAAATCATTTGCAATTTTGCAGTCGAAGCATCCGATAGAAACTCATACCCAACACTGAGTGTGAATATATGAAAATTAAATAGTGAGTATGTTTTAAGAGGTTATTGAGAAAGTCAACGTATTTGGAGAAAGTGTCTTTCATGCAAGAGGACTCAATGGTCACTAGTCATTATTCTTGACTTCTTTGTTGCGCTTTGTAAGGTCGTTTCAGAGAGAGAGAGAGAGAGAGAGATTACATTGACAAAGGCATTGGGGTTTGGAAGCCATGAGGATGAGCTTGTGGATGGCTGAGGAGTATAACATCTGTTAATATAGGATTATTTTTGACATTTTGGTATATTTATTTTGAAGAGAAGCTGATAACTTTGTTGATCAATCGCCAAACCAGCGCGTCCTCTCCACTTCCGTCTGTTCTGACGAAAAGTCTAACAGTTATAGTTTAGTACATAACCATAGGGGGGTGACGTGCTTATTTTCAAATGATAGGGGGGTCATCTACTCAAGGCACAAACTACGAGGGGGTAAACTGGAATTTGTTCATTTAAAAATATAGACCAGACTCAGGTCACAGGTGCAACCAAGCTCAAATTAGAAATACAAGCCAAGACAGACCAAACCCATCGTCAAGGTATGCATTGCAAGTTTCAATCATCTTGTCCATTACGCCAACGTCACAGAGTCACTCACTCCCGTCATAAGGATAACGCCTTAAGCAGGGCTCCGCGTGATGACACCTTCATCAAGCCCTCTCTAGGGCATCATGAAGACAATATTTCCCTATAAATTATAAGTCATGCCCACACATGGGGGACATCACATATATCTCATCACATTATATTTTTGAGCAATAAGATTCTCTTGCCACCATAATCCTTCATAATGGATTAGGTCACTTAGACCGAATCCACCCAATCTCTGTGTCTGCTTGTGTTGAGCTCTTCTTGCTTCATCCATTGATTAATTTTGCATAAACACTTTTGTGCATCATCAATAACCAAAAAAATATATCTTGAATATTCTAAAGGATAAAATACCCTCGTAATCCCAAATATACATTTTGTGTTACTTTTATTTTTTTTTTGTTTAATTTTATCTCTTTGAATATCTCGATTTGTCAATTGTCTAAAAAAGTAGTCACTTACGGCTTGTATGGCCAAATTTGAGATGTCTTTCTTAAAAACTTAAAGAGACTAAAGTGACACGTTTTTTAAGACACTGTTACGCCAAAGAACGGTTGCCACAGGTAGTTGAGGACGGAAAGACCAAATGAAGAGAAGTGATTGATTAATGAAGTCTCTCCAACAAACCAATCAATGAAGTGCTTGATCTTGAAGACACTTTTTACTCCAACAAATCGATCAGCGGGGTTGATCTTTTACTCCAACAAATTGATCAATGAAGTGATTGATCTTGAAGTCTCTCTCCAAAAAGATACTCACCAAAGAACAGAAAGACAAAAGACAAAAGACAAAAGAACACTAAAACACATCTATCGATCAGCACATTTTCCTCGCTAGAACATCACACTAACGGAAAATATGAAAAAACAATCAAGAATCAAGGCCAATGAATAAAACCCAGATCGTAAATCTAAAAAAAACCTTCAAAATCAAGAAAACCTTCAAAATCAAGGAAGCGTGTTTGTCCATGCACGTATCGATTTCGAGTGGAGACTTCAAATTACTAGTATAATTGTCAAATTGTTAGTATAATTTTGAGTGAGAATAAAACACACATTTGCAAGGTCTGGCATGTTGGACTGTCAGTGCTGTTCATAGCTAGAGAAGGAAAGGTTGTCTTGATTGGCTTGTGGGCCTGTCGGTGTGTTGTTCACAAAGGGGGGAAGGTGCTGTTCGTTGGGAGAAGGCTTACAAAGAGAAGAAAAGGTGCAGGCCGATAGAGAAGAAAAAGTCCACTATGAAGAAAAGGTGCTTTTCGGTGAATTGACAAACACGCTTCCAAGGTTTGACAAACACGCTTTCACACTTTTTATAAAACAGTTTTTCAGTATAATTAATCTATGTTGAAAACAAGATTGTTGACTCTGCTTTTTAATATAAACGGGGTTGTTGACACTATTTTTTAATATAAGTGGGATTGTTAATCCTGTTTTATAAAAATATTATAATTTGGCAAATACGTTCAAAAATATTATAGATTGATAAATTTATTTGAAATTTTCAATATTTTGATAAATAACTCAAACTTAAGTGCCAAAAAATACAAATTTGAAGCACCATGACCGTAATCTATGTGGTCGTCATAATCTTACACTAGTAAACTTTTTACACAATTCACCAAGTCATCGGAGATCTAATATAAGATTCCCATTTTGAAAATCTTATAAACCTCTCCGAAATTTTCAAAAATTCCTATACTCTCCCATATGTATTTAGAATGCTATGCGTCATGATATTTGATGACTAAATGGTAGATGTAATCACATAAACAAGTGTTTTTTTTTTACAGACAAAAATCCTTGTTTGAATGAGTTAAATTCTCAAAGGAAAGTAACTGAAATTACTATCTAGAAAACACTTANACAGACAAAAATCCTTGTTTTAATGAGTTAAATTCTCAAAGGAAAGTAACTGAAATTACTATCTAGAAAACACTTATATGGTTATGGACTCTGAGTATGATACGATACGAATGTAATGAAATAATAGATAATATCTCATTGTCTTATCATAGTAGGAGCAATATCGATACTCGTGCAGATATCGATACGCAACATGTCGCTAATGATTCACAAATGCAAATAGTTTCTCATCGTAATAGGAAAGTTATTTGTCAACCTGAACGGTATACATTGTTAAGAGTTTTTGATAGGATCCTAGAGGAACAGAAATATCTTTGGCAAAATACTATAATGTCTGACATGGAATCCATATACTCCAATCAGGTCTACAAACTTGTAGAACCACCCGATGGAATAAAACTCATTGGATGCAAGTGGTTCTATAAGAGGAAGAGAGAATCAAACAATAAGATGGAAACCTTAAACGTAAGCTTTGTTGCGAAATAATTTACTTAGAAAGAGAAAATCGATTATGATTAGACTTTTTCACTAATAGTAATGCTAAAGTCGATCCAAATTCTCTTATTCATTGCGGCTCATCTCGATTACGAGATTTAGCAATTGGACTTACTTAAATGAAATATTGACGAGTGCATCTAAATGGTGCAACCAGACGGATTCGCATCAAAGGTCTAAGAGCATCTAGTGTGCAAGCTTAAAAGGTCCAGATATAATTTAGTCAAGTTTCTCTTCAAACCTTGACACATGGCAATCCTTTAATGATTTTAAGCTTACCAACAATACATACATAGAATGTTTTCATAGTTTTTTATTTTATGTCCAAACAGTAATATACCATATTTCAGGGCAAATTGCCCTTAGAAAGGACAAGAAGTTCCTTATTCTGTGTGTGTGCGACACTCGGTCCTTCTTCTCTTCAGTTCTCAATCCCTTTTCTGCCGTGATGACAAGTAAAGTTGGGGGATTCATTGCTTCACTTCCTGAAGTCATGGTTGCAGCTCTAATGTGTTTTATGTGGGCTATACTTGCAACATTGGGCTTTATCAAATCTGCGTTACAGTGAGGCGGGAAGGTCCCGAAACATTATTATAGTTGGGTTGTCTTTGTTTTTCTCCCTTTCTGTACCAGCCCACTTTCAGCGGGATGATATCTCTCCAAATACAAACCTGTCCGTTCCAAGTTATTTTCAGGCATACATTGTGGTCTCCCATGGTCCTTTCCACACGAAATATGGAGGGGTATGCATATTTTCATCGTTTTGGTTGTAATAACTATCGGGTTGCTGCTGCTTAACCAGTTTGTTGTATGCCTACCGAACGGTAGGCAAGAGAAACTTGACTGAATTCTTGCTATGTTTCTAACATATCACTTTATCATTTGTATTTGCAGTTAAATTATGTTATGAACAGATTGTTGTCACTCCACATGGGGATATCATTCCTGATGTATTTAGAATGCTCTGCTTCATAATATTTAATGACCAAATGGTAGATGTAATCACATAAAAACAAGTGTTTTTTTATGCTCCGTTTGGTACGATAGAAAAGTGGGAGGAGGAAAAGTTGGAAAGATGGAAAGTTGGAGGAATAAATAAAATATCATGTTTGATAAGAAAGGAAAGTTGGAAGGATGAAAAAGTGGATGGATTAACTTTCCTTCCAACTCACCAAAATCAATCCCTCCAAAATCGGAAGGAAAGTGAATGAAAATTTGATTATTTGTGTTAAGATGTATCTTATTTGTCTATATATCTTATATACACATTAATTTCATATAAAAATACAATGATAAAATATGTATATATATTTTAAAAAATTTTAAAAATTAATTTTAAAAAAAAATAAAAATAAAAATAAATAAAAATTTTAAGTTAAAAAAAAAAAAATTTCATCTTAACTAAGGGTGAAAATTTTGGACTCAACACGATAACACAACNAAAATAAAAATAAATAAAAATTTTAAGTTAAAAAAAAAAAAATTTCATCTTAACTAAGGGTGAAAATTTTGGACTCAACACGATAACACAACTCAAACTCGATACGAAAATAAATAGATCAATTCGCAACTCGACACGACACAATTAGTTAAATGAATTAAGTTATGTGTGATTAATATTCGACACAAACTTGTAATGACACAACACAAATCTGACACGACACGACTCCACTCTAATTTTAGCTACCACAAAAAAAAAATAGTCATTTTTATTTTTCATTCATCCAACCAAACACAAAAGAAGGAAAATGTATCATTCCTATTTTTCATCGTTGAAGAATAGAAAGTGTATCTCTCTTACTTTATGTCCTTCCTACTTTTCATCCTCCTTACCAAATGGAGCATTAGGAACAAAAACACTTGCTTGAT
Organism: Ilex paraguariensis; assembly: GCA_963454935.2. Taxonomy (NCBI): domain Eukaryota; kingdom Viridiplantae; phylum Streptophyta; class Magnoliopsida; order Aquifoliales; family Aquifoliaceae; genus Ilex; species Ilex paraguariensis. The sequence goes on from CAUOFW020003480.1 coordinate 75,167, forward strand.
TTAAATTCTCCGAGGAAAGTAAGTGAAATTACTGCAAAAACGAGTTGCAAATGTGAAATATAAAAAATAATGCATTGACTCAACTCATTTTTATAAGGGGACGTTTGTCACAAATGAATTTTTTTAATGGTAATTAAGAAATAATTTTTAGTAACTCAAACTAATTTTCTAATGAAAGTTGATTTTGATATATTCTATAAAACTAAAATTCATCATTAACAATATCATTAATCCGATTGAATAAAATTATTGATGAATTTATTGTGTGGCCCCTTCACTATAAATTGCTACCTCTGTTGTCCCTGATTGGATTAATACTGTTTTTATCAGATTTTATATATATCATATCAGTAATGTTATGTTGATCAAATTTTAGGATCAAATTTAGAGTTCAAATAACATGACAATATATTATTTGAAGTTTTTCTTAAGACCCAAATGATATTGCATCAATTAAAGAAGGTCAAGTCAACTGACATGTTATTTAGACTCTAAATTTGGTCCCAAAATTTAATCAATAGAACATTACTGTTATCAAATTTCTTATCAATTTTTTCCTTTTAAGTGATATGACATAATCTTCATTATTGAATATTAATATGATAAATTTATTTGATGATATAAATTAGAGTAATGTTATATGGACTTAAAAATTATAATTGATAATTTCAACCATTACATAGGTAATGAGTCCCGATAAATACTGAGACTCACAGTAAAATCAATGGTTGAGATTATTAAATTTAATTTTTAAATTCACGTAGCATTAATAGGTGAACATTGTTGACTTGGCTGCCCACGAAAATGGGCTTCTAACGAATGCAAGCCCTTTTTCAACTATTCTTCCTGTTTAGTGCGTGAATCAAAATGTGAATTCCGAGGAAGTGTTTATTGTAGACGCCCGTTTTCATGAAGTGTCCTTCCTTTGGGTAGCTTCTGAGCTTTCCAACTTCTCATGGTGGTATTATTAAGATAATTTAAAAAGAGATTTTTCAGTATTGTAATAAAAATTATAATTTTAATGTCTAAGTTATAATTTTTAAAAATTAGGTCACAAATAATTGAAATTATTCTTATGTGATCAACCATAAAATTATATCTTCAATTATGAATAACATTAGTTAAAGAATTTGAACTTTAAAATATTATATTCTTTGTGGGCGATTATAATAGTTTATATATAATTGATTATTACTTGTTGAATTATAACTTAACATTTAAACATTATTATATTTTTTTGGTGTGATATCTTATTCTTGTCATAGTCTTGATTGTCGGTGTAATGGGACCAATAGTACCAAGGTTGACTTGAGCATGAGTGTGAATTTGATCTCAAAATGTTAGGATATATCTATTATTTTCACAAATATTGCATATTAATTTTTCCAAACAATCAATTTTCTACACTTTTATTTTTTGCATGTGTAATTTATTTGATTGAATTTACTCAAAGGTATACATTGGATGAATTTTGATATAAAGATCACAAAGTTAAAAATAATATGGTTAAGAATGTATAATTTTGAATTTTTAAAATATTGTCATCGAACACACTTTCATATATATATATATATTTATATATATATATATATATATTCAAATCTCAAAAGATAAACAAAATGATTTTTGTTATTCGCAATGTGAAATCACTTTAATTTTACTTTAAAGTTAATCTAATGACTAATATTAAAACTCTAAATTCAATAAGAAAAATTGGGCCCTAATGGTGTGTTTGGAGTAATTTTTTAAAAGTATTTCTAGGAATAATTTCTCATAAATACTTTAAAAAAAAATATTATTTTGAACCGTTTCACCACTACCTCTATCACCACCACCCCCATCGCCGCTACCGCCACCTCCACCTCCACTTCAACCATAGCCGCCGCCACCAACACCAACGTCGCCACTACCCCCACCGCCAGCCCCACCACCGTCACCACAATTATTACTGTCTCCTACCATCACCACTACAACTCAATATCTCTCACCCCCACTACAAATCGATATTTAAATTCTTTTATCTTTTTTCTATATTTGCGATTTAATTTTAGATATGAATACAAATATATTTTTTATTTTTTATTTTTTATTATTTTGTGTCTTCACGCACAAGTAATAACTAGTATATATATATAGATGCACTTCTTAAGAAGTGTTTTAAAACTAATACTCACCAAACAATTATTATTTTTTAGAAGTTAACTCTATTTTATAAAGTTAATTCCTAAAATGGTCTTTTGCTTTAAAAAGTTACGCTAAACATAACTTATAGGGAGAATTAGACTCAGATTTCTTGAAATTTATCACTTAATCACTCAGACTCCTGAAGTTTAAAATATTATACACATACCCCTGAGGTTTATACACAAATAATATTTAGACTCATGTTGTAAATATATTCATTAATAAATTATTCTTATACATTTTTCATTTTTTTAAGTATATAATACTTAGACCTTTTAAGTTTAAAATATTATTCTTAGACCAAAATATTTCAATCAAAGATAGAATATCAAATATTTTAATTTTTATAACCAAAATTTATGTTTTATTGTATAATTTATTAAAATAAAATAAAAAATAAAAAATTAATTTTTTCTTAAAAATCGTAATTAGTATAAATTATATTATCTATTGAAATAAAATTAAAAAATCAAACAAGGGGTCTAAGTCATTCATAATTGAACATAAATTTTACATCTAAAATTCATGTTCTATTATGTCATTTATTGAAATAAAATTAAAAATATAAATATAGTTTTAAAAATCGTAGTTAGTATATAATTATACTATCTATTAGAATAAAACTAAAAAATTAAATAAGTAGTCAAATTATAATAAACACAATATCTTTTAACTTTAATTGGGATAGTTTGGTATTTGAATTTGGTCATTTAAAGACCAAATTAAATTTTAATATACAATATAATTGGATACTAATTACGATTTTTTGAGAAAAAAATTGAATTTTTGTTTTTGATTTTATTTTAATAAAAGATACAATAGAACATGAATTTTAATTATAAAATTTAAAATATTTAATATTTTATCTTTGATTGAAATATTTTTGATTTAAGTATAACATTTTAAACTTAATAAAATGACTACGTGTACAAACTTCAAGTAGTCTGTGTGTAATATTTCAAATGTGAGGGGGTCTGAATGATTAAGTGACAAACTTCAAAGAGTCTGAATGTAATTCTCCCTAACTTATAAGTGTGTGTGTGTGTGTGTGTGTGTGTGTGTGTGTGTGTGTATAGGAAGGTAGGGTGGACATTGAAGCAAAGCAATACAATGGGCAGATGGGGACCAATGCTGAGTAGTATTCCTAGAAGGGGGTTTGTCCTATGACTGGCCATTAGACACAGAGTCGCACTAAAGATAGAATCCATACATATACTGGGCATGTGGAGTTGCAGTGTATTTTGTGTAAAGAGGAAACCAATGAGACTCGTGATCACCTGTTTTTCGAGTGCACATATGCTTATGGAGTGACTTCGTAGGCTCAGGGCCGGCCCTATGACAAGGCCTACAAAGTCTAGGTATTAGGTCCCATATTTTAAAAAGACACCAATTTTTTTAGGTTTATAGGTAGTCTAAATCAATTTTTTTAAATCTATAAGATTTTAATTCTTAAAAAAAGTCCTATGAAATTTTTAATTCAATTTAAAATAAATTTGAGTAGTTTAAGTTCGTGAACGCAACCCATAATATTACAAATATACTAAAATAAATTTTTTAGAAAAAAAAAAAAAGTTAAGGGTTAAAAAAATAATTTTAACTAGTCAACCAAAACATACCATTTATTTGTAATTATTCTCTCTCTATATTCTCTCTCTCTAGTAAACTAAAGGCCCTCCCTTTCACTCACTCCCCAGTAAATACAAATTATCTTCTTTTTTTTTGTGTTACAATTTTTTTTTATTTCTATTACGAAAAATAAATCAAAATATTTTTTTTATTAAATTATAAAAATTAAAATCAATAGATTATGATTGTTTAAAATTAAAATTGATAAAGTCTATACTAAGATTGATTATCACAACAAAAATTAGACTATTTTTAATCTTAAAAAAATTATTTTTTAAATAAAATTTTAATAAAATTAAAATTTTCATTTGTAGTAGTTGCTTTAGGCCTCAAACAGTCTCAGGCCGCAAAAAGTCTTAGGCCGCCCCTGCATAGGCTGGACAGCTCAACACTGGAATGTTAAATCCAAGAGGACAGTGATCTTTAACCTTAGTCTTGCTGCAACTCCATATATATTACCTTTGGAGAGAATGCAATGATCAATTATACGATTGTCTTGCTAGTTTTTAATGCTGTGTTGGAATTTGACTCAAACTTTTTAATCGTTTCAAATGAGAGTTTGTTGGGTAATTAACGTACAAATCTTTAATGAAATAGGAAACATATCGGAAGAGTTTTAATATAGCATAAGTATATTAGACATGTGATAGGAAACATAAAAATCAAATTATATCTAAATAAGTTTTGGTAACAATATTTTATCCCTATAAATAAGGTTGAGTATTTAGTAATCAATTACCAGATGATCAATTTTTCAATAAATAATACATCGACGTAGATTTTTGGTTCGTAGATGTATGTACTGTATATCAAGGTAAGTATGTTGTATCGAACCACATTATATCTTTGCATCATATTTTTATTGTTTTCTTATCTTTGAATTCCTATCTTCCGACAAGTATTATTTGTGTTAATTATCCACTGTCCAAAACCAACAAGTGGTATCATAAAGATTTAGATCCCCTCCAATACCTTTTTTTCTTCAATTCCTCTCAATACAGTGCTAGATGAGTGAAATGTGTAAAATTTTGAATTTCAATAGATGAGATGTTTTCACATTCGTTTTGTTGTTGGTAGAGTATTAATCATTATTAAAAAAAATTTCCACAAGGAAAAAATCTTATCTATTGAAATTCAAAATTTTACACATGTTACTCATGTAACACTGTATTGAGGAAAATTGAAGATAAGAGATAATGAATGGGATCCGAATTCGTATCAAAATTATGTTTCAACAAATGGTATCAGAATCAGATTGACGCTCCTGGTGCAACCAATCAGAGGTAGATTAATGATTTTGGTAGAATAATTAGAGCTAGATTAAAGATCATAGTAGAACAACTAGAGAAGTTGTTGGCAATTCAATGATCAAGTTGATGTTCATGTTGAAGAAGACTCTTTTGCAATGTACGTATAATTTATATTTTATTAGATTCACAAGAAAAAAAATTAAAGTTAGTAAGAAACTAATGGAAGGCTAAGTTGTTTCCTCATTGTTTGAATTTTAAGAATTACCACACGTATTGTGTTAAATATGTTTCTTCAGGTTTTGGGGCTATTAGAGTTGAAGTTGTGGTATTTCAATAGTTTAGAAGTTATTGGGCTGATATAAACCTACTAGTGAAGATTTAGTGTCTCGTGGGTTATGAGTCACTGGGTTTTTTCCTTTGAATGGTGAAGTATTGACTATTGAAACCTCTCAAAAATAGGTAAAATGCGGGTAGAGATGCACAAATGATGCAAGGCAAGACACAGGTTCTTGAAAGACAGAGAGGATTGTGACAAGTCAAATGAATAGGTTTGTACATGGTGCTTGAAAACTTGGTAGATCAAAATCAAGGATGGTAAGCTCAATCTTGAGCATGATCAATCAAATTTGAAGAGTTTGATTCAAGGTGGCTGTTGGAATTTGACTCAAACTCTCTAATTGTTATGAAGAAGAGTTTGTTGGGTAATTAATGTAAGAATCTTGAATGAAATAGAAAACATATTTGAAGAGTTTTAATATACCATAAATAGGTATACTAGACATGTGATAAGAAATATAAAGATAAGTTGTATCTGAATAAGTTTTGGTAACAATATTTTATCCCTATAAATAAGGTTGAGTATTTAGTAATCAGTTAGCAGATGATCAATTTTTCAATAAATAATACATCGACGTAGATTTTTGGTTCGTAGATGTAAGTACTGTATACCAAGGTGGGTATGTTGTATCGAACCACATTATATCTTTGCATCATATTTTTATTGTTTTCTTATTTTTGAATTCCTATCTTCCGACAAGTATTATTTGTGTTAATTATCCACTGTCCAAAACCAACAAGTGGTATCATAAGGATTTAGATCCCCTCCAATACCTTTTTTTCTTCAATTCCTCTCAATACAGTGCTAGATGAGTGAAATGTGTAAAATTTTGAATTTCAATAGATGAGATGTTTTCACATTCGTTTTGTTGTTGGTAGAGTATTAATCATTATTAAAAAAATTTTCCACAAGGAAAAAATCTTATCTATTGAAATTCAGAATTTTACACATGTTACTCATGTAACATTGTATTGAGAAAAATTGAAGATAAGAGATAATGAATGGGATCCGAATTCGTATCAAAACTATGTTTCAACAAATGGTATCAGAATCAGATTGACGCTCCTGGTGCAACCAATCAGAGGTAGATTAATGATTTTGGTAGAATAATTAAAGCTAGATTAAAGATCATAGTAGAACAACTAGAGAAGTTGTTGGCAATTCAATGATCAAGTTGATGTTCATGTTGAAGAAGACTCTTTTGCAATGTACGTATAATTTATATTTTATTAGATTCACAAGAAAAAAAATTAAAGTTAGTAAGAAACTAATGGAAGGCTAAGTTGTTTCCTCATTGTTTGAATTTTAAGAATTACCACACGTATTGTGTTAAATATGTTTCTTCAGGTTTTGGGGCTATTAGAGTTGAAGTTGTGGTATTTCAATAGTTTAGAAGTTATTGGGCTGATATAAACTTACTAGTGAAGATTTAGTGTCTCGTGGGTTATGAGTCACTGGGTTTTTTCCTTTGAATGGTGAAGTATTGACTATTGAAACCTCTCAAAAATAGGTAAGATGCGGGTAGAGATGCATAAATGATGCAAGGCAAGACACAGGTTCTTGAAAGACAGAGAGGATTGTGACAAGTCAAATGAATAGGTTTGTACATGGTGCTTGAAAACTTGGTAGATCAAAATCAAGGATGGTAAGCTCAATCTTGAGCATGATCAATCAAATTTGAAGAGTTTGATTCAAGGTGGCTGTTGGAATTTGACTCAAACTTTCTAATTGTTATGAAGAAGAGTTTGTTGGGTAATTAATGTGAGAATCTTGAATGAAATAGAAAACATATTTGAAGAGTTTTAATATACCATAAATAGGTATACTAGACATGTGATAAGAAATATAAAGATAAGTTGTATCTGAATAAGTTTTGGTAACAATATTTTATCCCTATAAATAGGATTGAGTTTTACGTAATCAGTTACCGGATGATCAATTTTTCAATGAATGATACATCGATGTAAATTCTTGGTCCACGAATATAGGTATTATATATCAAGGTTAGTATATTGTATCGAACCACGTTATATATTTGTATCATATTTTTGTTGTTTTCTTATCTTTAAATCCTTATCTTCTAATAAATATTATTTGTGTTAATCATCTGCTACGCAAAACCAACATTATTTATTACTAAATCTACCAATCTTATCGGGTGAAACGAGTTGACGTTAGATATGTNAATCAAATTTGAAGAGTTTGATTCAAGGTGGCTGTTGGAATTTGACTCAAACTCTCTAATTGTTATGAAGAAGAGTTTGTTGGGTAATTAATGTAAGAATCTTGAATGAAATAGAAAACATATTTGAAGAGTTTTAATATACCATAAATAGGTATACTAGACATGTGATAAGAAATATAAAGATAAGTTGTATCTGAATAAATTTTGGTAACAATATTTTATCCCTATAAATAGGATTGAGTTTTACGTAATCAGTTACCGGATGATCAATTTTTCAATGAATGATACATCGATGTAAATTCTTGGTCCACGAATATAGGTATTATATATCAAGGTTAGTATATTGTATCGAACCACGTTATATATTTGTATCATATTTTTGTTGTTTTCTTATCTTTAAATCCTTATCTTCTAATAAATATTATTTGTGTTAATCATCTGCTACGCAAAACCAACATTATTTATTACTAAATCTACCAATCTTATCGGGTGAAACGAGTTGACGTTAGATATGTCCCTTGCGGGATATAAGAGTCATTTACTTTTTCACATGCACTCACTTGCGGAATAGTATTGCAGTTTAACACGTGCAAGTCTTTATATCAGCTGGCTGAGGATGAAATTTGATCACTAAAGATTATTATCAACATAACTTACCCAAGAACTTATCATTGATGGGATATATACGTTGTTATCAGAGGGGATCTAGCTCAAATGGTGGATGCTTCACGTTTCAATTGATTTGGAGGAAACTGCAATGAAGTTTCCTTTTGTTGGAAACAATAAAGAGAACAGTGTCCCACTGAAATAATGTGACTACTTCTCCATCAGAAAGAACCCACATCCTTTGCTATTAAAAGTTACAAGTAAATTAAAGAAAAAAAAAGTATTTAATGCTACAAAATTCCCATATTCATTTACCCTTACAATCAACAACAAATCAGCAATAATCTTTACAATGACTAATTTGTAACTGTGATCCCTCCTTCCTACATGCATATGTAAGGGTTATTAATTAAGTTTGTTCGAATTAAGCGGTCTTTGAAATCTTGATTGTAATAATACAAACCTAAAATGCACGCAATCCAGTACTAATCACTTAAACTTGGGTTTTATGGGGGTGATTTGAGACTCTAACCGAAGGACTCGTGGGTTTATGTCTTGTCTTTTGTTTGATTCTTGAACTAATCCATTTCCTACCCGTTGTCTTCCTTGCTTGGCTCTTCCTTTAAGGGTTAGTTGTGTAACAAGTGCATAATGTCCACTAGAAGAACATTGGATAATACCATGTATAGAGTATCCATGGGATCAGTTGATGTAAATAGTTTGGACTGAACAATGGGACTGATCATATGATATCTTCCATAAGCCAGGCAAAATGATAACCTGTTCACAATAATCTTGAAATTGACATTGTTTTGTCCACCTAACAAATGGGTGAATCTGATAATCCTTAACATTTTACAGAACTATTTAAAGACCTTTGAGAAAAATTATTTCTCACGGTGAATGTGAATACACAGTGTTTGCATTTGATGTAAATAGAAGAATTACAAAATGTATTTCACATTTTACTGGATGTGTACAATGCAACAAAAAGGATAAGCAGCCAAGATAAGACAGCTATCACTATGTACTCTGAAACAATACCACTTGATCTAATCGTCCAAATATCTAATTCTTGTAAGCAAACAGGCCAAACATCTTTCATTATTGTAGTTTTGGACAGATTCAACCACAGTTTTCTAGCAACTAATTATAACCAGTGTTTTGGCCTTTACATCATCAATTTTTTCATCTGTATATCACGGTGTCCGCTAGTAGTACGGTTATTTCGTGCTACCCTCCTCCTCCTCCTCATCACAGTACAATTATCAACATGACGATTCAAGTCTCACGCACTTGGTAAAGTACCTTTGGAGTGGTGAATAAGCATAAGATTTAAATTAAATTTTCATCTTAAATTTTTTTAAAAAAAACTGCACGTAAAGTGGACAATGTTTTACTTTTACATATTGAGTCACGGATGTTACAATTAGTGTTCGAGTTGTTAACACGTTTTAAAACTATGCAAATTTGGTTGAAACGGACAATATTGTATAATGCGGGCAGGGAATCTTCTCCAATAGGGGCAACAATAGTCAAAATTTTAAATGTTCACAAAAAATATATTTTTATTAATAAAACTTCAATTAAAGGTACAACTCATATACATGAGCGATGTAGAAAAACAGCCAACAAAAAAAAAACACTCACTATAAATTTATTTATAAGACCTAACAAAAAAAAATTGAACAAAAAAATTGAGTTCAATCATATATTGAGTCTATAATGAGAAAATCCAAATTGTCGAACATCCTATAAATATTCATAGTTTCTCCTAAAGAGTTTTCATATTTTGAAAGCGTTGTATGATAATTTTATTATCAATGGTACTTAAAATTATTTTCTCGACATATGTAACCAAGCAATTGTTCATCCATTGATCTCTCATTCAATTGCTCAATTAATTTTTTAAAAAATTAATTTGTTCAGTCACACACTTAGTATTCATCAGTGAATTTTAACAAATAATAGAAACTAACTTAAACTACATTATTCTATTAAATTAAACCTAGATATAAAAATTACTTAACCTATCACAATAAAATTATTCAAACCACTAAATCAAAAAAATTTAATCTAACACATAATGGAGGACTATACGCCTCAATTCCAATTCAACATATAAGAATAAAACAAAAGAGAGGGCTACAAGCCCTAATTCCAATTCAACATAAAAATAAAACACAAGAGAGGATTACAAGCTCCAATATCAATTAAATACCTATAAAATAAATCATAAAAGATGACAACAAGCCCCAATTTCAACATATAAAAAATAAATAGAGGACTACAAACCCCAATTTCAATTCAATACATAAAACAATAAAACACAAAGAGAGCTACGAGCCCCATAAATGTTTTAAAACTTTTTAGCGGGGCAAATGTCTAATAAATTCTAAATTTTTTAAAATTATACTTACACCCCACATTTTTTTAAAATTCCAGTGGGGCAACTGGCCCCACTGTGAATCCGCCGCTGAACGCGGGTAGAATAATTAAGGTAGTTACTTTCCAAAAGATTCTCGGATCCCATGCAGCTTCCAGGAAGGAGAACGCTGAATGTCCTTGTAACACTCATGAAAAACAAAGGACTGCACTCAAAGAAAGGTGCAAGAAGCTCACCACCACCATAAATTCACCTTCTTATATACATAATATGCCTTGTCTGGCTTCAATGGCTACTCCTATCTAATTAGCTTCTTCTCTCTCATTTCTGTACCTTGTGGCTCTTGCACTTTCATTACAATCAACCTTTTTTGTCTGAAAATGGCAGGTGAAGATCCAGTTGTTTTCGAAGACTACTTTCCGTCGATGATTGAAAGACTGGGTTCCGATGGATTCATGAGAGAGCTATGTAATGGCTTCTGTTTGTTGATGGACGTTGAAAAAGGGCTCATCACGTTCGAGAGCTTGAAGAAAAACACACTGTTACTAGGATTGTATGATCTTGGAGATGATGAGCTTGTGTGCATGTTAGCAGAAGGAGATCTGGATGGTGATGGGGCTCTGAATCAGATGGAGTTCTGTATCCTCATGTTTAGATTGAGTCCAGGGTTAATGGATGGATCGAAGCGAGCGATACAAGAGATGGGTGTAAACTATGTTATGTAAAACTCTAAAGTTGCCGTGGCCATGGCTTCTTTCCATGTGTTTTATTTGTAAGAATGTTTTAAGGATTGAATAATATGAAAATTAATGGTGTCTGAATTTGCTAATTTTCCATACAAAAACTGAGGTTTGTTGTGGTTCAATAATAGACTTATCAGCCCCAAGATACTCCTAATTCTTTTATTAGATACTTTAATTTTCTTTTTCCACTTCAGCTAATTAGCTTTGGCCGAGGGCAAATTGAAGTCTTTTAATCAAGCTGATCATATAGATAAATTTGTTGAGAAAAATAATAAATAGGACTTTCCATGTTTTAGGAGTTATATTTTATGCATTTAATTTTTGTATTAGTAGGTCATTAGTTTGATAAAGTAATTGTGGTATTTCAATTCTCCAAATAATGGAGGAGCTGAGTATTTATAATTTTTATTTATGTAGTGGAGATAGTGGAGTTTTATTGTATGCCTAGGGTTATATATATATATATATCATATGTAATCAGTTCATTTAGGCATGAATGAATTGAAAGAGTTCATCCTTTCTTCAACATTATTCTCTTCCATTCCCTGCAAGAAATTTGACTAATGCCGGCGTTTGTAAACTCCAGGAAAAGTTTGTGAAACGTCGACAAAAACATTTTTCGGCATTTAGGAAAAACAACAATTAAACAGCTGTCGGGAAAGCAACCGACGTTCAGTATGAGAAAGTTAAACTGGCGTGCCGTCTTATTCGCCAGAGTCCGGTCGTCGAAAAATCTAATTTCCAGTGTTTGCTAAACATCGGCAAAATTTAGTTTTTTTTTTCCTTTTATATTTTGCTGATGTGTGCATGGTTCTGATTGGCTTAATACTTAGCATATTTTTCTCACAATAAAACCTAAGCAATTAAATTATACATAACATCTCCATGCACTAAAATATCCAATTCAACCACATAAAACCAGTGCAATCAACTCCACTAAAATAGGTAATATTGTATCCAAATACATTCAAACAAAAAAAAAAACCTTTCCAACCAAGTTAAAATAAATAAAAAAATAGCCCAATAAACTTGTCTTGCTGCACTATTTGTTTTGGGTAACCTGAAATTAAAGAAAAAAAAAACAACCATATAAGCACGAGAAAGAGTACAACAAATTCTTATTGCATTGTTATATACCAAATTCTAAAAAATCGTAATTGTAGACGACATTAAGATCGCTTTTTGAAAAGAGTGGTGTCACAGTTCTTTCCGTTGGGATTAGGTGTCACACTATTAAAGGCTATCTCGAGATCAAGTTGTACAACACCAAAGATACATTTGAATTCATTTTAAAGCTCATAATAACATTAGTAATGTACCTGATGAAAATGATATGAATGTAAGTACCTTATGCTCTTATGAATGTGGCATTGACCAAGCTCTTATGCCTTGTAATAGTACAATAATTTAGTATTTTTTTTTTTTTTATCTATCTTCTTAAGTGATAAGGAGAAAGAGAAAAAATAAATAAATTAAAAAATACCAAAAATATATCTTGTGTATCGCCAAGGACTCGTATGCTTGTATACATGTACACATTTTCTGTTGACCAATCCCAGACACAGAACCCAAGTCTATAAACACATATTTGACTCTAATCAATTTTTTTTAGGAAGAGTGGCTTAAGAAATTTGTCAACCCATTTTTCTAATTTTTAAGAATTTTGAATTATTAAATTTGTTATTCTTCAATCATATTCGACCAAATATCTCCAGTAACTATCTTATGTAATGTAATTATCCGTAAACTCTCTCTAGCAACCTTTTTTTAACTTACAAAATAATAGGTGAAAGAAAGTGGAAGGTGAAAATGATTGGGAGAAGCACGAGGTGGAACGCTACTATCCAACCACGGTTCTACCTTCCTGGCAATATGTACTCCAACATGATTTGAATAATCTAGGTTCAAGTTCTCTCTCTGGTTCTACCATCATGGCAATTTGTAATCAATGATGACTTGAACAATCTAGATTCCAATTCTCTCACCCTTTTTTTTTTTTTTAAAAAAAAAAAATTTGGAAGGGGGAGGGAGAGGGGAAGAGGAGTTGAGCCCTTAACTTCAAAAAAATAAAATTTTTACAAGATAAAGAGTATTCCTAAATTCTAATCCTCTCTCCCTTGCTGTTTATGTGACATCGAAAAAAAAGCACCTTGACTCGTGCACCAAAAGTAGATGCTTGGCTAACTAAGTCAACAAATATGAAAAGACCGACAATGCACCTTAGATCTCAATCACACTCCTAGGAAAATGCATACCCACATTCACACAAACACTCAAATATACACACATATATATAGTTTCTAGTGGGTATTTTTAATGTCAACCGTTAGATGATCTAATAGTTCTTAACCAAAAATGACCAACATTAAATGAAATAACCCACCAAAGTAATCTCTTTATCAAAAAAGAAATCTCAATGTAATATTAATAACAATCCTTATAATATTAGAAAAGTATTTTTAATTTTTTAAGTTCAATTTTAAACAAAAAAAATCTTATCAACTGGATCAAATTAATAAATGAACCAGCTAGTACCCACTTCGTCATGAATCCTAATGCTTTAGTTCTACCAATTTTTGCACTGGTCAAATTGAATCCTTATGTTTTGTACTCACATATACCATGATGGTCACGAATAGAACAATCTACCATTTATGCATAGAGTTCATAACATGGTCACGACTACCATTTATGCATGGTCACGAATAGAATACCCCCTGAGCATAAACATCAATGCAATAAAAAGACAATCTTAAGTTTATTCACACATTCTTGCCAACTCAATTTTTTTAATTAGCATTTCCTATGAAATTATTTCCTCTATTATGCTTGAATGTGCTTGAAAGATCACGATATAAGACATAAATTAAAAAATTTTACATAATTCATAATGAAAAAATTTATCTAAAGGTGTAAAATAAAACATATCTTCAACAGTAATGTCTAAACTTTTAGGAGGTGTCTGTTTCGCAAGATTAAGGGGGATTAAAGGGGGGATTGAGTTAAAATTATCTATGGAACTCACTTATCCTTGCTTTGGATATGTAAAATTGGGTGGGATTTTCGTTGTGAATTGAAAATTTCGGCTGTAGTTTTTGACCTCAATATCCCCTCCAAGTCGGACTATTGAAATCCATGAAAAATTTGGGATTAACAAGCTCCTACCAGGATTGATTCTCAAAATTACTAAAACACCCCTCAACAATAATTTTCTAGGTTTTATCTACTGTGTCTCATCACTTTCCTCTCTCCATTGCTGCACAGACAACACCTCCACCAGCGACCAAGCACCACCCGTGCCCCACCCCTTTTTTATCTGCCTCTCCATTGCAACGCCATCGCCATCACAAACGGCACCGCAGGCATCGGTGTCATCTGCTCTCTCTTGGCTCTTTCTCCCTTTACTGTCTCTCATCACTTTCCTTTCTCCGACAACACCTCCACCAACGACCAAGCACCACTAGCAACAGCAACCAAGCACCATCAGCAACAGAAACCAAGCAGCACCAATGCCTCTCTATGTCAGTTATTACTCCCCTCACATCTCTCTCCTCTATCTCTGTTAAATGCACACACACAAAAACCCCAAACCCAAATCCCCTCAATTTTCTACCCCACCCCCTCCCCCCCAAAAAAAAAATCCCGCATTTGATAGACGATGATCTTTTGAGTATGGTGAGAGAAGGTGATATTAATGGTGATGGGGCTCTTGATCAAATGGAGTTTTGTGTATTGATGCTTAGATTGAGTCTTGAGTTTATGAAGGAGTTTGAGGTTTGGCTTGACCACGCTAATCAAGACTTATTGGTTGGATAGAAACTAAGGTCAAGTTGATGATTTGATAATTAGTTGTTCAATGCATAGGAGGCGGGTTCTTGTTGAATTTGGAAATAATATTTGTTGACAATTTTTTTTAGATTTTATTTNCGCAGACCCGCAAATTGCAGCAAAATCTTTGAGGTTCCTATAGTAATGAAAATGAACATTGTATAGAATCTTTGTTTAAAATTTATGCTTATATCGTTGAGTTTTTCCAAAGAATGTGCGTTACTGCAGAACATAGTATTGTAAAATTGTTGTTTAAATAATANTAAAAAAAAAACATGTTGAAAATCACAAAGTGAGTGTAATCAAATTTAAAACTTGCAGTGGGTATTTGATTTGGTTACCCAAATTTACAGCTGAGATTAGATTTTTTTGCTGTTCATATATGTTTTCTAGTTTCATATGTGAGATTAGGATGCATTTGTTATATGTTGCGTGTATGGATGCCTTCATTTTGTATATATACTTGAAAGCAACATGTGATATGACTATATCGGTATGTGTAGTTACATAATATAAAATATGTTTATGTGATATTGAATTGTTTATTTCTTTGTTCTTAATTTTTTTTTCAAAATAATGTGGAACAATGTTACGAGGAAATTAATGTACTTGCACTTGTGAACTTTCGGGAAAATGAAAATTAAATTATTTTCGGTATTTCCCCTTGGTGACACAGTTGTCACATATTTATGAAATATTAAAAGTGGACAACATGAATAAAATTTCATAGCAAACATTGACTTTGGCTTAGATAGGATTAAAGGTTAAAATTGTCATGTGAAAGTAAAGAGATTTGACCCAAAAAAATAATGGTTTGTCCGTGAGCCCCATAATATAAGAAATTACTTTCCAAATGAGGGATAGAATTACACCACTTCATTATCCTAGTTATTGGATTTTCATTGGATTGGTTTGAGTTAAAAATACAAACCAATCTTATCCCCCAAAGCTTTGCCAAAGACACCCTTAGGAGTCTGTTTGGTAGATGGGTAATGGAGGGTTTGGTTTGATGGGTTTAAGAAAAATAGTCTAATAGACAAACAAAACTCATGTTTGGATACAATTTTAAAGTCCTGGACTGCAATCCCGGCCCATACCTGACCTAGATGCTTAAACCCATGAACATTGGCTTCAGCAAAGCCGAGGGGAGGTGGGTTTTGATGGGGCCAAACCGGATTCAATTGAATTGCGGTATTGCATAGAAGCAAGTATGTTGACGAGCCGCAGACCCGCAAATTGCAGCAAAATCTTTGAGGTTCCTATAGTAATGAAAATGAACATTGTATAGAATCTTTGTTTAAAATTTATGCTTATATCGTTGAGTTTTTCCAAAGAATGTGCGTTACTGCAGAACATAGTATTGTAAAATTGTTGTTTAAATAATATCTTATCATTAAATGAATGGGGTTAATAGAAATATAACAGAAACTAGAAAGTATTGGGTAATATATTTTTTTTTTCTTGTTTTCTCCATTTGTGTGAATCAACAACCATATGTTATAGACTTTTCACGAGTGACCACAAAATTGCTTATGATCTCTCGCACCCTTTTTCCCTTATGTTTGATAATTTAGAAAATAAAAAATATCATAGTTTTTCTTTGATTCTGGTTTCACTTTCTGGTTGAGGTGTTACACATTAATAAGCAATTGGATATAGCAATGGAATGAGGATATTGCTAATTAACTAAATAATTTTTTGAATTTTATTCTAGGCATTGGGTTCAAAAATGGATTAATGACGTGCTCCATTCATTTATATAATGTATTCAATTGAAAATAACCTCTCTTAATCTATATTACTTTAAAAAGTCAATATATCTGGAAAACATTTTATTTTTATTTTTACCCTTCAACATTACAAATATACCAAACTTATCGTTCAAATTTAATAAATGAATAAACCTAAATTGCCTAAAACCTTCCCTATTCTTGGCCGTTACCCTCTTTCCCCCCCTATTTTTTTGTCGTCTCTCTAACTCTTGCTCTCCCCTGTTTACTCTCTCTCTTAGTCATTACTCTCTTTCTCTCTCTCTTCTCTCGGTTATTCACAAGTTGGCTGAAAACAAACAATCATGCACCCCTTTTCTTCACCTTCCCCCTCTCTGTCTATCTGTCTCTAGAGTTTTCAAGACTACGATTTATATTGATCAGTTTTCTTGATTCGAATTTTTGGGGGTAGGAGTTCCCTATATTTTTGGATTTGTGCACTTTCTTCCTTTCTTGTGGGTATTGTAAGTTTTTTCGTTTTCCTTGGATTGAATTCTATTCAAATGTTCTCTTATTGAATCCAAGCTTTAAATTATTTTAAGTTATTGGGTTTTTTTTTTTTTTTTTTTTTTCGATATTGACAATTTTTTCAAACGGCTTAAATCTTTTTTTTGAGGTTTCATATTTTTTTATTGACAAACAATGGTCTTTTTCGGTTGCAGGCATGGAGAACCATTCTGTGACATGCACTAGTTGAGATTGATGCGGGTACAGGGTTGTAGCGATTGTTTTTTCATTTCGGTGATCATAGGTCTTATAATTACGGGATTTTTGATAAGGGTACATGTGTACATATATGTTCTCTATTTATTCTACCTTTGTATTTGCCTTACTTTGTATTGCTTTTTCATTATTCCTAAGTTTCATGGATATATTTAGACTGAATTTTGTGGGATTTAGTACGAGTTTGGTATCATTCTCTCTTTTGGAGTGTGGATTATTTTTGTGGCCACCATCATGGCGTTCTATCACCTCTCTCAACCTTTCAATTCTCTCAAATTCTACCAAAGCACAGCGAGAAATTTAATTGTGGTTTATCCTTGCTCCCTTTGCCATTCCAGAAATTAGTTAGCAACCAATGCTCTCTTTCTTTTAATTCCAGAATTCCAGGAATTAATGTCTAAAATAAAAATGACTGCACCACTTCCCAGAAATCCTTCCAGCCCAGATCGCCTTCGCCCTTCTCTGTCCACAAGCATCATTGTAGTACTGCTTCGTCGGGTAATGATTTTTTATTAACAAATCATTCCTCTAATATTTGGGATTAGTCATTCTCCTCTTTTAATTTTATACATTTTGTACAAAATATAACTTTCTCTGTAATCGACCTTCGCTCTCTGCCTACTCCACGCCATCGGACATTCCTGCACCGCTTTCGACCTTAAAATCTGGTTCCAAGTATGTGTGTATGTACACCCAAATATCCATAAGTGCATATTCAGTGATTACTGGAATTTTACTGATTGTAGGTAGCCGTAGTGGGCATTGAGTTTTTAATGTTGGAAGTTATTCAATAAATTAAACCTCTGGAAGGATAAAATATAAGTAAAATTTATTTATTTTTATTTAAGCTTGCATATAAGACTTTATACGGTCGGTCAGAGAATATTGTAGTTCATGAACACTCCATGTATATGATTGCCTATTAAGCCTCTTGTCTGTGATAATTTTGCAGTTTGATACCCAGGATTATTTGATTGTAATAATAAATGTAGACGAATCCTTATCTGTCTACATTTATTCAATTGAAACACCATCAAGAAATTATTATTACTACTACATTTATTCATTTTCCACCCATTCGAATCAGTTCGTGATTGTGATCATCTTGACGAAAATTAAATGTTATTCCTATTGGTATATTGTGTGATACCTATCGATAGAGCATATGGAATACGATGCCATTTTTTATTGTTCTTTTCTTTCGGTGTATACAAATGATTTTGTTTCTTGGTCGCTGATATAATACTAATAATTATTGGACCCTTTGCAGTTTGGGTCTTAATAGTCTAATTCTCTATGTCTAAATCCAATATTTCCCCCCTCCCCCCAACCCAACCCATAATTTTGAGTTGTAGACTGAAATTTGCAGTGAAACGTCGTTACCTGTAGAATTTACATTAACTTGATGATCAGAAGTGAAATTTCAAAATATTAAGATTTTGCAAATCTAAACATCCTACCTCTACCTTTTATCTAAAAAAAAATGTGAGTATCAAAAAGCATTAGATTTTGATATATTTGGCTTGTTACAATAAATTGGTAATCCTTTTAGCTGTTGCACTTTAGTCCAAAATCGTGAAAAGTAGATCATTCAAACACCAAAGTTTTTTGTGTTTTTGGACCTAAACCACCACTGGGGGAAAAATATGATTTACTTTGACAGTAAAGTTTTATTGTGATGATATTGGCAGAACCATGACAGTTTTGGATTCGGAAAATATGTGATTATGGACTAATTAGATTAAAAATTTTAATAAAGTAAAATAATAAGGTTTCTGTTTCTAATGAAGATAGACCTCGAATCATCATGAGAATTCTCTCTTCAGTAAAGAAATGATGGTGTGTACAATTGGATATTGCAATGTGCTTTTATAAGACAGGATTAGTGCAGCTGTCATACTTTTATGTGTTCTTTCACTATTTTCCATGGACTGAAAATGTATATGCGAGTGTTAAAAAAAAAAAGTGTATATGTGTTGTGCCTTTGACCAAAAATAGTTCCTCTTATGTTATCACTTATCATAGATTAATGTTTGTTCTATTTATTAAATTCTCTTCGAAAACATTATTGTTCGGTTTCTCTCAAGTTCTATCTTCCTTCTGTGTTTAGTGTTGAGGAACTTATTTTCGGTTCATGCATTACCTATTTTATTCAGTTTTTTGTCCCAAGAGACCGTAGTGGTAAAAACAGATATTGTGAGAAAAAGACCTCTTATGTTTTTACTCTTAAAAAGAGTTCAATATTGGCACTATCAGTATACAAATCTGGGCAGATTGCACTGTTTAAGAGTTTTATTGAAGAGAAGCAACATGAGCAATCTTTCCATTGGTTGGTCTTTCATGGCATAATGTTTCATACTCCTTGAGAAGAAGTAAAGAAACTGGACAGATTTTTCTATTTACTCTTGACTTGCTCATTGTTGATACAAAGAATTAATAGTCCCGATTGTGCCGGGATGACCTTGCCATTGTAATTTGATTGTTTATGGTATCCAAGGTTCTTGGCGGAATTCAGCTTCCATACGGAGGCTTGCCCTTCCAAGAGTTTATTGTAGGAAGACAGGGTTTGGGAGTTTGTTGCTTTGCACTTCACAGAGGATAAAGATGGGATATGGTAGTGTTGAGGGCTCTCTGCCGCATTGAAATGCGATTACCATTATGTTTGAAGAAATTGCATGCACAGGGTGGCCCGACCTAAACAGAGTCTAAGGCGAATTCTTTTTTTTTTTTTTTTTAACGATTCACTATTAATATCAAATGTAAAAATATACAATACTGTAAAAAAAAAAAAAATCATCCAAATACCAAAATATATGTATTTAAACTATTTTTTTGTTTTCATGCTTTGACAATTATCTTTCTAAAAACACTTGTTATGAGTATTGTCAACAGTGTTGTATAAAAACAAAGTAAATTATTCTTGCACCCTTTGAATTATCACCCTTTTTCCATTTTGCCCCCTCAACTATTAGATTTCTCACATTGCACCCTAAACTAAAACTTTGGTTTCCCATTGCCCGAACCTCAAACATTTGTTATCTTTTTGGGATTGTTTCTGACTATTATGTATATTTCCAAGACAAGCTTCCTCCTAGAGTTACAAAGTGTTATGCATTAGCTATAATACGTAGGTCTATTGTGAGGAAATATTATAAAAAGGTTGTGGGGTTCTTGAAGGCATAAGCTTTGTGCTTTGTGAACAGTGTAATTTTCTTGGTCATGAATAAAAGTGATGAGTTCCTTAGCAGCCGTGGACATCATCTGTTCAGTAGTTTTTATGTTAAAACAATAAACAAAAAGGTGGAAGATAGGGTGAAGGTTATAAATGTTGGGTATATGAAAACTAATTATTTCTTCAGGAACATGAAAAACAACACAAAAACTAGAGCAAAAAATGGCTGAAAAACATCAAAAGGTATCAAACAAATTCAATCCAAAAATTCTCTATTTCAACACAAATTCAAGCAAATATAAAAGGGTAACTTAATTGAAAATTTTCCAACAAAAATTACGCACAAAAACAAATATTAAAGTTCAGAAATGGAGCTACAACTCTAGCAACCCTTTACTTTTCTTCCCAGCAAATCTGTCTTTTTTTCTTCTGTTTTACAAACATCTCCTTTGTTTAATACTCTGTTAGCTTTTCTAAAACTGACTGACTTCCCCATTTGATACTGCACCAACCGATTCTCTTATGACTACCCCTTTACTTGTACTAAGAATCACTCTCTCTCTCTCTCTCTAGATTCTAAATGTCAACATCCAATTTCTGGTATTTGTAGATAAATTCCCTTACCAGGTTTTTTAAGGGACAAATTCTGAGACAGATTTTATTGGTTAATTAAGTTGTTGGAAATTTTGAAGCTTCATTACTATAAAAAAAAAAAAAAAGATTTCTGTTCAGTTCAAAAAGTAACCATAAACATGTATTTCTCCAAATTTCAAGCACTAACTATAACACAAAATAATTCATGTGCAACATGTGCATCAATTAGAAAATCAAACTGTAATTCTTGTGGGTATTGTAATTTTTTTGTTTACCTTAGATTGAATTCTATTTAGATGTTCTCTTATTGAATTCAAGCTTTAAATCATTTTAAGTTATTGGGTATTCTTGTTTTTGTTTTTTTTGTTTTGATATTGACAATTTTTTTCAAATGACCTCAATCTTTTTTATGAGGTTTCATATTTTCTGATTGACAGACAATGGTAGTTTCTGTTGGAGGCATGAAGAATCATTCTGTGACATGCACTTGCTAAGATTGATGTGGTTACAGGGTTGTAGCGACTGTTTTTCATTTCGGTGATCATAGGTCTTCCAATTACGGAATTTTTGATATGGGTACACGTGTACATATATGTTCTTTATTTATTCTATCTTTGTATCGTCCTTGCTTTGTATTACTTTTCCATTATTCTTAAGTTTCATGGGTTTATTTGACTAAATTTTGTGGAATTTAGTACGAGTTTGGTATCATTCTCTATTTTGGAGTGTGGTATCATTCTCAACCTTTCAATTCTCTCAAATTCTACCAAGGCACACCAAGATTTACCTTCCATGGCCCAAGAACAGTGGCACCCATCAAAGATTCAAGCAACGTTTGCTTCGTCGGGTTCTCGATTGGAGTTCAACGTCAAGAAGGTAATCACTAAAAATTCAGCATTATAATTTTTTTGGGGGGGGAGAGGGGAGAGGAGACTTGAACCCTTGACTTCAAGAAGACAAAGTCTTCATAAGTTAAGGAATATCATTGGACCAAAGGCCCGTTGGTTCATCATTATAATGCTTGGCTTCTTTTGTGGGTGATTATTGAAGTAAATTTCTGATTTATTTTGTGAATTGTTAATTTTTTAAAGAATTGTTACTTTATCCATATTGGTCTATGTTTGGTATGATTTATCCAGGGTTGTGAATTTTTTATAGAGTAGACATGTCTATCAAAATCTTACTTAATGGTGTGACTGAAGAAGAAGTCATACGGTGGTACTCTATTACCGCCCTTCTCTCAGGTTACATCTACATATGATATATTTGTTTTTCTTTATTAATCGTTGCAATTCTTTTTTTTCTTTTAGATAGATGATGACAAATTTACGTATTTGTTTTAGAACTACTAGTTGCTATTGGTTTCACTTTCATTACTTGAAGATATCTACATTGAGGTTGTTATTTCCGTGATCAAATTTGTTGTAAATTATATATGCATACATATTTGGCATTGATCAATAATTGAATCAGATGTCAAAAGGAAGTGTTTTAAACTTTCATGAGTGTCAGTTATCAAAGTGTGACCATTATAAGAACACCAAGAATTTTTTTTGAATAATTACTATACTATTTGTTAAAATAAGAAAATATGATACTTTACTCATTAATTGTGAGTCTGGGGTCATAAAGATCAATTGGAATCCACGACTCCCACCAAAAATCAATGGCTTACTAAAAAAAGGGAAACTCTTAAGAGGGTTTTCGCATTTCATCTTAAAGTGAACTAAATTAACAATCCATGGGCAACATGGTGCGAGTTTACTACGTATCCCGAAAAAGAAGGGGAAAAACATGGGTTTTCTTCTTCTTCTTTTTTTTCTAATTCAAATAGGGTTGTAAGCTGAAAAAAGAAGAAAACTATTTGTATGGACTATACTAAATCCCAAAAAGCACTTGAAATCTTATGAAATCACTCAAACAATTGTAACAAGGGGCATTAGGATAGTTGAGTCAGTAGAAAATGGAGTATGTAATGCCTAACAATGATTTCACCTCAAAGGCATTCCTGGTTAATTGTTTAAAGTTGTTGGACATAAACCTTTATCGTTTGTGAGAACTTTGACAAATTTTGGATTAGTGTTTAAGGTCTTACGTTTCTAGAAGTTGATGGTAGTGTAAAACTCCTATACTATTGTAGCTTTTTTTTTATATTGTGCTACTGCTGAGAAATGATTGAGGAGAAGGGAAAAAAGAATCTTGGTATCACTGATCAATGGTTTGGGAGGTGATGTTGTATGGAGTATGGACACTTTGGCTTTATTGTCATTTAAACTTAAATGACATAAAATTTGATTGAGGGTAAGCCTCTTGTGTTTTGGAAACCCTTAAGGAGTAACATTAACTAACGAGGATCACAAATCAAATGAGGGCCAAGGAGATGATCACATGTCCATGCACTTGTGCGTGACACAATCAGAGACACTCGAGTCACTTATTTACTATTGGGGCAGGTGATAGATAATCATAAGCAAACAATACCAAAATTAGGAATTGGATGCTATGTAGTTTCATACAAATTGCTTGCAACATTGAAACCTCCCCTTTTATTTCAAAGAACTTCATTTTTGACTCCTACACTCTTTTACACATACTTCTAACCACCATTTAACTTGGTAATTTATAGAATTGACCCCAAAAGGTTTAAAACCAAATTATCATTTCAAAATAGTCCCCGAGCCTTAGAAAGTTTCTGAAATTTTAAAACAATCCCAAAAAATTTCAATTATGTTTCCAAATGTTATGGTTTAGGATACAACACCAAAAAAATTTTGATTGTGTATTTGTGTTGTGTATATTCTTTGGTTACCCACTCTTCCATGGATTGGTTTGGATGCCCTTGTCTACAATGCGGACTTGAATTTGTTGTAATTGAGAGCAAAATATGTTCCTATCTTTATTCTATTCTCAAACAGAGCTTCTTTTGATCTTTGTTAAGCTTTATTTCAGGAATTCACTTAGAACTGTCTCACTTCGGCAACTTTCCAACGATTTCTCGATTCTAAAATGTATTTGTAGTACATTTTAAATTTTTTAAATAGTGTCCATCCTTTTCTATTCGAAAGAAATTCTAATGATGGTCAACGATTACTAGGTTTGACCGTTTGAAAGATATAATGCAAGAATTTTCAAGTGGTATCAACTCTCTTTGTCTTACTGAAGTTTCCAAGGGACTTCTTGCTACTAATTTTATAAACTTTTCTGGTTACATGCAAAGCGTGATATAATATTTTTTAGCCAAGATTTTTTTATTAGTAGTCCATTTTAGCTATATATAATGTTTTATGCAAAAATTGCAGTTGAAAATTTATTGCCAATAGAAAATTTATACACAAATACGTTATATCTATAGTTGTCTTGTCTTATACTGTGAATTAGTTATCTCTCTCGCTCTTTCACATAGTCGATTATATTTCTCATACCAGCGCCTATTTTTTTGGTTGTGACTCATTATTTGTTTGGGTAGTCCCACCTGCCAAATCGTGTATTTTGACTGCAAAATTTTATTCTTACGACGATTCATATGTAACGCACATATACACCAACTAGTTGATTAAACGTGACATGGAAATTTTGTTAATATCTTGAGTTATATTATATTGGAATCTTAATGTCTCAATTCTGAAGTACTAATAACAACTCAACTATTGATTGAAATGATCCACGTGTAACGCATGTGTACACCGAACTAGTATTTATAAAAGCACCTTCGATGGCAGAGATATCGCAAAATATCCCAACTCACGTAATTCACTTAGCTATGGGTGATTACTATTGTGCAATTACCATTATAAAAAGAAATATTATTAGTCCTTCACAGATTACTCCCATAAGCACCGAAGAGGATACCCAACAGAAGATGCACGAGTTTCCCAATTTCCTGCCAACGTTATCACATATCATTTGATCTCATGTCAGCAGCAGGACAGCAAACAGACTCAACTATAAATGAATTAGTGACATTACGTAACAAAAAACATCATCGCAATATATAAGCATCAATAAAACGGCAGAAGCAATCACGAACAAATGTAGCTGATGAGGTAACAAAGAGAACTAACGTCCCATATTAGATAAACATTCTTCTTAACATCCAAATGATTTATATATCACAGATGGGAGCAAAGACATTTTCTGGTACACCTAATGCCATCAACATACATGAGACCATTGTTCGTATACAGGAATTCACCAACCAACCACGTCTAATGAATTGGAAACAGCTCAGCTTTCGTTTCAGTTTGTAGAGTCTGCAAGGCCTTCCCCAATTTCTACAACCGACAGAGAAAGCAAAGGGCAGAAGCAACACGAGATGAGACTTCTAAAAACTAATGCATACGGATGCTGAAAGAAAAGGCGCGCATCATTTCTTTTGTTTGGCTGCCAATTGAGCATGTCCTATTATAAATCTATCAAGAAAATCATTTCTAATTAAAAAATACATACCTGCAGTTAGGAGAATTGCACCAGGAAATCAAAGTTTCAGCTAGGTATCTGCCACAGGAAGAAAGGGGTAATGAAATCACTATACTTGCAGCTGGTAACCAACAATATTAATATTGACATTAAGTTCAACTCCATAAATCATCTTGTGAGGTGAAACTCCTGAATGCCACACAGAAACTCAACTCATTATTCTCAAAACAAGAACCCTGACCACGAAAAGGAAAAGTGGTCGGTTTGAAACTCAAAACAATTTCAATATTCAACTCAATATCCATGCAAAATTACTGCAACTAGGATACTAGAATTATCAGTAATACATAAACCTTGATTGTCGTATTCTTTGAAAACACAGATTTTATGCATCCTTAAAATTGTCATATTGTATGTCAAGCAATTTACTCCAAGAAGGGCCCCTCAATGTCTCATGAAAGAAAAACTATTCCCCCATCAAATCCAGGCACACCACACAAAATGGCACAAGTGAACAAAAATATCAGACATGCCAAGACAGCATAATGCTTCCTTCATCCATACAAAAGTATGATTGCTTAACAGTTAATCATCATGTTGCTTATTAGCTTTGGACTAAAGCATTCACAACCAAGTGCCAGTGTTTGAGGACTCTATAAAATGCTCCACTAAATGCCCAAAGCAGAATGCTTATTAGTCCTGGGCCCAGGCACTTACAACAAGTGCCAATGTTTGCCCACTCTACACCCAGAGATGAAAGCTTACTCTTCATGGATGGAGTCATTTACAACAAAGGCCCAAATCAGCCACGCTTTATGAACATACAAACTTCTACTCCATACCCAAAGCAGAATACAGTCGTGGGCCCATGTATTTGAGTGTGTGCTAAAAATTGACTGACCACAATGAACATACAATCGGTCATTCCATTCCCACGCCATCGTATCAAGTACATATGGAGGTCTGTGCTTTCCTTAATTACATAGAACATGAAACCCACACACAAAAAAACCACTAAAAAATCTCCACATGAAAGAAATATCAAGCAGTAATCTTAGAATTCGCAATATTTTAGAAACACAAAGGCAGATGCATCACACAGGTAATTACTTTTAAAGGAAAGAAGACCTATCAAAGAAAAAATAGTTCAGGGAGATTCCTGGGTAACTTCAGAGGGTGCAGCAAAACTTGGATTTACTCCTCCCACCACACTTTCAGCAGCCAACCCATAAGTGGGTATTTGCTTCTTGCATATGTCCAGCAACTATCATTTAGCCCAATTTCGTTTAAAGTATTAGCCCTGCTAATCTAATTTCTTTTCCTTAGCCCATATTTTTTCAGAAAATTTGGCACTGAACACCCTACACAAGTCTCCCAAATGAAAAATCAATGCCCAGCACCAACTCAACATAACTTGCCGGTGAACTACTTTAACCCATAGATAAAGTGTTAATCATCCAAAAAAAGTAACAAAACAGCCACATTTTCCATTCAATAGATCAGTTCTACATTATGAAATGCTCAAACTCTGAAACACAACTAGAAATTAAAACAATCAATTTACAAGTAAGTAAACAACTAATTTTTCTAACTAAACATGAAAACTAAAGAATTCTAACAACTTCACAGCAAGTTTAATAACCAATACAAGAGTTAAAAAGAAAAACCTAACCTTTCCGATCCTCAGAGGCATCGTGATAATCCGCCTCGTCCTCATCCTCATCAGCCATGGAGGCCACGGATACCACCGGCTCACCGCCAGCATTTCCAGCGTCCCTCTCATCTCTCACAACCACCACAGGACACACACAGTGCCTCACGCAGTAATCACTAACACTCCCAAGCCTCCCATTACCCCCTCGTCTCGTTGCCCCAAACCCTCGACTCCCCATAATCACTGCACTCAAACCTAATCTCTCCACCTCCAAACACAGTCTCTCCTTCATATCATGGTCCTTCACTATATGGATCTTGAACGGAATACTCGCCTCCACCAACGGCTGAGCCAAATCGGCGGCTTTGGTAGTTGTAAAAGTATCGAAATCGTCTTCGAGCTTCTGAGTCGACTCTTGATTATCGGTATCGACAATAGAGAGGTCAACGGAACCCCAGTCAGCGCCGTAGAGGACGGAGGTGGGGCGGACGTGGACGAGGATAACTGCGTCTCCGGGACGTAGGTAGTGGTGTACGGCCCATTTGACGGCGAAGGCAGACTCGTCGGAGAGGTCAACAGCAATTCCGATCTTGCGTTGGGCGTTGGCAGTTGGGGTTTCGGTGGAGGAAGGAGTGGTGACCGGAGGGGGAAAGCGTGGGGCGGAGGCTTTGACTTTAATGGCGGCAATTGGTGGCAGGTCAGATTCCAGTGGAGTATGTTGTGGCTGCATTGTGACAAGTGGTAGAGGTTTTTTGGTTAACCGTTTGATCGTTGACTCAGAGAGAGAGAGAGAGAGAGAGGTTTTCTTCTTGTTCGGAGTGAGATGGGAGAGAGAATGAGGCAATCACCTTTGTGGCGGCGACTCAGTGGCGTTAGTTTCCATTTCATTTCTTCACTGGGCTTACTTTTCCATTACGCATTGATTCCCATGATCCAAGTTCTAGTCTTGGCCCGGCATTTTTGTTTGGTCGGGTCCATTTTAAAAGAAAATTGGGTCGTCAAGTCCAAGTCTTGTTTTATTTGGTCGAAAAGGACAAATTGGATGTTAAGAGATAAAAATGTCCTTCTACTTCGCTTCTTTAGTCTATTGACACTGAATAGTCTTTGATTACGCTTCTTTAGTCTATTGACACTGAATAGTCTTTGATTATCTTTCTTATATTGTTGAATAGTTTTCTAAAGGCTTCCTTATTAGAGTATAATGCCTTGGCATCCTCCAAATAAATTTCTTTTGAGACAATTCGTCGAACTAATTATATACAATCCGTCTTTTTGCTTAGTAAAACATACAGAAATTGTGCAACACTATAACATAACTTTTGAATTCAGAAATTTCAAATTGCTTTGATGAAGACAATAAAAGAGAGAGATGGAGAGACAAGTAAAGAATACAAATAAATAGTTAAAGACACGAGTCTACAAATCAAATCTCAGGTGAAAACCCAATGCAACGCTTAGCTAGACCTCATCACATCTCTCCAAACCTTAGTCAATCACATCTCTCTTCTCTCGATCTCTACCAAAGAGAAGGTAGTTGGCCATCATATACAACCTAAAAAACATTTTTGTTTTATAAAATCTTAAAAAAAAATTAACTTTGGATTACATACCTTATATTTTTAAAAAATGTGTTCTTAAGATCATAAAAAACTTGTGTTTGAATCTATCGACATAAAAAGATTTAAAAATTTGTACTGGCTTCTATTTTTTAAATTTTTTTTTGTTAAGTGGGCTAATTGTCCAACATCTCTGGCACTATGTGCAATTTCTTATTTTTGTAGAGGTGGTGTTGTAATTTGGGACTTCTTTCTACCATCTTCTCTCTCATAAAAAAATAAAAAAAGTGTTCTTGTAATTTCACCCCTAGAATGAAACATGCAGACCCTACACCTTGAGGAAATTTAGAGCATGATAATGAAGAATGTAGCTATGTTAAATAAAAGAATAATATATATATAAATAAAATATTGTTCCATTGGAACCCAATCAGTGGACGTGCCGGAGTGGTTATCGGGCATGACTAGAAATCATGTGGGCTCTGCCCGCGCAGGTTCGAATCCTGCCGTCCACGTTGTAATAGGTTCCAACCGAATTTCCTCTTGTCCCCTTTCCAAACATTTTAAAGTTTTTTTTTCCTTTTCGGGAATGTTTTGATTTGATTACTATTAAAAAAAACTGGCATTGAGGCTAACTTTTAGAAACTATGGTTTATACCAAACATTTTAAAGTTATTTTTTTTCTTTTTCAGAATGTTTTCGATGTCATTACTAGAAAATAAACCGACATTGAGGCTAGTTTTTTGAAATTATGGTCTGTTTTCAAGCACTTTTTTAAAAAAAAAAAAAAAATTCTCTTCAAGCCTGTTTAATTTTATGTGATTACTAGAAAATAAACTAACATTGAGGGTAGCTTTTCAAAAATATTAGGAGATTTATCCCACAAATTGAAGTAGAACAACTCCACGTATAATGGTAACACAATTTTGCTCCAAATTTATTCTAATTAACTATCAAAATATACCCATTTGTGAAAGGCCACTGCATGAGTTTTTAACATTTAAAATGAAAGACTAGAGCACTTTCACTAAAGATTGTGAATCTCTGATTTCCACTGGTCCTTGTGAACTAAATCAAAGAAAATGGTGNTTTAATTTCAATTAACTTGATGAAATTTAGGAAAAAAGTTTTGAAACAAAGTACTTAGGATTATGGGATTCAATTGAGATTCGGAGTAATTGGAGCTATAATATAGATCGGAATTAGGATTATGGGATTTTTTTTTTTCTTGAATAGGGAATTTTATGCTTGAGTGAAAATTATGATTTTGTGCTTGAATTGATTTTATGTAAGATTGAATTTATCTATGAAGTCTGATCTAGCATCCCAACTTTAGGAATTGGATTAATATTCATTTATTTTTTCTTTTTCTTTTTGTCTGGTGTAGTGTCCTATGAATATGACTAATTCATTTTATTTCCTATCTTCAGGTTGATTNTGTGACCCCCAGTCCTTAAAGATTTTGGAGTAAAGGTCATATTTTCTGTAACGCTGCCCGTGGTATCCTTTACCTTTAACAAAGTACTATATGGGATTTATATCTGCATTGAGTTTACATGTTGATTGGTTCTATTTTAGTATGTTGTGGGTGATTTCTTGCACAATAGTGAGATAGCAGCAATTTAGTTGATGCTCAAGGGTAGCCTTGTGGTATGAGTGTGACAAAAAATATGAGGATCATAGAAAAAGAGTTNTTGCAATTCGACCAATACTTGAATGAGTTAACTTATTTAATGCACTCTCATTTTTTCTCATTGGTGATATTTTTGCATTGCATAGTACTTTTNAAGGGTAGCCTTGTGGTATGAGTGTGACGAAAAATATGAGGATCATAGAAAAAGAGTTAAAAGGGAGGTCGAAGATGTCACCGGCAATTCCTCTCCGATGTTTTAGTCAAGTTTATGAGGAGAGTGAAACAATATTCAGTGTTAGGGTTAAGGAAGTGTTGAACGTACCTCTCTTTTTTGACTAAAAATACTATTTTTACCTTCATGGTGCATGGGTGTCTCTATAAAGNTACATGAATGGTTAATATTGTGGTGTTGATTTGAGTATGATTATGAGATATATAATCTTTGTATACAGGCAGAGATTTTTTTAGGTTACTATTTTTAGAGAAAATTATGATAGTTTTTTTTTAAAAAAATAGCAAAGACTAGATTGATTTCAATTTCTTTAATTGAAGCAAATGAAAGAAAAACTGTTTCAAAGTGACGGTGTTTTTTTAGGTGTAAAGTGTCTTTTGACACGGGTTATTACTAATGTTATTGAATAAGAAAAATATTATTGAAACTTAATTTAGAGATTTAATTTAATGTAGTCATTAAATTAGAAAGTGGGTTCCATTTAACTATTGCATTGAATTTGGTCTATGTAGCATTCATGGCTCATTGAATAATAATCAGATGTTGTTTGCTTAGATACACATACACATGAACATACATATATTCATTCATATGTATATACTCTAAATAAGGGAGAGGGTAGTGNGGCTCATTGAATAATAATCAGATGTTGTTTGCTTAGATACACATACACATGAACATACATATATTCATTCATATGTATATACTCTAAATAAGGGAGAGGGTAGTGTTTGGTTGGTTCCCTTTCCCTTAATTAANGATTGTGAATCTCTGATTTCCACTGGTCCTTGTGAACTAAATCAAAGAAAATGGTGACCCCCAGTCCTTAAAGATTTTGGAGTAAAGGTCATGTTTTCTGTAACGCTGCCCGTGGTATCCTTTACCTTTAACAAAGTACTATATGGGATTTATATCTGCATCGNAAGAAAATGGTGACCCCCAGTCCTTAAAGATTTTGGAGTAAAGGTCATGTTTTCTGTAACGCTGCCCGTGGTATCCTTTACCTTTAACAAAGTACTATATGGGATTTATATCTGCATCGAGTTTACATGTTGATTGGTTCTATTTTAGTATGTTGTGGGTGATTTCTTGCACAATAGTGAGATAGCAGCAATTTAGTTGATGCTCGAGGGTAGCCTTGTGGTATGAGTGTGACAAAAAATATGAGGATCATAGAAAAAGAGTTAAAAGGGAGGTCGAAGATGTCACCGGCAATTCCCCTCCGATGTTTTAGTCAAGTTTATGAGGAGAGTGAAACAATATTCAGTGTTAGGGTGAAAGAAGTGTTGAACGTACCTCACTTTTTTGACTAAAAATACTATTTTTACCTTCATGGTGCATGGGTGTCTCTATAAAGGAAATCTCGTATGANCTTTTTTGACTAAAAATACTATTTTTACCTTCATGGTGCATGGGTGTCTCTATAAAGGAAATCTCGTATGATTTCCTTTGGCAAGAGGTTTCCTGATTAGTTAATCCTTGGGACAACGGGGATGTCCCGCTGACCTTGTCAGGAAGCTGAACATCAAGCCAGATTCTCCTTTGACCTTGATCCTTGATTTTTTTATATGCGGTCACAAGACACGCATTAATGACATTAATCTTTCGACGCCTAAGTCTCTACCGATTGTTAATTGCAAGATATGATATTGGAGGACTTTTCCTGCAACAATAAATGTTTGGCGCCACTCAACGCACCAAGGAGTAAATACTTCATACCCTATCTCCTCCGGGCATTAAACACTATCGTATGTTCTTGTGGAGTATTCATTTCCCGTTGTCATAGTTTCAAAGATCTTTCCATGATTGATTGTAGCGTGTTATCATGCTTGATCTAATAGCATGGGACATTGAATCCACGCTTGCTGATAGTTGAATAAGAATCCTCATAAATCATTTTCCTCGTTTATTCCTAAGTAGACTTTTCCAATGTATTCCAAACAAACACAACCTCCCGAGTGACATCGTATAAGGCCGAGAGACGTCACCCCCAAGGGGACTCTCGACATTATTACAACTTCTCCCACATTACCCTAAGTGACATCCCCCAGGGCTCTGTCATCCTTTTCTCATCATTACTTCTCCACTAAATGAGGAGAAGGCTACGGTACATTCAAGGGTATTTTCGATACCATACTGAAATTCTAAAATTACAACATTAATGGTATATTTATTAAATTTATGGTATATTTATACCGATTGGTAGACAAGACAAACCATAGAAATGACAAAACAAGACATATTTTTAAACTGCTATTAAGTCAATTGAGGGCAAAATTATAATATTAGTTGGAAGTTTACGACTATAGTGAACAAAATCACAACATTAATCAAAATTTTACAACAGTAGTGAATAAAATTATAAAATTTGTGGGAACATTTACCAAATTTGTGAAAATATTTATAACTTCAGTAATATATTTATCAAATTTATGAGAATATTTATAACTTCAGTGATATGTTTATAAAATTTGTGGCAATCTTTACAACTTCAATGGATTCAAATATTTTACAACTTCATGGGAAGATTTGATCGATCACAAACTTAATGTTTTTCAAAAAAATTTGGGGAAACTACTTCAACCTTGTGATAGATCACAAGATCTTAGGATAGATCACAAATATTTTAGAGATAAAAAATAATAATAATTTTGATATATTCTGAATAATAATTTTGATATATTCTAAAAAATAATAATAATTGTCACTTTTATTTACCACTTTTATAGGAATATTTATAATTTGAATGAATTCTTTATTGGAATAATTACAACTTCAGTGGTATATGTTACCAAATTTATTTGTGTAATTGATCTATCAGAAATATGTTTAATAAAAATTTAATTTTAATTTTTTTTTAAAATTTATCCAATATTTTTTTAAAAAAAAATTTAAAATTAAATATTTATTAAACATATTTTAAAATTGAATTTTGAAAAATCGATCAAACATATATTTGATCGATCATGAACTAATAATGAATCCATTGAAGTTGTAAAGATTTTGAACTTCAAATTTGTTTACCAAATTTATGAAAATCATTACAACTTCAATGGATTCATTACTAGTCAATGATCGATCAAATATATGTTTAATTGATTATGGACTTTCTGTCTCTCTCTCTCTTGCCACCATTAAGTCAATTGAGGGTAAAATTACAATATCAGTGGAANTCTGTCTCTCTCTCTCTTGCCACCATTAAGTCAATTGAGGGTAAAATTACAATATCAGTGGAAAGTTTACGACTATAGTGAACAAAATTACAACATTAGTAAAAATTTTACAATAGTAGTGAATAAAATTACCAAATTTGTGGAAATATTTACAACTTCAGTGATATATTTACCAAATTTATGAAAATTTTTATAACTTCAATGGAGTCATTACTAGTCCATGATCGATCAAATATATGTTTGATTGATCATGGACTTTCTGTCTGTCTCTCTACACCACAAATTTGGTGAGAATACTTACTAAATTTGTAGGAATATTTACAACTTCAGTGGTATATTTATTAAATTTGTGAGAATATTAACAACTTCAATGGTATGTTTACAAAATTTGTGAAAATCTTTACAACTTCAATAGATTAATTACTAGTCCATGATCGATCAAATATATGTTTGATTGACCATGGACTTTCTGTCTCTCTCTTTACGATTGTTCTGTTACAACATTAATGAAAAATTTATAAGAGTAGTGTAAAAATTACCATAATAGTGGTACAAATTACAATATTAGTGAAAATTTTACAACAATAGTGGAAAAAATTTTATGAATGTTTATGATCTATCACAAGAATTTGATAGATCAAACAACAATTTGATCGATTTTTCAAAATTCAATTTTAAAATATGTTTAATAAAAATTCAATTTTATTTTTTTTTAAAAAATTTAAAATTAAATTTTTATTAAATATATTTTTGATAGATCAATTAAACAAATAAATTTGATAACACATACCACTGAGATTGTAATTATTCACATAAAGAATTCATTCAAATTATAAATATTCCTATAAAAGTGGTAAATAAAAGTGGCAATTATTATTAATTTTTAGAATATATCAAAATTATTATTTTTTTTATCTCCAAAATATTTACGATCTATCCTACGTTCTTGTGATCTATCGCAAGGTTGAAGTAGTCTCCCCCAAATTTTTTTGAAAAACAATAAATTTGTGATTGATCAAATCTCCCCACGATCGATCAAATCTCCCCATAAAGTTGTAAATATTTGAATCCATTAAAATTGTAAGGATTTTCACAAATTTGGTAAATATACCATTGAAGTTGTAAATATTCCCACAAATTTGATAAATATACCACTGAAATTGTAAATATTCTCACAAATTTAATAAATTAAGCACACACAAGTGTGTATCGATCAAATCTATCCATGATCGATAAAATCTCCCCATGAAATTATAAATATTTGAATCCATTAAAGTTGTAAAGATTTTCACAAATTTAGTAATCATATCACTGAAGTTGTAAATATTTTTACAAATTTGGTAAATATACCACTGAAGTTATAAATATTCCCACAAATTTGGTAAATATTCCCACAAATTTTGTAATTTTATTCACTACTGTTGTAAAATTTTCACTAATGTTGTAATTTTGTTCACTATAGTGGTAAACTTTATACTAATATTGTAATTTTGTCCTCAATTGACTTAATGACAGCTCAAAAATATGTCTTGTCTTATCATTTCAATGTCTTGTCTTATTATTTCAATGTCTTGTCTTGTCTACCAATTTGTATAAATATATCATAAATTTAGTAAACATACCATTAATATTATAATTTAAAATTTTCGGTATGATATCGAACCGTAGCCTTCTCCATCAAATGATGTCTCTTCCGGTCGAGCAACTTCACCTGTATGCTGACGTAAGTCCCACGTATCTACCTTTGTCTAGTCTGACATGTCACATATTGTCACGGTCTATTTCATAAATGGGCACACCACCAAACGGAGCTATGGCTTAAGCGCCATTGAAGAATAAAATCAAAAAATAAAATCAGAATTAGGTAGAGAAACCTAAATATCTATGCCATATCTTAAACTCAAGATGAGTAATGAAAGCCAATTTTTCAGAGGAACCCAATTCAATATGATAATGGAGCCCTGACCTCCCTTTATTTTTTTTCTAAAACAAAAAGGAAAGGATTACACACACACCTATATATAAAAGAAAAAAGCTGGTCAGTTGTAAAACTGTCGGATGACTGAGCACCCAATCAAAAAGATTTGGAAAAGCTTCCACAGCCTTAGTTCTACTCAGAGTCTCATGCAGATTTACACTCATTACAGATATTACTGTTGCTGCCTGCAGAGATATATATATATATATCTAGAGCTCATATAGCCTGGTACCCAGCAGCGGCAGCTACCCACTGTGAACCCTTGGTCTGTGGTTACAGCCACATCGTTAGATACTTGAGGAGGAGCTTATGTACACATCTGTACTCGCTGCTCATTTGGCTTCAGTTTTTATAGCTTTTTTCACGATTTTTGAAGCACTCATAAAGGACTTTCCTGACTCCTATAAACAGAAAATTCTGAGATGCATCCCTTGTGTTTCAGCACATAAAAGACACAGACATACTCTATAACAGAAAAAGCCCTCCTCTACTTTTACAGAGAGAGAGAGAGAGAGAGAGAGTTGAGTTGCTAGGGTTTTTAGGGTAGCAGTAAAGGTTGGGTTCTACTTTCTATCCTGTATGCAAGTTCTCGGAGGATTTCATTCAAATAACAATATAGAATTTAACATTTTCAACAGAATCCGTGACTCTTTAAAAACACAAACCACTATGTAAAATAGATCATCAGCCAAAATAATAAATGGATAAAGAATTTCAAGTAATTTTACATTTCAAGTGATCATGAAATACAATGAGCTTTGAGTTTGACAATATAGAAAGTTGGTAGCTAGCTGTTGGAACCTACATGTGAAGGGCAAAAAGGCATCCCATATTAGACTATGAAGGAAACAAAACCGCTTAAGTTACGAAGTTTAGAACAAACCACTCAGAGCATAGACTTAAACTTTCGAGTCAAGTTCGAAATGCAACTTGTATGTAAGTCTAAATTCTAACGGTAGGCGAGAGGTGAATAAATTGCCCAAAGCCCCAACAACTTACCAAACCAAGCTCGTAGTTTAAAATATCAAGTAAAATGGTGAATGAGACTATTGTCAATTTGCCACAAATCAGGCAAATGCTAGAATATACCACCGTGATGGTTTGTGGTGATAAACGGATACACAACTTGCATCTTATTATTGTTGATATAGTGCTATAGAACTACCTGTATGCACATAACCTTGATTGAAGGTTACATGTTATTTTTCCCTTTCTCTTTGTTTACAGCTGCCTAAAGGTTTCCAAAGAATTCGAAAAAAAAAAACGAAGGAGTTGTCTCATCTTATTTTTGCACCATATTACTCTTAATCAAATGAGATAATTGCATGATTACATTCTTTTTTTTTTTTATGATTACATTCAGATTAGTTATTTATGAATGTATGCAAAAATGAACCAGATTAACCAGAGTTAAAATTGTCACCAGAAGAGTTACAACTTACAACTATTTATTGAATACCATTCAGGCTATTTCCCTTGATCCCAAGAGATTTTCTGTGACAATGATCTTCAATGGCCATTAATTGTTCATCCATTTTTAGGTCAAATAGATCACAGTGGCTATTGAATCCATCAAACATGTTTGTCAATTGCACTAGGGTTTTGTGTTTATGTAACATCTAGATTTAGCATTGATCATGTGCCAGTAAAATAACATTAAATGTCAAAAATTAAACAGCACAGATAAAAAAGACATCATTAAACAGCCATAATCTCCCCATCCTAGCTATGAGAACCAGTTATAAAATCACAAAAGCTGAGGCAAATTAAAACAACTCAGACAATCTCAGAGAGAGAGAGAGAAGCATTTGCCAAGAAACCAGAACATGTATTGCTCCATTTTGGAGGTGATAACAGTTTGACAAACAAAAGGGGAAAGCTAAATTCTGTGTTTTGCATCATGGATCACATGCATTTCACAAAAGAAGTGAAAAGACAAAAACAAAAAAGAGACCATTTTTTTTCCTGCTAATAAGAAAGCTTGAGAGACAAATCAATGGAAGTAGAGGCATCAAGACCAACATCAGTAGAACTAGTTGTAGCAGTGACACAAGAAGCTTCACCACCACCCACTGCTGCATTAACTGAAGAAGATTCTGAACCGAGACTGGTCAGCTCCTTGAAAGAAGTGCCCCTGCCACCATTCCCCGGAAGGAATTCATACTCCATGAACATGCCTCGACCACCCAAACTTTCCTTCCTGTGGACTGCCACCACTTCCAACTCCTACAATACCCATCAATGATCAGACACAAACACAATCAAACCAAACTATTTAAAAAATAAGAAGAAGAAGAAGAAGAACACACAGATTTTCACCGATAAAAACGAATTAAAAATTTGTTTCTTTTTACCCATTTTGTTTGGACACAAACACACTCATGAGATGAGATACACAAATGTACATTAGACTTGTAAGACAAATAAAAATCAATATTGTCATGATTTTCTTTCATTAGGAGGTCTTTAGTGTTCACCTTCCCAGTATTTTGATCTGCATAACCGGCCTGGCCAAATGCTTTCATGAAGAAATCTTGACTCCCTTCACTTTTGTTTTGTTTGGTTTCAGCATTGAATCCTGCAAAACTACACCCGTTGATCGGGGACCTGGCTGCTGACATGTTTCTCACTCCCTTACAGCCCAAATTTTCACCATTCATGCGCTTTTTCTACAACAAAAAAATATACCAATAACCAAAAAAAAAAACTTTCATATAGTTATGGTCATATGAGGAATAGCCCAAGTAAAATCTAGTTTTGAGAAACTAGTCAAAGCAATTATATACCTTGTGGCAAACACCACAATGTTCAGAGAAACCCTTTATGTTTGGCATTGAAGAGAGCTCTTTCGAGGTCTCCACGGCATTCCCAACCAGAAAGCTCGAGTTTGGAGCTCCAACGCCGTACGGATCCAACTCAAACTGATCAGAAACCAACCCTGAAACAGAAGAACCACCCACCGGTCCATGAAACCCGCCATGTCCAAGCCTTTGAAGCGACAAAGTCTGGCTCAAACTTGACTGCCCAAAACCATTCATGACGCCATAGCCACCATACTTAGCAAACTGTATCGGAACACCGGCCATGGCCGATGGACCAGCAAATGAAGAAGGAAGAAAGACGTTGTTTTGGAGATTCATAGAGTGAAGTGGGGTTTGTGGGGTGGTCTGAGTCATTTTCTTCCACTCTTGCATTCTGAGCCGTTCAAGCTGAGCCACGCCCATACCTCTCTGGGGCTGCTTCTTCTGAGTAGTCTCGTTGGACTTGGACTTCTTTCTTCCACTCTGTTTGACCATTTCAGGCATTGGCGTCTCAGACCCATTAGTGTTGGTTTCATGATCACATACCATGAAAACTGAAGTAGCCATGGAAGGAAGAGATAGCTTGTAGAGAGAGAGAGAGAGAGAGCAGGGTGTATTAGGAGGAGGAGGAGGAGAGAGAAAGAGGGTGCTTTTGTGCAGAGAACCAACCAAAACTACCACTGAGAAATGCAAAAAAACATGGACTGTGCCTGTCCTGCTTGTGTTTGATCCTCAATATATACACTAGGAGATTTGATATGACCACATCTCTTTTTGCTACTTCCATCCAGATTACCTTTTCGTCTCTTGTGTTTAAATATAATTAGTTTATCTCTTTTTGTTGTATTTTCCTATCAAAAGAACTAATTGGTCATATTTGGGCTACTTATTCCCCCTCATAAAATTCGAATAATTCTCAAAAATGTTTGATATGAGACTCAAAACACCTTCGTGCAATCTCACACTGACAAACGCGCGGTGGTCTTTACTTCTAGTCCCCTAACATTTAAAGCAGCTAGCAATCATATGAGTAAGAATTGGTCATTTGTCATCACTAAGTGTAAGTGCATGTGACATAGGGAGAAGAGTATGGTATTGACAAGATCAAAGAGAAAATTACTTCAAATGCACAAAAATTACTCCCAACAATTCTCACCATAATAACAAAAAAAAAAAAGGTGTGAATGAATACGTGTGAAATGGTCCCCC
This sequence comes from Ilex paraguariensis, assembly GCA_963454935.2. Lineage (NCBI taxonomy): Eukaryota > Viridiplantae > Streptophyta > Magnoliopsida > Aquifoliales > Aquifoliaceae > Ilex > Ilex paraguariensis. The sequence continues at coordinate 115,222 of CAUOFW020003480.1, forward strand.
CAAACCTTTAGGAGGAATCACACTACATACAAATTGCTGCAGTAGCAGTGGCATCGTTTCAGTAATGCACAAATCCCAATCATTCCATGCAGAGCGTGATCTTCTTATCAGAAGCCCAGAATCCACCGTGTCTGCCCATTTCCGGTGTATGACACCCAAACAATACTTTACCTTTTTTCCTTCAAATTTTTAAGGGTAAAGTATAATGAAAGTCCCACAATGTTTCTTACATCTTCGTTGTACTGCCTAATGTTCTAAAATAACACTAATGATCCGTTTGACACGACGGATAGAAAATTAAAAAAAAACATCAATAAATATTATTTTTTTTCACAAAAAATTATTAAGTTTTATCATTTTTATTTTATATCAATAAAATCCTATTCTTGATATTTTATTTCAATTAAGTTCTAAATTTTATTATATTACAATTTTATTCTTACCCTTTAGTTACTAAAATCATTTTATTCTTTTGTATTCTTAAAATCAATTAAGAGGACAAAAATTCCTTGATTACAAAATTAACATTGAAACCTCATAAAAAAAATTCAGCTAACATAAACTTCATGGTAAGACTCAAAGAAAGCTCACATTTTCTTATTTTCTTACCTCATTAGGGGACCTAATCCTAAAACTCAAGACAATATTTGTCAATTATTTAATAAAATAAGAAAGGTTTAAAAAAACTACGTCGATAATATTTATCGATTAATTCTGTTTTAATGTCGTTATCGATTCAAACACAACAACTAAAATAAACCCCTAAATCATTTTAAATATAATATAAATTAATAGAATATGATTTTGGTAAGAATTAGCTTAAATTAATATTGATGTAGAATTTGTAATATTTTATTAATTGATTTTAAGAATACAAAAGTATGAAAGAGCTTTGGTGACTAAAAGGTAAGGATAAAATTAGAATATAATAGAATTAGGACTTAATTGAAATAAAATATTAAAAATAAGACTTAATTGATATAAAAAAAAATGATATGACTTAATAGATATTTGGAGGAAAAAGTAATACTAATTAGTAATTTTTCCTCAAAAATATGAGGGATAAAAAAGTAAGAGAAATAAATTTCATCCTTAAAGGAAAGAAATACATTTTCTCTCCTTTTGTTTAGTAAGATAGATGAAAGTTGGGGATTATTTTTTTATAATTTGGTTTTGGAAGAAAAATGAAAAGAAATAAAACATGCAGAAACTTAATTTACCATTATACTCTTACACAAAAACTATTTTTTTATATTATTAAAAAATTTAAAGATTTGAAATTATTCAAAGAGAGATGCGATTTGTTTCAGGCAATCAAGGCGTCTTATGTGTAAAAAATTATCACAAAAAATTAATCAAACATTGTGGCGAGTCTTATTACAGTATCAGAATGCTATTTGTTGGTACTGTATCTTATTTTTTAATTCAATAAAAGCATCATATGTGTAAAATTATTATATTTTTTATTTTTTATTTTATTATTTTACAATCAATAATTATAAATCAACAAAGGTTAAAAAGGTAAAACTATCATCTTCTTGCCCAAAGCCCATCTTTTCTCTCTCATTTTTTGCCCAATTTTAGAGAAAAAAAAATTGGTGGGATGAGGGGAAAGGGATTCTTCCTAACCTTCATTTCAGTCATATTTTTCTTTCATACCAACCAATGAAAATGCTTTCTCTCCTTTCCATTTTCCTCCATTCAATTTTCATCCACCCAATTGTCCTCTCTACCAAACAGACCATTATATTACTCATCAGTGAAATCTTTTTCAATGGAGTTAGCAAATGCTTTAAACTCTTTTGCCCACCCTATTTGTTTCTTTTAAAAATATAAAAATAAAAAATTGATCCATAATATCCTTTATATCAACTCGTTTTTGAATTTTTTTTATTTTTTTGCAACTTTATATGTAAGATCAATATTAATTGTGGCCAAAAACGAAAAAAAAAAACCTCAAATAATTATTCAACGGGAAAAATAATAAATTAATGCTTATATTATATCAACATAAACATATGTGGCAAGTTGACTTTAGTTTTTGACCGAATATTGAATATAAATTGAAGAGAAAACGTGTTATAATCAGTCACATACGCAGGCATGTCAGTGTAATTTCATTCGTAACAAGGAAGTATAATGCAAATATCAAAAATAATGGGGGTATCATTATAACTTATCCAAAATTTTAGGAGAAAAACAAAACACCGCCTTTCCGCTCCTGCCACGTCTCACCTAACCGCCTTCCAACGCAGTCCACACGTCGCTATTTGCAGCCGCCTTATGTCCGTACAAAACCAATCTCTCGAATACATTTCTTCCTCGTCAGGGAAAGATCTCCTACAGCGCCACCCCAACGAACTAGCTAGAATAGGGACCACTCCATTGGTCCCCACCGGGAACAACCGTCTCAGATTCTCTCTCTCATAATATTTGCGTCAAACCCAACACGACATATTACCTGTGCTTTGGCTGAATCTAGATAAGATCAAAGATCCATACTTGAAAAGTCGGGCCCACATGTTAACGTGGCAGTCCTCAATTAGCCAGAAACAACGAGGCTAATCAAGGCGATGGTGTGGTGAGACGGCGCCTGTCCGTACCCCAAACACAGAGAGAGAGCGCACATTGGGTCACGCGGTCTGGGTTTCCTATCGGTCCCTACGCCCTACATGTAACAACAGATCAAGCCTTGACCACAGATTGCCTCTATTTGGTCATATTGTCAGTATCAGCTTTTGCTTAATGCTGGTGTTTAAATACCATTCAGCATTAGGTATAAAGTTTGTAATGTCATTCAAATAAAATGAGCAGCTACTTAGATTATCAAAAATGATAAGTTTAGCGATTGCTCTAATGACCAACATCCTACCGTTAAATTTTAAGATCACGGATATCAATTTTGTCATACTCTTTCCTTTAATAGTATTTGACCCACAAAAAAAAAAAATCGATATCTGCTTAGGTTAACTACTATTTTATGTGTTCTTCAGATGCCAATAGAACCTGGGAGTTCACTAGACGAACCCACTAGAAGTTACTGTAATATATGTAGGGGATGTTGCTTTTTGCTTTTTCTCCGTCCGACTCGGTTCTCTCTTTTCTAGTAGCCAGTCAGTAATGTGAAATAAGGGAGTGGGTGGGCATTGCTGTTTTCCTAGTGGGTTGCTATAAGGAAACCAGGGGTTAGAGTAACGGTTACTTCTGGCTTTATTCAACTTGTGTGAAACCTTTTCTTCTTCTGCCTAAATAGCCAAAGCTTATTTTTTGCACAAGCTTTAATGCAGCTTTGGTCCTGAATAAGAACTGATTCTCTCTCTCTCTCTCTCCCCACAACCATATATCTCACTTGAACTTGACACCAAATTAGCTAAAAATGTATTTAATAATTAATATTAAAGGAGATTGATCATAAATGGGTCCACCCATCAGACCCGGTTGATGCTAGGTAAACACAAGCTCAGATAAACATAAATCCACCTGAACACATTACCTGAATATGTGAATCAAGTATAAAATAAATAAATTTTGAGACTTAGACATCGGACTTATTTGGATTTAGCTTAAGTAGGTAGATTAAGAATTTTAGAGTAAAATAAATCAAGTTCGTTTGGACCTTAACTTTTTTACCAACTTATACAACTTTTTATACCTAAAGAAATATTTAAACCGATTCAAGAAATTGATTTTATGAACTTTTTTTTTAGCATTTTAGAATTTTGTCAAAGATCCCACATAACTTTTAAATTTATTATATTCATAAAATACTATTAATGACAAATAAAAATTTTAAAATTCATATTGAACTCGTTTGGAACTAGTGTTTTTAGGTACAAAATAGAGGTTTGAACAGTTCTAAAAAAAAAACTCTTAGAACTGTTAAGAGTGTTTTTGAAAAATTCAACTTTTCCTTAAAAGCTCTTAAATAAGCTTCATTTTTCAATTTTTCCTAAATGCTGATAAAAACTATTTTTACCCAAAAAGTTGATGAAAAAATCACCCAATAAGCCCAAGTTTAAACAAATCTAACTACTTTTTTCCTCTAAAACCAAAAAAAAAGTTAAAATTTTAAGTCAGCTTCAAACTAACCCATTTTAGGAATTATTTTTTTATTTGACACAGAAAAAGCTAAAAAAATTATTCCAAATAGATTTTTTGAACTTTGCAACTTTTAAAGAACACTTCAAACAATTTTTAAGAGATTTTTTATCTCTAACTTTTTTGCAAAACTTTCCAAATCATAACTTTTCACCTAAAAAAACCAATTCCAAACAGACTGATTAGAAGAAAATCAAATGCCACACATATTAGTCTCTCACACACAGTATACACGACTCTCTCTCTCAACACATATCAAGATGCCTTACTGACCCTACAATACCGTAGGGCCCGTCAGAGTAAAAAGACACAAAGGAGAGAAGGGACCCACCCACATATTGTACAAGGATTTCGTGGAAGATCAGTATCAAACAACTGTGGGTTGGGGATATATCTAGAATGTCCGAAGAGGAAGATCACCATATCATAGAATAGATATTGGCATGTCTTCTACAATAACTTCTTGGGTACGTACACTTGACCTATTCCATGCATAAAACAAGTCACTATCAACTTGTTCGTTGTATGAGACAATAAATAACAATGGCTCAGTCTAAAAAGTAACTTATGTCCGAGACATGTCTGGGACACTCGAGCAATTAAGCAGGAGTCCATGAATGGTAAGGGTAAAACGGTCAAATCAACCATCCTCTGTGTTTAACCTTTGTTTTCTTTTTAATTATGATCTTTATAGAAAATAGGAGAAGACTAAAAAAATATTTCACTACCATACCGCCATTTATAAGTTTTGTGGTTTTTTTTTTTTTTATAAATTTTGAGGGTAATTTACAAATTTTAGAGGTCTTTACAGGAACATTTACAAAGTTTGAAGACCATAATTTATAATTTTCGGGATCACTTGCGATCAATCATAATTAAAAGGTTGTATGTTGAACCATAAATGTTGCAACATGACCCAATTTTTTTTTTTTTTTGTAAATAAACCAAAAAACTAACATCTCAACCCACAAAATTTAATGGTATAATACCAAAANTTTTTTTTTTTTTTTTTTTTTGTAAATAAACCAAAAAACTAACATCTCAACCCACAAAATTTAATGGTATAATACCAAAATGTTTATAATGAACCTTAAACAACGATAAATCTCAACCTATTACAACGCGCTTTATGTCATTGTCATTTTGAAAACACCCACAACACGGTCCTAAATACTTGCATACCAAACCTTAATAGTTACATTTTTCAGGATGAATGCGTCTAATTTTGATTTAGTGGTCCAACAAAGAGAGACTAAATCCGCACGTCTTGAGTTTGAGTTATTCAAAGCACATAAATATGACTTAAATCATATGTGTAATTTACATATAATTGCATCTGTCCACCAGAGTCTGGCGGCCCCGACTCCATAGATAAGTGATTATCGTCAAGCTAGCTTTCCTCGTGCCGGTTTATTAGCTAACTGACACGCAGCTTTCAATTATAAGCTGCGTGTCATCATTATATCAGGTTACTCATTATTAATTAGGTACCAAGTGCAGACACCAGAAATAGTTGCGGCTTGGATGGTTTCCACTTGACTCTGTTAATTATGATGGAAGTAAAAGACACCAATTTGGCAAAGTTCGGCATATAAAGAATCATGATTTATAAAACAAATTGAATGCTATATGCAAAATAGGAGTTTTACGGACCCCTTCAGCTTTTAAACCCAAAATAACTTAAAGTTATCACACTGCTTTTGCAAATGCCACAGTCTCAGGTAGGAAAAATGATGCACAAAGCATCCATTTTCCAGGTGCAACAAGGCGAACTCTATGCATTTCTACCTCAGATGGCGCCTCTGACATTGCAATTCTAATCCGCTGATCAACAAAAACCAAGGAGGAACCTTAAAGGTGAAGAAAGAAGTGCACACCAGAGGTTTATAGCTAACTTACTCAGCCCTGCAAAAATCACAATTTAAGAAGAAACAATACCTCAAGGAATTCAAACTCTGGATCCTGAGCTTTAGAAAATCCATAAACATGAATCTTTGGCAAGGTGAACTCTTTATTCTTAGGTGGTCTACTGAGTATTCCTTTGAATGCATCTGCAACAGATGGGGACTAGTTGAGCAAAGGGCAGTGATTCACCACATGCTGTGTTATATGTACAGCACCGACAAATCAAGAAGNTTATTCTTAGGTGGTCTACTGAGTATTCCTTTGAATGCATCTGCAACAGATGGGGAATAGTTGAGCAAAGGGCAGTGATTCACCACATGCTGTGTTATATGTACAGCACCGACAAATCAAGAGGTACTCAATCGTCAAAACAATGATCAAATAGAGCCACACCACAAAACCGTCCCATATAATAGGTTTCTAGCATTAGGAGCAAGCTAAAATCCTTCAATCAATCAGAGTCATCCTATTGGAGTGACCTTCATAAAATAAGTTAACATTAACACATCCATCTCATGAAGAAAATTCTGGCATGCTAGCATTGTGTGGAAGTCTTATTTGTGAGCTGCATAGANTCATAAAATAAGTTAACATTAACACATCCATCTCATGAAGAAAATTCTGGCATGCTAACATTGTGTGGAAGTCTTATTTGTGAGCTGCATAGAAGACGCTTCTCTGGTAATACCATTAACTTAACTCCACCAGATCCAATCAAACAGTTTGGAAAAGTGATTTGCAAAATTTAAAACCATGCTATCATATTTAGGAGTGCACCTCACAATTCACAAGGGGCTGCCGGCTACATGTCTACCCTAGTGCAATGTATCAGTATATTCTACCATTCTGTTTAATAAAAGCAAAGTGTTTCACCTTTTTTCCCCCAAGTGGCTGCTGTTAGCTGCACAAACCCCTGTATAGGAGGATCCCATCATCCTTCATTCACTACACTTAAGTAGCACATACAGACGCAATAGTGGAAGGACATAAGTTTGACAAAGGAAAGTAGAAGAAGCTTAATCTACAAACACTCGGCCAGAATTTTCTAAAATCACCCGAGTCCTTTTCCAGAATGTCAATGATTACCATGCCTCCTGGTCCACAAATATCTACCATATCTCTGAGTGAAAGTAAATTACCCCAGAAGTGAAAGTGCAAGTATTGTACCAAAGAAAACAGAAACATAGTATAAAAGACTAATTTATACGAGCAACTATCAAATCAGAAATTTCAGGAATGAAGGACTGGAAATAAAGGAAAGAGTGTTCTTTTGGAGGCCAACATACCAAGATACTCCGCTGCATCATTTGGCAAGTTCATTACCACTTGTGTAATGAATTCAGCTTTTTGACTTGCAAAAATAGCATCAATAAACCTCCTTCCATCCATATTAAACACCTAGAATTAACAGGTAAAGTACAAAAGATGTCAGAGCAACTCAATCGACTTCAGTACTATCTGTATATATTGACATAAAATACACATCTCAATTCACCTATGAAGCACAAACACCCTCAAGAAGGTGGCATATTCGTGTCGGACACCGACACTCCTTGGACACATGTCCGATATTCTTTTATCCATGTCCATAATTAAATAATAATTTTTAATTTTCGAACACATGTCCGACACTTCTTTGGTGACATGTTTGACACTTCTTTAAACCGTTTCTACTATTAAACAATAAACATGTATTAACATACAACTAATAAAACTTAAAAAATTGACTAATAGGTATTTTATACTATGAGAAAACATAAACATATAATTATCAACACTAGACATGTTAAAGTTGTACTTAAAATATAATAATAAAAACAAAAGATATANAACTAATAAAACTTAAAAAATTGACTAATAGGTATTTTATACTATGAGAAAACATATAATTATCAACACTAGACATGTTAAAGTTGTACTTAAAATATAATAATAAAAACAAAAGATATATAAAAGTTTTAAACAAAAGGAATTGAGAGATGAAGTAATCATTTAACCTATATATGTTAGGTACACATCTACAAAAAAAAAATTCAATTCTTTGACAACTATGATGTTTTAGTCCAAAAATTTATATTAGATGATTAGACATAATATTTTTTTATCATGGAATACTAAATTTTTTATGAATAGTATATCATTATAACTATATTTGCGACAAATTATATAATTTTATATATAACACATAATTATCTATAGCGTGTCCCCAACGTATCCATGTCCTATTTTTTTAAAAATGTTCCGTGTCCGTGTCCATGACCGTGCTTCTTAGCAATTCACTACTGAAATTCTATGATCATGACGGTAGGCATGAAAACTACGGAAATAGTTAGCTTTGATGTGGTAGTTTAAGATGAACTAGAGTCTCCTCACAAAAACAGGGATACTGCAATTCAGGATGATTCGGAGCTTTAGTGTCACTAATTTTTGAGTAGAAGCTTAAAAACTCCAGGCACAAAAAATCACAAGCACAAGACGCAAAAAAATCCTACCAGAAGGATCCTTGCATCAATTTCCAACCATAAAAATCAATATTATCATGTATGACATAAAGACTGAAGCTTTAAACTTGGACATGTTCCTTTTCAGGCCAATTGATCTATGGAAAACAAAAGGTAAAAGCTATCACTGTTACTTGCACGACAGTGGCTGAGTTCACACCTCAATCTTTCTCGCAATTTTGTTGACAACACAGTTTCTTTCCAGATATTCAACCGCATAAGGGTTTAAGTCATTAGCATAAACATGTCTCACTTTCGTCGCTGCAGATATAGCAATGGGACCAACCCCAGCAAACACATCACCTGTTGCAGATTCATTTAGGAGAAAAACAGCCAGACAGCAAAAAAAAAAAAAAACTCAGGCAAGCAACTTCAAATCTATATTCTTTGTAAAGATGACATGAATTAGAATTGACACGGAAGACAGCAAAGAAGGTATTAAATGTTTCAACATGAGAATAGCACATCAGGTTTAAGATGATATATAGCAAATGACAGATTAATTTTGTTGTCGAAAATCAGTCTTCCATTACGGAGACAAATGTTCCCAAATAACAATAGGAAAAAAAGGGGACGAGGCTTTTCCAACTATGAGGTCTAGGATGACCTGATATATGCACTCTTACCGCCGTGTGCCCAGAAACTGTTACCATGACCCAAAGTCTCCTAATCCTAAAATTCAAATAATCCTAATTTAGTCCCCAACTTCTAACCTTCACCGAAGTTTCATCCCATCCCTTGTGGATCCCATCAGTTTTTCTTTGACCTTGTGATCTGAAAAGATGTCATATGTCTCACTGCACACTTAATTATCAGATATCAATAAACTAGTCTCCTGTCTTCTTTCCTTCATCCATNTCCCTTGTGGATCCCATCAGTTTTTCTTTGACCTTGTGATCTGAAAAGATGTCATATGTCTCACTGCACACTTAATTATCAGATATCAATAAACTAGTCTCCTGTCTTCTTTCCATCATCGTCTTCTATCTTTTCTCTCTCCTAAATACTATGTTCAGCTCTCATTTAGAACTTTAAAATATGATTCATGGATTGAGAGAAGTGCAAAACAATTCCCAGCAATAACCCCTTTATTTTGTCCGATACCACTTGAAATAATACCATGAACAATGTGGACTCTCTGGGAAATAGATAAGCTACACTTTTCTATCCGAGTGAAAAGGCAAATACTGGTCTACTACAAAACGAACTAGCATGCAACTGAATTGTTATGTATCAGAAACAAAAGTTGATTCAGTTTTTTATGCCATTCTTAACTACAATGATCCAAGTTGAAGCAAGATTCAGAATTTAAAGTCATCTACTCAGGTTAACAGGTGAACATACAAACAACATCATCACGTGTAAAGCAATTCAAAAGCCTTTGCCTTTCGTACGCCAACCTTGAATTCCAATACCTGCACACAAAATGAAATTAGATCCCCATCAAGTTAATCCTTTACATAATTTTATGTTTACACCTATGTTTCTCGACTTTGGCATTCAAACAATAGTCCACATGACCAAGTATAATGCACATGTGCAACCAGGGCATAAGAAAACCATGGCGAAAGCAACATAAAAAGGGAGACTTGAGATTCAAGTGAGCTTCTTCGTTAAGCTATGAAATCAACAACTTTAAAAACCTAAGAATTGATACACAATTATTAATGATAAACCAGTAAATCCAAACAAGCCCTTGATGATTTCCCATAGATTGTAAACCAGTTCAACATAAACTAAATTGCAAAAAGTTTCACTGAAGACCAAATTACCTCCTAATTCATGGCAGTTATCTCCGATAACATTGGATGGTGGTTAAACTTTTCATTTTACGTGCCCCTCTTACTGAGTTTACACTTTGGAATGCCGAATCCACCTATTCCAATTTGATTGTTGTCTTTAATTTACAGATATCTCCTCATACCCCTAAGCTGCGAGAAAACTGCTAACAGGAACAAGTAACTGAACCTCTTTGTTTTTGACCTAAGTGGCTGAACTCAAAAATCAGCTGTCTGCAGGCTCCTCATCCAATCACATCTTAAGAAACTAAAACTTCCATCAAATTTTGGTTGACCTTTCAAAGGATAAGAAAAGGAGAACTTACACTGTCGCTAAATCAACATGAAAACGCAGTCCATTCTCAACTACTGTACTCACAAGGGAACGATTTCCAGCTAAAACTTCAAGCTGCATTGTTCTGTAGTCATTGTGAATGGCATCTATCTTATTGACAACATTTTGAATCTTTGGTTGGTTTTTATCCAGAACTACCTGATGAGGGAANTTTTGGTTGACCTTTCAAAGGATAAGAAAAGGAGAACTTACACTGTCGCTAAATCAACATGAAAACGCAGTCCATTCTCAACTACTGTACTCACAAGGGAACGATTTCCAGCTAAAACTTCAAGCTGCATTGTTCTGTAGTCATTGTGAATGGCATCTATCTTATTGACAACAGTTTGAATCTTTGGTTGGTTTTTATCCAGAACTACCTGATGAGGGAAAAAAAATCTGTTTTGTCAGAAAAAGCTAGCAAGAATACTACTGAATTCAGAACAAAACCGAAAAATTAATGATAGTGTAGACCAACTACCCTCGCGATAAGCTTCTTATATGGAAGATGTTCGTCCCTCAGATTCAGGTGGGCAATGTGCCCCACTGTCTCAAAAGCAGNAATTAATGATAGTGTAGACCAACTACCCTCGCGATAAGCTTCTTATATGGAAGATGCTCGTCCCTCAGATTCAGGTGGGCAATGTGCCCCACTGTCTCAAAAGCGGAAGGAATAATCATATCTTTTGGTAGCACAGCCTCTAAGATCTGCAAGAACCACTGGCTTAGATTTAACAAAAATCATGCAACGTAAAAAACCACTACATAGATGAAAATTCTCCTAATTTGCAGAAATGATAGAAGTCCTTTGGAATGCAATTGATAAAAATCATCTAAACACAGAGCATGCACGTGATGGATATAAGTGCCCAAGCCCAAACATACAAGAAGCCTCCACTAGACAATGTCTGTCATATTCAATATTTTGTTGTCCAAATTTTGGCAACAAGAAAAATATCATCCCATAGCGCAATACACTATTCTAATCACAATTTCTTGACACACCAAGACGAAATATCTATGTCAATTAGTATCTCGGCATTGTGACCACCAGCTGTCTTAGCCCCACTAAGGGGTTAACTCCTAGTAGGCTATGGTGTTGACACTATGGGTTATCCAGGGCAACAAAATCACAAAGAAAATTAATTATTGTCAATGAAGCTCTATCCACCATATATTTTACATTTCACTTTCTCAGAAGCTCATCTATTTGCAGTTTTACCTTCGGGTCACCATTTGGTTCTTGACATATTAGTGTTTTTTTGATCAATATGTAATTAGTGAAGTATCCAGTACTGCACATTGAACCTCCAGCATGTCAATGTTTATATGAGGTTAAAGGACAACTTTCTATTTGACCAAAGACCAAGTCAGTAGAAACAACATAATTCTAATTCTAATTCATACAAAAGCAAATGAATTGGAAAGGGCCATGGGGTAAGCATGCGGGGGAGAGAGAGAGATGTAAAACATATTGAGACAGCAGCAGGAAAAAAGGCATGAAAGACAGGCATCTTAGTGTCAGTAGAGCTTGAATTAGATATACCTCATTCTTCTGCCAGTAACTATAAAACAAAGTAAGCTTGCATCTCACAAGTTCAAATGTTGATGTTGTACTTTTCTTACCACCTTCTATTAACACGGCCTGATGAACACAATTTGAATATCAGGTATGCTATCATAATAAATGTATCCATGCCGTTACAATAGTTTCAAACTACATGAATGACTTGAAAATTCTAATTCAAATTAATCCTGCGCAAATGAATGCACTATGGATTGTGGATCACTAGCCAAAAAGTTCATTCATATTACACTCTTTTTGTTTGATAAATATTCCATCTTACTATGAGACTTTATGCATGCAAGAAGTATTGGGGGTACAAAAAGAATCATTTTATTTATAGTTGTACCTACAGTGATATGATGAGAAAGTGTTGTTAGTTCAGCTTAGTAGAACGTGGGTCTCCAAAACCCAATGTCGTAGGCTCAAATCCTACCGGACTTAAAAAGTTAAGGGTTAATTTTTTTTTATCCCCAGTGGTTTTGGGTAAAAGTACCTTACCTACTTGACGTTTAAAATTATGCACATTACCACCTTATAGTTATATACTAAAATGAAGTAATTGACGTCGTTAACGAAATTAAAAAATGATCATAACACCCACATTTTAAAATCAGACTTTTCGTTTGATTTACTCTTTGACTATAAAACTAATGGAATATGACAATAAACCAACACAATTCAATCAAACATGTCGAGGTTCTTTTTTCCAGATCAAGTGAGGTATTGATCCGGGGCCAAAAATTACTTATTTTTTCTTACATGTTTTTTGATCTGTGACCTATGCCCTACCTATTTAAGTATTATACCATATTATTATAAAGGGAATTTTATCCAGTTAGACAATATTCTTTTGAAGGGAAACAAAGCCCACAACACGTTTTAGACGTGTGGAGCACACTCTCCGTTAATTTAGATGATAAAAGTAACCATTTCACTTTGGTACTTAAGTACAGGGGGGGGGGGGGTAAGGTGCATAACTTTAAACGTCAAGTAAGTATGGTGCTTCTAACTAAAATCATATGAAGGTAAAAAGCAATTAACCCAAAAGTTAATAATGTATAAGGATGCCTTATACCAGGTGACATTCATACCAACCTGCAAAGTCCAATTCCAATGTAACAATGACAAAAACATAACAAAGGAGAATCTCTCTAAAAACATCATTAATGAAGATCTTTTCAATAAAGCAAACACCATCTTTTGATAGAGCAAGTGACTGCTAACTGGATCAACGCTCCACAAGATTATTATTCACAAAAAAACACACATGCAGCCCTCAATTTGAGCTCCTTCTCCGCATATTAGATCAAGCAGATGGTCCTCATAACAAAGGCCAATTGGGTAACAGTTAACAAGACAAGAACAATATAGAGTCATCAGTTATACAATGTGCACATAGAGGGCCAATTGACCGCCCCATAATTACTAGACCAACCTGGTACAAGGATTTCATAACTAGAGTTTATGCAAATGAAACTCAAATATAAGCAACTCACAGAGAATCAAACTATTGAAACATCCACCCCACCTTAATTGCCTCAGGCATTTCCTCCGCAACTCTATTAGAGTACCGCTCATCCAAAAGCACCAATCTCGTCGAACCCCTCCACTTCCTCCCCTTGTACTCTTCCCCCAACAGCCCACTCAAATCTTCCCCATCGCCCTCTTCCTCAACCACCACCACCGCAGCCATCTCATTCCTCCTGCTCTCCTTCTTCTCTCTCCTCTCCCCATCCTCATTCCTCTTTTTCTTCTTCTTCGGCCTCGACAATTTAGCCAAATTCCGAAAATTCACAAACCCCCTCGAATTAAACGTCTTCGCTAGTTTGTCTCTGTACAACACTGGACTCAATGGCTCACCGTCTCCTTCAGCTTTTCCGTAAATTCGCCGTTCCAATGACACTAAGCGTTNCCCTCGAATTAAACGTCTTCGCTAGTTTGTCTCTGTACAACACTGGACTCAATGGCCCACCGTCTCCTTCAGCTTTTCCGTAAATTCGCCGTTCCAATGACACTAAGCGTTCATCATCATCATCGTTAGAACCAGAATCACCAGCTTGGTGTTTGAGGAAATTCTTAATCTCGTCTTCGATTTCGTCGCCGGGAACCCTAGCGATGTTGCGAATGCGAGGCCAATTCAATAGGTGGCCTCGGAGACGACTTTCGAGTGCAAAGCAGTGCTCGGACGGGACTCGAAGGGCGGCTATGTCGAAGACGCGAGTGAAGCTTTCTTCATCCAATAAATTGTCTTCTACTACTTCATGTTGTTCTTGTGGTAATTTCTTGTCCGCTGAGAGTGTGAAAGGAGGTTGCGGTTGGTGGTGCTCGGTGAGTTTGTGTCCTTTGTGAAGGGAGGGTCCGTAGGAGAGAATTTGATTGTTGAGATTAGTGGTTGCGGAGGCGGTGTTGGTGGAGAGAAGAGAGAGAGTGAGGGGTCTGGGGAAGAAGCGGGCAGAAGAGAGAAAGGTGAAGGAGAGAGAGTGAGGTCGGAGCACGAATTTGGTTACCATGGTGGTGGAACACAGTATGGTTTGAGTGTGGACTCTATCTAGTATACACTTCAAAGTGCGCTCATCTGGTGATGGTAGTGACGGTGCTGGTGGCGGTGGCGGTGGCCGACAAGTGGAATTCGGCCGGGAAGAACCATCCAATGAGCGTTCACTGCATCGTGAAATAGTTGAACGCCATTGTGCGTAGAGGGTGTGATTTTTGTGGCAAGTTCAAATGAGGCAAGTCCACTTTTAAGCCCGACCTTGAAAAACGGGCCATATAAAATGTCCTGGGGATGGACCTATTGGGCCTATGGTCAGTGAGGTATGGGCTAATTGATCGGTTAGTTTTTGAGATAATTGGATGTGATCATTTTTTTAAAAATTTATTTGGCTTTAAGTATCATCTTCAAACTTATTTTCCTTTAAGTCCTCTTTTTATCAAATAGTTGTCAATAAGTACACATTTTAAAATTCTTTCTAAAATGTATTCCATAATTACTCCTACCATAAATAGTTCATACCTACTTGAATGTGAGATTTTTAAGATTCTTTTTTATATTTGTGTATATATGAAATTTTAAAATTCAAATGATACACAAATATCAAAAAAAATCTTAAAAGTTTCACATTCAATTAGGTATGCACTATTTATGATAGGGGTAAAAGGGCTTTTATGACTTTTTTTAGCAAATGTACTTCTATCCCAATTATTTTAAAAATTGTACTTTTATTCTATTAATTTTTTTGAGAGGTATCGACCTCCCTAAACCCCTTAGTTTTTTCAAGAGAAATTTGGAGGCCTTCTCCTTCGCAGATTTATTTGGTGATAAGTCTATTAAAAGAATTTGTTTAATATTAAGTCTATTTTAATCTCATTTATCTAAAATATCCTCATTAGTTATATTTAATTACAACAAATTTAAAAATTAATAACTCTTAAATTTTAGAAATTTGACTAACATTAAAACTCTCTCTCTCGTATCTATATACTAATTATTTCTCGTACTTGAAGGCACGGAATAATANTTTGACTAACATTAAAACTCTCTCTCTCGTATCTATATACTAATTATTTCTCGTACCTGAAGGCACGGAATAATAAAAAAAAATAGTCAAGATATTTGTATTTACACCCAAAATCAAATCACAAATATAGATAAAAGATAAATAAATTTAAGCACTGATTGTAGTGAAAGTAAGCGAAAGTAGTGGTGATAGTGAGAGACGGTGATAGTTGTGATGGGTAAGGTGACGACCATAGTGATGGTAGCAGTCGTGGGGTGACAATTGTGATAGTAATGGTGAGTTTTGAATGACAATGATGGTAGTGACAGTTGTGGATGACAACAATGGTGGTGACGGGTGTGGGTGATGGGTGGACGACGGTGATGGTGGTTGGCAATGGTAGTGGTGGAATGACGACGATGGTGGTGAGTGATGATGATGGTGGTGGTGGGAGACGATGGGTGTTTCTAGGTTATAGTGTGATGGGTGGTGGCGAATGACGATAGCGGTCAGTGTGGTGGGGGTAGGTAACAGTGGGTGGCTGCATTGGTGGGCGATGACAGATCGTGGTGGTTAGTAGTGGTAGGTGTGGTGGGGTAGGTGACAGTGGCTAGTGGCGATGGTGGGCTACGATGGGTTGTGGGGGGGCTAACGGTAGGCGACGGTGGTAGTGGAATGATGATGATAATGGTAATAAATATAAAAATAAGATGACGATAGTGGTTGGTGGTGGCCATGGATGACGATGGTAGCAATCGGTAGTGGTGGCGGTAAGGCAGTGAGGGGTGGGGTGGAGGTAGAGGTGGGACAGTGGCGACGGTAGAGGGTGGCGGTTGTGGGTTGGCGATGATGGTGGTGTTGTGATGGTCATGGGATAGTGGTGGGGCGGTGGAGGTGATAGGGATGATGATAGGACTGTAGCGGTGGTGGTAATGTGCGACAACAGTGGTGATTAGGGATGGTGCGGGTGGGGCAGTGGAAGTGGTGATGGTGGTGGTAGTGGTTATGGTGGTAGTGGGGCAATGGAATTGGTGATGGTGGGGGCGGTGGTGGTTATGGGTATGGTAGGGTGGCGATAGCGATTGTGGCGACTGCGATAGTGATTGTGGTGGCAGCGGTGGTGGGGGTAGGAGTGGTAGAGGTAGTGGTGGGAAGGTTTCAAACACTATTTTTTTAAAAAGTACTTATAAAAAATAATTCCTAAAAGTACTTTTAAAAATTCATTNGTGGTGGTTATGGGTATGGTAGGGTGGCGATAGCGATTGTGGCGACTGCGATAGTGATTGTGGTGGCAGCGGTGGTGGGGGTAGGAGTGGTAGAGGTAGTGGTGGGAAAGTTTCAAACACTATTTTTTTAAAAAGTACTTATAAAAAATAATTCATAAAAGTACTTTTAAAAATTCACTTCAAACATACCCTTAGAACCTATTTTTTCTATTAAATTTAGGGTGTTAATATTAGCCATTAGATTAATTTTAAAGAAAAATTTAAAGCGATCTCAACCGCAAATAGCAAAATCATTTTGTTTATCTTTTGAAATTTAAATTGTATTGTATTTTATTATATAAATTAGATATTTCTCGTGTCTGGANCTTTTAAAAATTCATTTCAAACATACCCTTAGAACCTATTTTTTCTATTAAATTTAGGGTGTTAATATTAGCCATTAGATTAATTTTAAAGAAAAATTTAAAGCGATCTCAACCGCAAATAGCAAAATCATTTTGTTTATCTTTTAAAATTTAAATTGTATTGTATTTTATTATATAAACTAGATATTTCTCATGTCTGAAGGCATGGAATAATAAAAAAAATGATTAATAATAAATATATTTATATTCACACCTAAAATCAAATTACAAAGATATAGAAGAAATAAAAGAATTTAAACATTAGTTATAGCGGGGTGAGCAGTGAGAGTGATGGTGGGCGACAGTGGTGGTAGTGGAAAACATTGATAGTTGTGATGGATGATGACAATCGGTTGTAATGGTGGCAACTATATGTGACAATGGTGATGGTGGTTGGGGAGCAGTGGGGATAATGTGAAAGGGGGGTGATGGTGGGATAATGACAGTGGTGATAGTTGTTGTGGAAAAGGTAATGGTGGGATGGTAATAATGATGGCAGTGACAGTGGTAGTGGTAATGGGGCGATAGGTGTGGTAGGGTAACTATAGTGGTGGTGGGGTGGCGGTGGTGGTAGTGGTGGGGCGGTGAGGCTAGTGGTGGTAGAGGTGTTGGTGGAGCGGTTTCAAACACTATTTTTTTTATAAGTTATAAATATTAAAAACACTTTTAAAAAGTCACCTCAAACACATCCTTAAGGTCCTATTTTTTATATTAAATTTAGAGTGTTAATATTAGCTGTCAGATTAACTTTAAAGTAAAATTTAAAGAAATCTGAACCACGAATAGCAAAAGTCATTTTGTTTATCTTTTGAAATTTTAATTGTATTACAGTTTATTATATAGATTAGTTATTGTATGTGCCTGAAGGTACAGAGTATTAAAAAATGATAAACAATAAATATATTTATATTTATATTTAAAATCAAATCATAAACATATAGGAGAGATAAATGAATTTAAACATCGTCTGTAGTGGGGGTGGAGAGGGGGTGGTAGGAGACGGTGCTGGTTATGGTGGGTGACAATGATCGTGGTGGTGGTGGTGGCGGCGACAGTGGACGGCGGTGGCAACGGCAGCGGCGAAGGTAATGGTGGTAGTGGCGGTGGTGGTGGCGGTGGTGATAGCAGTCGTGGCGGCAGCGAAGGTGGTGGTGGCAGTGACGACGATGGTGGTGGTGGCGACGACAAAGGTGGTGGTGGCGGTGGTGGGGGGTAAGGGCAGTTATGGTGGCAACGACGACGATAGTGGTGGCGGTGGTGGCAGTGACAATGATGGTGGTGGTGGCCATGGCAGTGGCAGTAGCAGTGGCGGCGGTGATGGTGATGGTGGCGATGATGGTGGTGGTGGTGTGACGACGGTGGTGGTAATGGCGGCGGCGG
>CAUOFW020003480.1:134619-288401 GCA_963454935.2 Ilex paraguariensis
TGGTGGCGGCGATGGTGGTAGAGGTAGTGGTGGTGGCGACGATGGTGGTAAAGATAGTGGTGGTGGCGGCAATGGTGGTAGAGATAGTGGTGGAACGATTTCAAACACTATTTTTTTTTTGAAGTACTTATGAGAAATAAATCTTAGAAATACTTTTAAAAATTCATTTTAAACACACTCTAATGAATCTATTTTTCTAATTAAATTTAGGGTGTTAATATTAATCGTTAGATTAACTTTAAAATAAAATTTAAAGCGATCTCAATTGCGAATAGCAAAAATTATTTTATTTTTCTTTTGAAATTTAAATTATAAATTATTTTATTATATAGATATATTCATATTCATATATAGAATATAACTATTTATTTTTTTCTCTCATATATATATATATATATTAGTTATTGTCTGTGCCTAAAGTCACAGAGTAATAGAAAAAAGTAAACAATAAACATAGTTGTATTCATATTAAAAATCAAATCACAAACATAGAGAAGAGATAAAAGAATCCAAACATCGATTTGTAATGAGTGTGAGAGGTAGTGATGATGGTAGTAGACAGTGATGGTTGTGATGGATGACAATAACCGTGGTGGCGGTGGTGGCAGCGGCGATGGTGGTGGTGGCGATGGCGGTGGTGGTGGTAGTAGCGGCAACAGTGGTGGTGGTAGTGACGGTGGTGGTGGTGATAGTGGCNGTAGTAGACAGTGATGGTTGTGATGGATGACAATAACCGTGGTGGCGGTGGTGGCAGCGGCGATGGTGGTGGTGGCGATGGCGGTGACGGGCGGTGGTGGTGATAGTAGCGACAACAGTGGTGGTGGTAGTGGTGATAGTGGCGGCGGCGGCGACGATGGTGGTGGTTGTGATGGTGGTGGTGGTAGTGGTGGTGGCGGTGGCAATGGTGGTAGAGGTAATGGAGGGGCGATTTCAAATGTTTTTTGTTTTTAAAGTATTTATGAGAAATAATTTCTAAAAGTACGTTTAAAAAGTTACTTCAAACATACCCTTAGAGGCCTATTNTGAGAAATAATTTCTAAAAGTACGTTTAAAAAGTTACTTCAAACATACCCTTAGAGTCCTATTNTGGCGGTGGCAATGGTGGTAGAGGTAATGGAGGGGCGATTTCAAATGTTTTTTGTTTTTAAAGTATTTATGAGAAATAATTTCTAAAAGTACGTTTAAAAAGTTACTTCAAACATACCCTTAGAGGCCTATTTTTTCCTATTAAATTTAAGGTGTTAATATTAACCGTTAGATTAACTTTAAAGTAAAATTTAAAGTGATATCAATTGCGAAAAGCTACAATTCAAATTTAGGGTGTTAATATATGTAGCTTACAATTCAAATCTCAAAAGATAAATAAAATGACTTTTGCTATTCGCGGTTGAGATCGCTTTAAATTTTACTTTAAAGTTAATTTAACAACTAATATTAACACCCGAAATTTAATAGGAAAAATAGGTCCATAAGGGTGTATTTGGAATAACTTTTTAAAAATAGTTCTAGAAGTTATTTCTCATAAATACTTTTAAAAAAAATAGTGATTGAAACCGCTCCTCTAACATCACTACCACCACCACAACTGCCACCGCCATCACTGCCGGTGCCACCACCACCACCGCCACCATCATCACTGCCACCACCACTCCCACCACTATTGCCGCCACCACCATTGTCGTCGTCACCATCACTACCATCACCTCCACTACCACCACTATTACTACTATCGTCGCCACCACCACTTCCACCACCACTATCGTCGTCGTCACTATTACTACCACCACCACCACCATCGTCACCCCTACCACCATCGCCGCCACTATCGCCGTCGCCACCATTGCCACCATCGTCACCGCCGCCACCACGATCATTGTTATCCACCACAACCATCACCATCTCCTATCACCACCACTATCGCCAACCACCGCTCACCCCCATTACAAACCGATGCTTAAATTTCTTTAGCTTTTCTTTATGTTTGTGATTTAATTTTGGATATAAATACAAATATATTTATTATTTACCATTTTGTATTATTTTGTGTCTTCAAGCATAAGTAATAACTAGTATATATATAGAGAAATACTAAAAATAAAAAAAAAGTAANCATTTTGTATTATTTTGTGTCTTCAAGCATAAGTAATAACTAGTATATATATAGAGAAATACTAAAAATAAAAAAAAAGTAACATTCAAACACAAAAAATAGTATTACTTAAACACAAAAAAATAGTAATATTCAAAAATAAAAAATAAATACATTGAATATTAATATTTTTAAAAAATAATAGTAGTAACATGATCAATAAAAAAAAGGAACATTGAATATTGATATTTCGAAAAAAATAGTAACATTACTCATCAAAAAAATAATAGCATACTCAACAAAAAATAATAACATGAAACATAAAAAAAATAGTAACATGCATAGTAACATTCAATAATAAATTAACCATAGTTTTCTTAGGAAAAACAATAAGAGAAAGAGAGAGAAAAATTATAGTGATGTCAAATTAAATTCAAATTTCAAATTTTATGGAAAAAAAAATCTTCTACTAAGTGTGAAGCAACGATGACTATTTAGGAAACTAATTTAATGTTAAATATTTCTTTTTAAGTCCCTAGAAGGGCATTTTTGAGTTTTAAAAAAATAGTGGACTTAACTACTTATTAGTAAATTAATCGGACTTATCCTCAAATAAATTTCTTTGGCAGACTAAACTCATTATAAGCCCCTTTAGTAGGACTCAGTCCCAATTTTCACATTTTTCAACAGTCCCTGGTCTAGTAATTCTGCCTCCCACGATTTGTTTAATCTTTAATAAACATTTCGTACCAAGCCAGTACTAATGTATTTATACTTAAAAAAATCTTTTTTGTCAAATTTGTCCTATTTTTTTAGTTTTTTCAAAAAATTGAGAGTAGGTACCTTATGAACTATTTATTTGTGAGAAAATATCTTGAAAAAATATTTTGTAGATAAGTACTATTAGGTGAAAATGTGTTGTGGCTAAATACATAATGACAGTTTTTTCTTTACTGAAACACTTTTTTTCCATAATTCATGGACTTTGCAATTTTGCAATTACTTCATTCATGGGATTTGGTTTTATTAAATCAATTATTTCCCTATTTTAGGAGATTTTTTCTTTTTTTGAATTTTAAATATATTCTTTTTCCCCATCAACGACGTAATTCACCCAATGTTGGTGCTCGTTTCTTTAACAAATGCTTATGCTTCAATGTTTGTACTTCAACGTTGGATGATCGTCTTCTACTTTTACTTCCGCGGTTTTTCACTCACGAGTTGCACAATATTTCTTCTTCGTCAACGGCTGCTATTTCAACTCAGAGGTTTTGTTTTTCTTCTACTTGAAGGACTTGTTAACACAATAAGTACCAAAGCTTGATTATGTATGCTCCATAAACAATCATACATTGTTTTTTTTTTTTCATTTTTTGTATTCATAATATGGATGTCACACTGTATAGTTACATTGTTACAAGCATAGTATTCAACTGACAACAGTGTTACTTTGCAATGTTACAGTATTGTAACACTATCATTCATTAAAATCAATATATATGAATGTCACATTGTGATGCATACTATTTAGATTGTGTATAAATCAATTAATGTAATTTTACATATTCTGTTAGTGATTAAAACATTAACGAAGATGTTACGCTGTCATGTATCACTATCATGTCATATTATCGGCAATTTAAATTGAAAAGGAAGGGAGATTGGTTTTTAATGGTGTTTCAACGTCTGTTCTGCCACTTCACAGACAAACGATTCAACTTTCTCAAAAATTTCACATGCTTGTATTTTTTTTGCCTGAAAATTGAAGGATTTTTGTGGCAGATCTTGTTTAAATTTGAAAACTCATGTTTTGAGCGATATAGCAATTGTCAAATTTAATGGGATTGTTATATGACTTCCGACAGATTTCTAATCCACTCTTTGCACCAGTTAGTGTTGCCTTGTGAGTATTTTTGTCAATCAAGAAATAAAGAACTTATGTACAAAAAAAATTTAATGGAAGACTTTTACACAATTAAGTGCTATAATGTGTACGGACTTACAAAAATTCCGAATTTTTTTTATACTTGTCTTGACAATGGTGGAACCACAAATAGGTCGTCTTCAAAAGCCTTAATCGTGCTATCTTGTTGGGTCTAGTTTTAAACACAATGTCCATGCTATAGATCACCATGGGTGAGTCCATTGTGAATTGTATCATGGGTTTTTTTAAGGTCAATATCAAATATAGTACTCTCTCCGTTCATAAATATTTATTATTTTACATAATTTTTTTTGTTCCATAACATCTGTCGTTTTATGAAACCAAATCATAATAAATATTTTTTCTTCCAAATTTATCTTTATCTCTATTTTCCAATAAATACTTAATAGATTAAGTGTATGCTAAGTGNAAATCATAATAAATATTTTTTCTTCCAAATTTATCTTTATCTCTATTTTCCAATAAATACTTAATAGATTAAGTGTATGCTAAGTGTCTTTCATATTTCTTTTCTTCTCAATACGTATCGAATAAGAGTATTTTAGTCTTGTATAATTATTTTTTACTCATATTAGAGCTAATTAATAACTTTCTTAATCCCTGTGAAAAAACCTTAAACGACAGATATTTAGGAACGGAGAAAGTACTNATAATTATTTTTTACTCATATTAGAGCTAATTAATAACTTTCTTAATCCCTGTGAAAAAACCTTAAACGACAGATATTTAGGAACGGAGAAAGTACTTAATTGTGTAAAAGTGTTTAGTTAAATTTTTTTGTAAATAAGTCCCTTATTTTTGTGAATGACAAAAATACCCACAAAGTAATATTAATTGACAACTAATTTATTACTAAAAACATTAACAACTAATCCCATTAAATTTGGCAAAACATTGGCAACTAATCTTATTTGGAAACAGTCAGAAGTCATGCACCAACCCCATTAAAATTCAGCAACCAATATATTACTAAAAACATGAGTGTTGAAATTTAAACAAAATCTACCACAAAAAAAAATGCCAAAAAAATCATGAAATTTCAACCAAATCAAAAACACAAACAACTAAAAATAGTGAGGGCAAAAATTCTTTTTGCCTATGTAACAACACATAGTCCTTTTAAGGAATTACAGTGTTACATCGCAATGTAACAACGCAATGGACAATATTGTACTTGTCACATTATGACAGATTAATATGCAATTACATTTCTTGATTCATATACTAGGGCTAAATGCTATACTTAATACATTGTGACATTAAAAAACAAGTTGATTGTACACTAAAGCATGATAAGAAAAGTATGTTCACGAGAAAATGTAGATGGTCATGGTGACATTACACCAAAATCACAATAATACTCAATACTAAAAAAAAAAAAAAAGTAGAATCCTGTTTTGTTTTGATTTTAAAAAAAGAAAAACAATTGGTTGAAAACAGGAGAATTGAACTCTTGACGTTGTACACTACTGAATTCATAAAAATGATAATTGTTATATTAATATCAAACATATATAACTAAACTTAAAGTGAAGTACACGCTACACATTCAAGAAGACGAAAAATAATAGACATTGATGTGCTAAAATAAAATCAGGCGTGGCGTTCAACTATTTTCGTTGATGAAGAACAGCAAGCCTAAACGAGGAAGGTAGAAAATTCAAAGTTGAGAATTTACACCAACCATTAAATTATAATCCATATGATTTAAGTTTCAAATTCAAATATGTCAATCTATTAAAATAGAAACTCTTAATATAATAAACAAATTCCTATAAAAAATAGGACTGTCAATCTAAATAGCCCAATAAATATGGAAAAGTGTATTTAATAGAGGAAAAATTTGAAAATCGGCTAACGTGTT
The DNA here is from genome assembly GCA_963454935.2 of Ilex paraguariensis. Taxonomy (NCBI): domain Eukaryota; kingdom Viridiplantae; phylum Streptophyta; class Magnoliopsida; order Aquifoliales; family Aquifoliaceae; genus Ilex; species Ilex paraguariensis. Next base: position 140,518 of record CAUOFW020003480.1, read on the forward strand.
TCTAAATATAATACATTTCAAGTTAAGAGTATTGATTAACAGAAATATTTTAGTTAAGGTATTTTCTCACAATTAAGTAATTTAAATGTGCCTCCTCATAATTTTTTGTTGTACTGTCTCATGGCCCAATGGGCTACTAGCTAGGCTAATGATCCACTAGCCAGTGGTTGATGAGGATTGTAAACGAATCAGATTTGGATCGGATATGGGTCATCCAAATTTGAATCCAATTAAAAAATCTTTAATAGAATTTGAAAAATTTACTTGACGGATATAAAAAAATTAGTCGATAAAATTTTCTTTTTACTGAATCAAACATCAACTTTAATTCTTTTTCATACATTGTCATAGCACTAAAACATGGTATAAATGCACGCCCACGANATTTTCTTTTTACTGAATCAAACATCAACTTTAATTCTTTTTCATACATTGTCATAGCACTAAAACATGGTATAAATGCACGCCCACGACTGCTAATTATATGAATTATTTCATGGATCAACTACATATATTATACTAAAAGTTCACACCAACAATGCATAAAATCTGATTTAATTTCTCATTATCGGATCGGATTTATTGTATATATTTGTATTCATATCCAATTTAAGATATCTAATTGGATTCGAATAAACGGATGAAAATATTAATCCATATCCAGTTAAACGAATTTATATTTGGATCAGATTCGAACTAAAATATGATCCATTGACAGACCTATTACTCTACATAGTAATTGCCTTGTGCTTGTTGGAAACAAAAAAAAAATTAATGGAAAAAAAAAATCAAAAGGATAAATCTCATAAATATTCCCTAAATTGACCTAACTTAGTGACATATTTATTTTAAATTGTCTCCTAAATTTTCAGTTGNAAAAAAAAATCAAAAGGATAAATCTCATAAATATTCCCTAAATTGACCTAACTTAGTGACATATTTATTTTAAATTGTCTCCTAAATTTTCAGTTGTTCTAATATTTTTTTTGAATTATGTAATTTATTTTAATCTATTTTTTTGGTTAAGATTAATCAATAATTGAGATAGATTCCATTAAAATTAACTGTTCAATGAGACATCGGACGAAAGAGATCTTGCCCGTAAAATAAATCATTACACCAACAACTAGGGTATATCACCCATCCGTTTTTCTACGACGTTTACTTTCTTCCTCCTTCATACCAAACCCATGAATTTTGTTAATAGATCCTTAACGCATAACTAAACGAAATTTCATTAAAATTAATCATCAACTTATCTCATTTAACATCTAATCTTAATGTAAGGGATCGATTAAAATAAATTGCATAGTTATTTTTTTTTGAACAGGAATAAATTGCATAGTTCAAGAAATAAATTAGAACAATTTAAAGGGTTAATCATAATTTGTCCCTTTCAACTATACTTCTAGATTCAATTAGCTCCCTATGGTTTCATATACTGTAATTTACCCCATCCAAATTCAAGCAAACTAAATCGGCTAAAAATANGTAGTTTCAATTAACTCCCTATGGTTTCATATACTGTAATTTACCCCATCCAAATTCAAGCAAACTAAATCNCTAGATTCAATTAGCTCCCTATGGTTTCATATACTGTAATTTACCCCATCCAAATTCAAGCAAACTAAATCGGCTAAAAATAGTGGTTGGTAATATTACGCCCTCCAATTTATACATTATTTTTCATATTTTGTTCTTGAGATTCCATGTTTGCCTTCACCACCACCTCTACCCAACACTAAAATACTCACTCACACAAACACCCACACACACAAAAATACCCACACTTTTTTTAGGGGTAATTATGTTATTTTAACAAAGTAACTTATGTCATTTTTTAACGTCAAAAGTTAACTATTGGAAATAATTGAAAAATATTCAACTTTAAAAGTGATTATTTGTTGAAATTAAAACTTGAAAGGGGTGAATAACGAATTAGTGAAAGTTGAAGGGGGTATTTTATAATTAACACAAAAAAATCATAACTCAAAAGGTGCTTATGAGATTTACCCCGGATAAAAGCGATGGATACAAAGTTGATAGCTACTCCCCACTTAACTTGAAATGCACGACATAAATTAAATTGGATTCCAGTGGATACCCATTTCTTCACGTCATAAATTTTGCAATTCAAGGTCGTTTCACCAGGCCAGGCTTGACTATTCAAAAGCCGAAAAATGAAAAGAAAGCGTTGACTTGATCAAACCCATGCATTACCGCAGACTGTTTAGGATGTATAATGTCATTTTATTTTATTTTATTTTTTTTAACTATAAGTAACTATATCTGTCGTGTAAGAAAAATGAGGTTTACTAATCTTATTTGTTATTTTATAATTAGTCGATGACACCGTGTGATAATGATAGCGTAGTGTCATCATTATATCGTAGTTTATGGGTCATGTGCGGTGTATTAGTGTATATTTTTTGTGTACTAGTGTATGTATATTTTGGGTGTATTAGTGTATATGTGTGTATTTTTCTGTGTAATAGTGTGTGTATTTTTTAGTATATTTATTTAATTTTATTACTTGTGTTATTTAATACAAAAATAAATATTTAATTCAATGGGTACCAATTTGTAATCTATATTAATCCGTTTAATTAAAATGAATCATATTATACAATTTATTTAGAACTCATATTAATTAATATAGATACCTAACTCATTTATTTATGGACGGATTAATGGGTAATGAATTAAGATTGTNCTTGTGTTATTTAATACAAAAATAAATATTTAATTCAATGGGTACCAATTTGTAATCTATATTAATCCGCTTAATTAAAATGAATCATATTATACAATTTATTTAGAACTCATATTAATTAATATAGATACCTAACTCATTTATTTATGGACGGATTAATGGGTAATGAATTAAGATTGTCACCTCTAATTATTTCCAATATTTACTCTGAAATCACATATTCAAATTTAAGACATTTACCATCGAGTTGGGTGGTCTAATGGAGTACCGGCCAAACTTCTCATCTTGAATTTGAATATTCGAATCATAGAGTCTACATTGAGATTTGATAATTGACTGTTATGTTAGCTTAGCTAAGTTCATTCCCGAGAAAAATAATGGACGCAGTCAAGAGTCTTATGATTCCACTAATGAAAGCCTATCAAGATAGTTTTTAAACACTTTTCTTGCTCACACCCCTATTTCTATGATTCCACTANTTAGAGTCTACATTGAGATTTGATAGTTGACTGTTATGTTAGCTTAGCTAAGTTCATTCCCGAGAAAAATAATGGACGCAGTCAGGAGTCTTATGATTCCACTAGTGAAAGCCTATCAAGATAGTTTTTTTTAAACACTTTTCTTGCTCACACCCCTATTTCACTTAGCAAAAAAAATAAAAAACCAATACATTAAATGTGATGACACGATCCAATTAACTCTTTATAGTTGATAAAAAATAATATTATGTGCTACCAAATGCGCATNTTTTTAAACACTTTTCTTGCTCACACCCCTATTTCACTTAGCAAAAAAAATAAAAAACCAATACATTAAATGTGATGACACGATCCAATTAACTCTTTATAGTTGATAAAAAATAATATTATGTGCTACCAAACGCGCACCCACTCTCTAAACTAAATACCCTGCCCGCCAAAAAATAAAAAATCCCTATATGTATATAATATAATAATGAAAAAGCATTTAACTACTCGAAATTCAATAAAATTATTTGTAACTAATTTAAGAATATAAGGTATTATTACCATTATATTAATAATGGACTCCATTCATTCTTATGACCCAAGTCCCCCAATTAAGTCCCGACACCGTCATTCCTTAGAATTTAGGGACGCAGCCTCAACTTGCAGCTTTTCCACCCAATGCATTGAAACCACTTATATCATCGGCGAAACATTATGATGGTTCACGGTTTACATACATCATGTATAAACCAGGCTCCGCAAAAGAACCTCAATTGTTCATTATCACGCAGGCATGCAGACAGACAAGAAGCACAAGTATTCAATCACATGTATTATTGATATTAAAAGCCTTTCCATGTAATGGAATACACATTAAATGTATTAAAAGTAAATAGTAACAATAACAAATCCAACTCAAATGTGGTGCAACTGAGAAACACGTTTGTACAACTTATAGTTGCAAGAGGAAAAACTACAGTAAACAACAAGGGGAAAATTTGATTTGCTCCCTTTAAACAATGTGGAGAAGGAAACAAAAACAGCAGAGTTATTGCTATCGAACCCGGTTACGGTTTCTCTTCAAAAGTCCTTCCATGATGACCTTCTTCTTGTGCTCCTCTGAGTCGATGTCCGGCAAGTCAATTTCATTTGCCGGCAAGTGAACGCCACCGCTCCGCTGGGGAGCCAAGAAAAGCGATATTGATGTACAAATTATAGCACAAATCTTTCCCCAGAAAATCAAAACCAACAAGCATACAAGAAGCCAACACAGTCCAATACTTGAACTGTAATAGCCACCTCTGGCGTTTTTGGTAGTTGAAGATTGTTTATACCCTTGTTTCAAATCAACTGAATTTGCTCGGGACGATCCTTTGATTTCTGAGAAGGGCCTTGAATTCGAAGTTATGGAAGAAGAACACCAAGATGACAATGAAGATGAAGGTATTGTAGATGATGAATACAGAGAAGAAGAAAGGATTGAATCCACTCCAAGCAATTCGTCGGACCGTGACGATTCTTTAGACGATGGGTTTTTGTTTATTGAGTTTGAAACCTTCTCCATCTTTGAAGATAGGTTGCTGTTGGATCGAAATGAGTTTTTCCTCAACTTTTTGTTGCGAACCTCCGTAGCCTGTTGATCAAAAACAGAGTATACATAACTCGTTAGAAGAACAGAAAGCCAAACGAATTTCTCAAAAAATAATACAATTCATTCAAGAACAGAAAGGCCAGCTATGTTGAAAGACCAAAGGAAACAGAGTAACAATCAAGCCAATTACAATAAGTAAATTGAGAATCAGAACAACAAAGAGCAGAACTTTATCGATTAGGTCAGAAAATTAGATATTTATTTGTTCTGTCAAAACCGGGCAAAAAAGGACAACAAACCGATCATCAAATCAAACAATACAAAACAAAAGTACCACAAATTCAAAATCAAAGTAATTTAACAAAGTACCCATCAATCAATTTGATCAAAACAGCCCACATAACATTCAATAATCGGTTTCTAAATACTGAGATCGTCAAAGATGGAATGCATCAATCAATGAGGTTTCCCATAAATAAGAATGGAACGCAGACAATAAGATTTGAGATATGAGAAAAACTAACCAACGATGTGTCGAACAGTACGGCTTTAAGCACGCGAGAAAGACTCCGGTGAAACCTTTTCTTCGTACGACGATGTCCGTCACCGCCGACATATCCGTCCGCCGATTCCTCCAACTTCTCTTCAGACATAGAAGTCAAAATCTTCGGAATCACAACCCCCTCTCTGTTCCCTCCTCCGACCGCTATATACGTCAGAACCGGACCCTCTGAGCCGCCTTTACGGTTTGGATTCACCAAATCATCTTCTTCGAGGGCGACCGGTCTGAAACACATGAACAACTTGTTCCTCCCTCTGTTCTTCATCGCGATCAAAGGTTCTGAAGAGAGAGAAACAAAGGGTCGTCTGTGGAGCGTGGACTTAAGAGAAGACAAAACACGAGTATATGAGAAATCGAAGGAACATGTTCGTGGGTATATTTCTATTTTGATGGCGTTTCGAAATCACAGGCCGGCTTTGCCGCTCTTCGTCTACTCCGTTCTTAATTCAACTGTCAAAAACTGTAAAAGTAATGAAATCCAAAGTAATGGAGGGAGTAATTTGTCACTATATAAAGATCTAATTTCTACTTTTTTTTTTGTTTTTAGCCAAGCTTTTTCTATTTGTATCTAATTCGATGGGCTTTTGACTTGCCCCATGTACTTTTTTTAATGTTCCAAATAAGAGTAATTTTGAAAATAATTTTAAAATACATGTAGTTTTTAAAAACGTTAAATTAATTGACGCTTTTAGGATAAAGACGTCAAATGGATTGATATTTTTATCCTAAAAATGTCAGTCCATTTAACATTTTTTAGCTCAATACTGTAGTTTAGCCCACCTGGTCAGCCCACCATTATTCGGCTTGACGTCTTTTATAAAGACGTCATTCGTTTTGACGTCTTTAGCTTGAACCCGATTCCCTCTTCTTTTTTTCTCCATCACACTTTCTTTCCCCAAATTATTTGCCCTACCTTCAATTAGGCGACCTAGCAGCACCACCCCTGACCTCTTTCAGGCGCACCTCCGACGACCAGCACCCACTATTGCAGCACCACCCACCACCGAAAAACCACCACCCACCATCCTACACCATCGCTGCACCCCCACCATCGCAGCACCACCCACCACCGAAAGACCACCACCCATCATCGCTGCACCTCCACCTTCGTAGCACCACCCACCCTACGCTATCGTTGCACCCCCACCATCGCAGCACCACCCACCACCGAAAGACCACCACCCACCCTACACCATTGCTGCACCCCCACCATCGTAGCACCACCCACCACCGAAACAGCACCACACTACACCACCCAGCATCGAAGCCTACCACCAGCATCGTAGGCTAAAGGGTATGTTGTTTGGGTTCAAAGCTTTTTGGTTTGTTTATTTGTTTACCAAATCATTTATTGATTTAGTTTATTTGTTGTTTGGGTTCAAAGCTTCTTATGGATGATTTATAGTTTTTAAATTGGATGTTAGGGTTTATTATTGTATGAAAATGGATGTTAATTGTTGAAATGGACGCAAAATCTCTCTTTCAATTTTTAGAAACCTATCGAGAATTTTGGAGGTGCTTACAAAACGCACAAATCTGTCATAAAAGCGGAAAAAAACCAAACTACATTAATAAAATTGAGCCCAACATCAATTTAATGGTTCTGCAGCTAATGTTTCTCAGTGTAATACGCATTGGGGGTTTCACAGTCATGGAAGTTTCGAGTCTTAGTGAACTGCAAACTTTCATTCAACTTAGCCAAATAATATATGTTCATTGTTATTTCAATATAAATAGAAGCAACTGTCAAGTTTAAAAAAACTCTATTGACTAGTAGAATGCTGATCAAATAATTCATCTACAGGAACAAATTCAGGGATCATAAAAATTGTCATTAAAATGATTTCATTTTAATAGTCAATAAGCTAAAAGCAATGGATTGAACCGATTTATGCATGAGTAGTCAATAAGCTAAAGTTGACATTTTAATTGCTTATAAACAAAGGATTGAATCGATTTATGTGCTACATTCCATCAAATACATTCAGGTTTATCCTAATCCATCAAATACATCCATTAAACATGACAATGACAATGATCGATTATATCTATTGTTTTAATTTTTTTCTTAATCTCAATTCTTCTTTAGAAAATAAAATGATCCAAGTCTTTTTGTTCCCTACTTTTCAGCTTTTACATTTTCTGGGCTATTTTTAACTTGCAATTTTTGAGGTTGCATGGGTGTGCATCCCAACAATTGTTTTGGGCAGGTACCACATTTTGATTCTAACAATTGTTTTGGGCAAGCTATATTATTCACGTTCGTTTGATAAATATTCATTAATAAAATGATAGCTTTTGTTTTACTTTTTTCCATGAGCTTTAGTGATTGACTTGAATGGTTCCTCTCGCTTCTTGATGAATACCAATTTAGCTTGGGTTATTGTTTCTAAAGCATGTATTTGATTTATCATACTTTTTAGAATGATTGAATGCTATGAAATGATACCTCAGAACTTTATACAAACTGTAGCCATGATTAAATGATGCTAAAAAACGTCAAATGGATTGACGTTTTTAGGATAAAGAAGTCAGTCCATTTGACGTCTTTATCCTAAAAATGTCAATTCGTTTGACGTTTTTAAAAATTGTCTGCATTTGAGAATTACTTTCAAAACTATCATTATTTGAGACCTTTTTTTTAAAAGTGCATGGGATAGGTCAAAAGCTCCCAATTCGATCCATTAATCCTTTGGTAACAAGACATTTATCTTAGACGCTAAAATTTAAGGTCATTTAATTCGAAATCTCTTCATCTCTTCTTCCTAAACTTTACTTTCCTAAAACAGTTTTATGAATATATCTTAATTAATTAATTAGATACGCTGAAATTTATATGCGAAGCTCTTCATCTTCAGAAAACGTTTGGACTTCTTCTTCTTCTCCAAAAATCACTTCATCTTTCTCAACGATAAGCCCTAAAATTATTCCCTGAACATCAATAGAGTTTCGTCTTTGAAGAAAAAATCCTATTGTTCGGCCCATTTGATGTAAAGATCATCAACATCATATTTTTTGAAGATTTGTTTGCCATTTGAAGATACGCATGAACTTCGACATTTATAAATCAAAACCGGTTGTTGAAAGTTGATCGTTGGCCTATGTGAAATATAATGTTTTTGTTATGTGTTTCTGCTATATTAATTCATTGTGTGTAAATAAACTGTGTGTATCTCTTAACTGTTAACTGTGTTTTCCTCATAGTGTAACAATACACTGTAACAAAGATAGTGTTTAGGGATTTTGTGCATGTGGTAACAAATTTAAAATAGAGATGGATTGTTTGAATGAAATTATATGAAAATATATGTTTGACAAAATGTAATAGTACAATATTTTGTGTAGATGTCTTATTACATTATTATTGTTACACTGTTATGGTGTTCGCATATTAACAAAATTTGTAATTCAAATAAAATGATATATTTTAAAATAAACGGAATATTAAAGCTCTTTCATAAAACTATGAGATATTTAATACAAAAATATAATTTGAAAACAAAACCACTTTCTCAAAAAAAAAACGCATGAATCAAGGGATGATATAAATGTACAAAATATTACAGTTCTCCTAGAAAATTAGGAAATGTTTAATGCATAAATATAATTTGACAAGAAAAATCACTTTCCAAAAAAATACGCATAGATCAAGGAAGGACAAAAATGTCACAAGAAAATCTGAAAATTTCAAATAATGCACTTGGACACAAATAAGTATCAAAATTAAGGACTTATTTACTCCACACTTTTTTTTTGTTTGCTTTTTTACAATTAATTTTAATTTGGTGTACCCCTTCCAATTTCCTCATTAATCTTTATTTGGACTGGGGTATGACTTTTTCTCCCATTTTCTTTGGGATTTATTAGATAATATTCAATATAACGGTAATATCATGTCATTACAATAACAAATAATAAAATTTTAAATGGGCAAATTGACTCATATTGGGTAGTTATTGACTTACGTAAAATAAAAGTGTGTAGTTATATGCTTACATGAATGGATGACTAGTTTTGTGCTTTTGTGGGGTCCACTTTTTTATTTGTGCGCATATTATTGGTTTGTGATATCACGTAACAATGTTGACATGGTATCACCGTTGTATTGAATATTTTTTCAAGATTTAAGAAAGGGCAAATTTTATTTTGCATGCTCAAAAGTTAAAATTTTCATGTTTTGCAATGTGCCTTTTCATTAATGTTAATATAAATTATAGGGGCTCGTTCGATTATTGTATAGTAAAAGAATTAATTATATCAGGTAATACAGACTTAAATATGAGATAAAAATACTACGCATTGTAATCCAGTGTTTGGTAAGACATTGGATTAAAAGTGGGATAATATAATATTAATTACAAATTGACCAAAAAACATCATTCTTGTATAATTATTAATATTTTTGATTATTTGGTGTATAAAATAGTAAATTTATAAATTAATACGTTTGAATTGAATTATAATATCACCGCTCAATTATACAGAAAAAGTATATTATTTGGATAAATATTTAAAATAAAGTTATGTATAATACTGAATATTTTTTACAATTAAATACAATATAAGATTGAATAATAAAATTTTACTATAATATACCATTAATAATGCAATCAAACGCCCAGAAGTAATGCCGGGAGTAACTGTCACTATACAAAGATAATTTGTACTTTTTATTTTTGGCTAAAGTAGAGGTTACTTTTTCTATTTGTATCCATTTCGATCCAGTAATCCTTATTTGGACTGGAGCATTGACCTTTTCTCCCATGTTCTTGGGGATTTGGACACATTCAAGATAATGGCTTTTGGTATATTTTATTTGTAGATGATATTGTATTAGTAGATAAAATTTGAAGGAGATTAACAATAAATTAAAATTTTGGAGAGATACACTCGAGTCGATAGTTTTAAAATAAGTAGGAGTAAGACTGAATATATTCAATACAATTTTAGTAATAGAGTAAGTAAATATAGTGAAAAAGTTAAGATTGAAAATCAAAAAATACCAACGAGTGAACAATTTAGATATCTAGGATCGATTATTAAAAATGATGGAGATATTAGAGATGATGTAACTCATAGAATCAATGTCGGTTGACTTAAGTGGAGGAAAGTCTCTGACATATTATGTGATAGAAAAATACTAATAAAATTGAAAGGTAAGTTTTACTGAGCAGTTATAAGGACAACAATATTATACGAGACAGAATGTTGAGCAACTAGGAAACAACACAGTGACAAAATAAGTGTAACGGAAATGAGAATGTTAAGGTAGATGTGTGGAAAAATTAAAAAAGATAGAATATGAAATGACCGTATTAGAGAAATAATACGAGTAACTCTAATTAAGGATAAATTAAGAAAGAATATATTAAGATAATTTGGTCATATTCAACAAAGGCCGATAAAGACACCGGTCGGAGAAAGTGAAATAATTTCTCTTAATGGTACTAGAAGTAAAGATAGACATAAATTAACATTAAACGAAATAATAAGAAAAAAACATAAAAATATTTAACTTAAATGAGTATATAGCGCATGATCGAAATGAATGGCGAAGATGGACTCATATAACCGACTCCAAATGATTGGAACATAAAACTTGGTTTAATTTGGTTTGATTTGATTTACTTGTTATTTTTGGGCAATCAAAATAAAACAAAGTGAAATTTCTATATTCTATTATTTTATTTTATTATTTTCAGGATCAACGTCTTTAAACATTCACATATGAGAACAACTAGATCTTATTATTATCCCTCCTTATATATTCTTTCTTTTTATAGACAAGGAAGGAGACCTTGAATCATGATATTTCTTTCATAGTTGGTTATTTGGGTACAAAGTGATGAAAAATTTACGTGTAATCTATCTAAGTTCATTTTAAACCAATCAAATTATTCGTTTCAGAATGGTTTAGTGATACAAGATTTTCCTTAACAAAATTAAACTTTTGCTTTATGTCGAGTTCATAAAACTATGGCTGATCTTTTTTCTGGATTAGAGAGTGGAAAATGAATTTCCCCTTGCGCAATTCTTCTACATCCTATCAAAATTAACCAAAATAGATCTATTTTCTTTTTCAATTCTGATTTGAATATGAAAAGTAAAATCGTCATACAATAGCTAAGATGATGTATAAACATAAGGTGGAGGGGAAGGGAGATTGATATCCACCTAACTTTTTCTCTTCAATTATAAGTTACTGTTTAGTAGCGACTTTTCATTTTACACGATTATTTAGTATAAGGATCATTTGGATAATTAAAAAGTAAAAAGAAAAAATAGACAATTCAACCTTCTATATAATATACATTACACAAATATCATGACTTTGTCTTCCACTATTTTGTGGGGTTCACAAATCTTCTTGTCCATGTCTGGATTTATTATGCATGTGGTTCCCCACTATTTTGTGGATTTAATAAGCCTTCTTGTGAACCAAAGGGAAGTTTAGTATACCCTAGTGGTTGCTCAGAATAAAGGGAATCGATTGTAATCTGTTTAGACAAAAAAAAATAAATAAATAAGCCTTCTTGTCCATGTCTTATTCATTATTTGTTTTTATATGTAGAGTGAAATAACTCTCTCTATACAAAGTCTTAATTTTTTTGTGTGGTTTGTCCTAAAATAATTTCTTTATTACACCATGAGAGTGGAGTATTAGCATTTTTTTTGCATGAAGCTAAAGAGAATCTTAAGGAACTCACTTTGTGACATACTCAAACATATACATATTTGACTAATAATTTAATTTATTGATCAAATTTATTGTTATCGTTGGATTTATACTAAATCACCATATTGTATGAGTACAGGTGTCAATTTAACGGCCACAACGGGTTTGATAAATAAAGTTGGTTAATTAATTCAATAAAAATAGTATTATTGCATATATTTTTAGGCAAGACAACTCGACACCTGAAACACTATATTTTGAACTGTAAATTTAGACGTTCTGAATTCGAATCTTAACAACTCCTTAGAGTTAGACCATAAGGGATTGATCTCTACTAAACATTCTAGTCCCGGTGTGGATGGTCTGCCTTTGACCGGACCAGAGAAAAAATTAATTGGAGTACGCGTAAATTAGACTAACACTCCTGACCATTGAACATAAAAAATTCTATATTTCCTTTGGTATAAGAAGAGGGATTGGACTTAATTTATTTCAGTGGCTACTTAATATGAGGCAGGTATGGATCATGGTGAAGTTCTTTTTAATGATTTTGTTAGTACGAGCCTGATGCTACAATGCTATCCACCACTTTATAGTTGGTATATACAACAATAAATACAATATATGGTAGTAAATAAAACTTGATATATACTAAACCTAAAGATGACAAGAGTACCTTTAATAGGCCATACACTTTTTTTGTTAGGTGGTCAGAAAGTTAGTTATACATTGATAACACACATTAATCTTCTATTCAAATACTAGATTGATATTAAGATAATAATATTATATTACTAGTAATAGTTTATGCCTAAAGGCCCTTTGCAATCGAAAACTACAGGTTAATTTGATTTTTTTTCCTGAATTGCTTTAATTGAAGAAATTGAAATCAATCTACCCTTCATTATTTTTTCAAAAATTTCGACAGAATTCTCTCTAAAAATAGGAGTCTAAAGAAATCTCAATATGTATACAGAACTCAAAATCATACATAACAATCATCATAATGCACAAATAATAATTCACCTCTATTTCTCTGAAAACATTTTACAATATTAAAAATCGAGCATTGATCGTACAATTTTTAAAAAAAATTTTCTCTTTAATCACGCAATTTAAAATTGAATGAACAAAAATAAAATAAGAAAGGGGTAGGAGACAAAGAAGGGTGGTATAGGTATGAATTAGTGAAATTGTCTGACATTGGGGGTCGTGCAATGAAAATTATGTTTTTGAGGGGGAAAAAATATTTTGGAATGAATTTTATACTACTTGATCAAAGTGGATAGAGATTGAATCAATTTTGACCGTTGTTATGCTTTTATAAATTGAAAATTTAACTTTTTAACTGTAATATTAGACAGATATCCAAACCAAGTAACATTCAATAGGCAAAAATAAGAGTTAACTGTGCTGGGCATATAATAGAATAGAGATGTGATAAAATGATTAACCAAATTATTATTATTGGTGTAAATTAGATTAAAATTAATTATTCAATTTCATCTCATATTATATCTAAACCAAGTGACATTTAACCGTGTTGGAAATGTCTGTGACAGACAGGTGAGAGAGAAAGAAAGAGAGTTCATTAAATCTCCGTGCATTGTGGAAAGACGTTTTGATCTTCTGTGTACATTTCATTCATTCGTATATAAATTTTAAATGAACTAAATTAAGTTTTGCTCATTTTTTTGGGCTATTCCTCCCTCTCATTTTTATTGGACATGGTCTTCAATGACCAAACGAATGAAAGAGACATGAATCAATAAGTCTTGAGTCCTTGTCAATTAGTAGGTGTTTTAGTTGGACTTTGAACTCTCTGCCCACTGTTTTTCAATCCTAACAATAGTTTGTTTATCCAAGTATTGTTAAAAAAGATCCTAACAAAAAATTCAAAAAAGGCACACTGCAATTGGATCCCTTTAATACATAGTAGCTCTACACCTACCCGCAAATTCTGCTCAAAATTTATAGAGAAGTCTTAACGAGTTCAGATAATAAACGGATGGATCTTGTTAAACTCGTTAAATATATAGCTTGACATCAACATGATAATTACAATAAAAAATTTATACACAGTGAAAAACTTGACATAACATAAACTCGAGTATACACGATCATAAAATAGATTCAACAAATATTAATATGACATGATTTACACTTGACATGGAACGATGGTAGTTCTACCCTTTAGCTTGAGACCTTATCATCATAAACTATTATGTCAGCAAAGATCATTTGGAAGTATCAATATTATACTTCTATTTTCGGTTGAAATAAAGTAAAGGGTTAATCGTATACCCTAAAAGCTACTTTAATTTTCAATTTACAATTCAAAAGATTTTGATTTTTAAATTGTATTTTCAATGTCATAAAAATATATGCAATATGTCCCTGTCTCAAACGTCCATTCACTAGGGGTGTTACGAGATGAACTCAGAGCTTAGCGATAAACAAAAACAGTAAAGATCACCGGAGTGATGTGTTACAAGAAAAGTACAATTGCTCAGAAGCAATAAATAAGTAAAAAAGATAGGCTGGCTTTGTGCATAGTTTTTGTGATTGATCGCGGATCCTTTCTCAATGACCTAACCTCTGCTATTTATAGAGATGACTCTCAACTGTCGATCCATCTTTTTCAGCTATTACTTGCGATCATGGCCTTATTCNTGACACCTGAAACACTATATTTTGAACCGTAAATTTAGATTTTCTGAATTCGAATCTTGACAATTCCTTAGAGTTAGACCATAAGGGATTGATCTCTACTAAACATTCTAGTCCCGGTGTGNCGACACCTGAAACACTATATTTTGAACTGTAAATTTAGACGTTCTGAATTCGAATCTTAACAACTCCTTAGAGTTAGACCATAAGGGATTGATCTCTACTAAACATTCTAGTCCCGGTGTGGATGGTCTGCCTTTGACCGNCTAAGAGTCTTACTCTTCTAACCGCTCTGTCAAATGTAGATTGTCACAGACTCTCTGGTGACTGTCAGATCTCTTCCACATGTCACCCTTTAATATTACTATTTTCGGTTGTAAACACCTAGCAACAAATATTTCTAAACAAACTACTAAGTAAATATTGGTTATTATTCCTTTATTTATCTGTTTCACTTTGTGAATATATCAAGAAGATATATACTNTGGATGGTCTGCCTTTGACCGGACCAGAGAAAAAATTAATTGGAGTACGCGTAAATTAGACTAACACTCCTGACCATTGAACATAAAAAATTCTATATTTCCTTTGGTATAAGAAGAGGGATTGGACTTAATTTATTTCAGTGGCTACTTAATATGAGGCAGGTATGGATCATGGTGAAGTTCTTTTTAATGATTTTGTTAGTACGAGCCTGATGCTACAATGCTATCCACCACTTTATAGTTGGTATATACAACAATAAATACAATATATGGTAGTAAATAAAACTTGATATATACTAAACCTAAAGATGACAAGAGTACCTTTAATAGGCCATACACTTTTTTTGTTAGGTGGTCAGAAAGTTAGTTATACATTGATAACACACATTAATCTTCTATTCAAATACTAGATTGATATTAAGATAATAATATTATATTACTAGTAATAGTTTATGCCTAAAGGCCCTTTGCAATCGAAAACTACAGGTTAATTTGATTTTTTTTCCTGAATTGCTTTAATTGAAGAAATTGAAATCAATCTACCCTTCATTATTTTTTCAAAAATTTCGACAGAATTCTCTCTAAAAATAGGAGTCTAAAGAAATCTCAATATGTATACAGAACTCAAAATCATACATAACAATCATCATAATGCACAAATAATAATTCACCTCTATTTCTCTGAAAACATTTTACAATATTAAAAATCGAGCATTGATCGTACAATTTTTAAAAAAAATTTTCTCTTTAATCACGCAATTTAAAATTGAATGAACAAAAATAAAATAAGAAAGGGGTAGGAGACAAAGAAGGGTGGTATAGGTATGAATTAGTGAAATTGTCTGACATTGGGGGTCGTGCAATGAAAATTATGTTTTTGAGGGGGAAAAAATATTTTGGAATGAATTTTATACTACTTGATCAAAGTGGATAGAGATTGAATCAATTTTGACCGTTGTTATGCTTTTATAAATTGAAAATTTAACTTTTTAACTGTAATATTAGACAGATATCCAAACCAAGTAACATTCAATAGGCAAAAATAAGAGTTAACTGTGCTGGGCATATAATAGAATAGAGATGTGATAAAATGATTAACCAAATTATTATTATTGGTGTAAATTAGATTAAAATTAATTATTCAATTTCATCTCATATTATATCTAAACCAAGTGACATTTAACCGTGTTGGAAATGTCTGTGACAGACAGGTGAGAGAGAAAGAAAGAGAGTTCATTAAATCTCCGTGCATTGTGGAAAGACGTTTTGATCTTCTGTGTACATTTCATTCATTCGTATATAAATTTTAAATGAACTAAATTAAGTTTTGCTCATTTTTTTGGGCTATTCCTCCCTCTCATTTTTATTGGACATGGTCTTCAATGACCAAACGAATGAAAGAGACATGAATCAATAAGTCTTGAGTCCTTGTCAATTAGTAGGTGTTTTAGTTGGACTTTGAACTCTCTGCCCACTGTTTTTCAATCCTAACAATAGTTTGTTTATCCAAGTATTGTTAAAAAAGATCCTAACAAAAAATTCAAAAAAGGCACACTGCAATTGGATCCCTTTAATACATAGTAGCTCTACACCTACCCGCAAATTCTGCTCAAAATTTATAGAGAAGTCTTAACGAGTTCAGATAATAAACGGATGGATCTTGTTAAACTCGTTAAATATATAGCTTGACATCAACATGATAATCACAATAAAAAATTTATACACAGTGAAAAACTTGACATAACATAAACTCGAGTATACACGATCATAAAATAGATTCAACAAATATTAATATGACATGATTTACACTTGACATGGAACGATGGTAGTTCTACCCTTTAGCTTGAGACCTTATCATCATAAACTATTATGTCAGCAAAGATCATTTGGAAGTATCAATATTATACTTCTATTTTCGGTTGAAATAAAGTAAAGGGTTAATCGTATACCCTAAAAGCTACTTTAATTTTCAATTTACAATTCAAAAGATTTTGATTTTTAAATTGTATTTTCAATGTCATAAAAATATATGCAATATGTCCCTGTCTCAAACGTCCATTCACTAGGGGTGTTACGAGATGAACTCAGAGCTTAGCGATAAACAAAAACAGTAAAGATCACCGGAGTGATGTGTTACAAGAAAAGTACAATTGCTCAGAAGCAATAAATAAGTAAAAAAGATAGGCTGGCTTTGTGCATAGTTTTTGTGATTGATCGCGGATCCTTTCTCAATGACCTAACCTCTGCTATTTATAGAGATGACTCTCAACTGTCGATCCATCTTTTTCAGCTATTACTTGCGATCATGGCCTTATTCTTTGAGATACGTGAATGTATGTTGAACTGCTTTCAATTGGCGGTTCATGTTGTCACGTTCTCTCGTTTCTCGGGGTTATAAGAGTCTTACTCTTCTAACCGCTCTGTCAAATGTAGATTGTCACAGACTCTCTGGTGACTGTCAGATCTCTTCCACATGTCACCCTTTAATATTACTATTTTCGGTTGTAAACACCTAGCAACAAATATTTCTAAACAAACTACTAAGTAAATATTGGTTATTATTCCTTTATTTATCTGTTTCACTTTGTGAATATATCAAGAAGATATATACTTTTTGAAAATAAAAAATTACTAATTTTGTTTATTGTTGTTAAAAAATTGCCATAATATATAATTATTAAGTTAGTAGATAATAATTAAAATATAAAATATATTTTATTCAAGACGTATCCATATTATGTTTGCATTCCATATTTTCAATTTTTGGTATATCATTGTATTCGTATCATATATTCGTGCTTCATGGACTATAGGACAATGATATTAAAACCAGGCTAGTAATCGAACCGGCAAGGGGACCAAGTCAATGATTTATTAGTTTAACCGTTGGGTCAATTGGTCGGACCGGTCATATAATAAAAAAATACATAAATATTTTAAAATATAATAATTTAGCTACAATGCATATAATTTATCATAAATTAATAATAAAGACATAAGGCANTATGCCTAAAGGCCCTTTGCAATCGAAAACTACAGGTTAATTTGATTTTTTTTCCTGAATTGCTTTAATTGAAGAAATTGAAATCAATCTACCCTTCATTATTTTTTCAAAAATTTCGACAGAATTCTCTCTAAAAATAGGAGTCTAAAGAAATCTCAATATGTATACAGAACTCAAAATCATACATAACAATCATCATAATGCACAAATAATAATTCACCTCTATTTCTCTGAAAACATTTTACAATATTAAAAATCGAGCATTGATCGTACAATTTTTAAAAAAAATTTTCTCTTTAATCACGCAATTTAAAATTGAATGAACAAAAATAAAATAAGAAAGGGGTAGGAGACAAAGAAGGGTGGTATAGGTATGAATTAGTGAAATTGTCTGACATTGGGGGTCGTGCAATGAAAATTATGTTTTTGAGGGGGAAAAAATATTTTGGAATGAATTTTATACTACTTGATCAAAGTGGATAGAGATTGAATCAATTTTGACCGTTGTTATGCTTTTATAAATTGAAAATTTAACTTTTTAACTGTAATATTAGACAGATATCCAAACCAAGTAACATTCAATAGGCAAAAATAAGAGTTAACTGTGCTGGGCATATAATAGAATAGAGATGTGATAAAATGATTAACCAAATTATTATTATTGGTGTAAATTAGATTAAAATTAATTATTCAATTTCATCTCATATTATATCTAAACCAAGTGACATTTAACCGTGTTGGAAATGTCTGTGACAGACAGGTGAGAGAGAAAGAAAGAGAGTTCATTAAATCTCCGTGCATTGTGGAAAGACGTTTTGATCTTCTGTGTACATTTCATTCATTCGTATATAAATTTTAAATGAACTAAATTAAGTTTTGCTCATTTTTTTGGGCTATTCCTCCCTCTCATTTTTATTGGACATGGTCTTCAATGACCAAACGAATGAAAGAGACATGAATCAATAAGTCTTGAGTCCTTGTCAATTAGTAGGTGTTTTAGTTGGACTTTGAACTCTCTGCCCACTGTTTTTCAATCCTAACAATAGTTTGTTTATCCAAGTATTGTTAAAAAAGATCCTAACAAAAAATTCAAAAAAGGCACACTGCAATTGGATCCCTTTAATACATAGTAGCTCTACACCTACCCGCAAATTCTGCTCAAAATTTATAGAGAAGTCTTAACGAGTTCAGATAATAAACGGATGGATCTTGTTAAACTCGTTAAATATATAGCTTGACATCAACATGATAATCACAATAAAAAATTTATACACAGTGAAAAACTTGACATAACATAAACTCGAGTATACACGATCATAAAATAGATTCAACAAATATTAATATGACATGATTTACACTTGACATGGAACGATGGTAGTTCTACCCTTTAGCTTGAGACCTTATCATCATAAACTATTATGTCAGCAAAGATCATTTGGAAGTATCAATATTATACTTCTATTTTCGGTTGAAATAAAGTAAAGGGTTAATCGTAGATTGTACCTTAAAAGCTACTTTAATTTTCAATTTACAATTCAAAAGATTTTGATTTTTAAATTGTATTTTCAATGTCATAAAAATATATGCAATATGTCCCTGTCTCAAACGTCCATTCACTAGGGGTGTTACGAGATGAACTCAAAGCTTAGCGATAAACAAAAACAATAAAGATCACCGGAATGATGTGTTACAAGAAAAGTACAATTGCTCAGAAGCAATAAATAAGTAAAAAAGATAGGCTGGCTTTGTGCATAGTTTTGTGATTGATCGCGGATCCTTTCTCAATGGCNAGAAGCAATAAATAAGTAAAAAAGATAGGCTGGCTTTGTGCATAGTTTTGTGATTGATCGCGGATCCTTTCTCAATGGCCTAACCTCTGCTATTTATAGAGATGACTCTCAACTGTCGATCCATCTTTTTCAGCTATTACTTGCGATCATGGCCTTATTCTTTGAGATACGTGAATGTATGTTGAACTGCTTTCAATTGGCGGTTCATGTTGTCACGTTCTCTCGTTTCTCGGGGTTATAAGAGTCCTACTCTTCTAACCGCTCTGTCAAATGTAGATTGTCACAGACTCTCTGGTGACTGTCAGATCTCTTCCACATGTCACTCTTTAATATTACTATTTTCGGTTGTAAACACCTAGCAACAAATATTTCTAAACAAACTACTAAGTAAATATTGATTATTATTCCTTTATTTATCTGTTTCACTTTGTGAATATATCAAGAAGATATATACTTTTTGAAAATAAAAAATTACTAATTTTGTTTATTGTTGTTAAAAAATTGCCATAATATATAATTATTAAGTTAGTAGATAATAATTAAAATATAAAATATATTTTATTCAAGACGTATCCATATTATGTTTGCATTCCATATTTTCAAATTTTGGTATATCATTGTATTTGTATCATATATTCGTGCTTCATGGACTATAGGACAATGATATTAGACCAGGCCAGTAATCGAACCGGCAAGGGGACCAAGTCAATGATTTATTAGTTCAACCGTTGGGTCAATTGGTCGGACCGGTCATATAATAAAAAAATAAANATGTATGTTGAACTGCTTTCAATTGGCGGTTCATGTTGTCACGTTCTCTCGTTTCTCGGGGTTCTAAGAGTCTTACTCTTCTAACCGCTCTGTCAAATGTAGATTGTCACAGACTCTCTGGTGACTGTCAGATCTCTTCCACATGTCACCCTTTAATATTACTATTTTCGGTTGTAAACACCTAGCAACAAATATTTCTAAACAAACTACTAAGTAAATATTGGTTATTATTCCTTTATTTATCTGTTTCACTTTGTGAATATATCAAGAAGATATATACTTTTTGAAAATAAAAAATTACTAATTTTGTTTATTGTTGTTAAAAAATTGCCATAATATATAATTATTAAGTTAGTAGATAATAATTAAAATATAAAATATATTTTATTCAAGACGTATCCATATTATGTTTGCATTCCATATTTTCAATTTTTGGTATATCATTGTATTCGTATCATATATTCGTGCTTCATGGACTATAGGACAATGATATTAAAACCAGGCTAGTAATCGAACCGGCAAGGGGACCAAGTCAATGATTTATTAGTTTAACCGTTGGGTCAATTGGTCGGACCGGTCATATAATAAAAAAATACATAAATATTTTAAAATATAATAATTTAGCTACAATGCATATAATTTATCATAAATTAATAATAAAGACATAAGGCAACATCATATGTTTGCCTTTAAAATTGATGAATAAATGTTTGATCAATTGGCATACACGTTTGTTTGATTAGCTGGCATACACTAAGAGAGAGGGAGCGAGATAGATAGAGAGAGAGAACTCTGAGTGAAAGAGGCTTAAAGCCCATTGTGTTGAAGGCTTGAAGCTGCTCCTATTGGTCGTCGGAGTGGCTACTGCCCACTGAACTGAGGCAGTAAGACTGCGAGTGCGAACTGCGAAGTGCAGTGAGAAGTGGTCTCTGCACCATGCGATTGATTTAGGGCAAAATGCCCCAAATAGAGGATTTTTTTTTTAATATAGAAGAGTTGAGATTTCAATCGCTCAGTTTAAAAGAATCGTTCAGTTCACAGGTTTGTCTCAAAATTGGCTGATTTAATGGTTTAAAGCGATTCGATTCCTTATATAGTCTAACTATAGAATCGAATCGATCTAAGTCTCGTGTCAAGGTTGAACCAGTCTGACCGGCCGATCCAGTTCNTTAATGGTTTTAAAGCGATTCGATTCCTTATATAGTCTAACTATAGAATCGAATCGATCTAACTCTCGTGTCAAGGTTGAACCAGTTTGACCGGCCGATCCAGTCCGGTTCTTATAACATTGCTATAGGGATTAATGGTGGAACCACAAGATGTGGCATCAGGATATGTGGTTGTAGGACCCTATACAAAATTTACAAATGGATAACATGGTTTTAAGAATACTTCCAAACAAGGATAAGAAGTTTGAATCATTGTTGAAAGATTGATCATAAAATTTGAGTTCACACATATTGATTTTCGTGTCAAACTTAATTTTCGAGGTGTTTAAACTTCAAAAGGGTGTTAAGTAAGTTTCTAAATACTTTCAAGTCAAAATAAGGTCACCAATGAATCCAGAAGGTCAATTTTGGACATTTGAAAGTAGACTTTAAGGGTTACAAAAGTGTAATTTGATGATGCAAAAAAATGGTTTTGTACACCACCTGTCAAGTGTAGATAATAAATACAGTGAAATCAATGAAAGAATTAAAGAAGACACAATTTATAGTGGTTCGGTCAATTCGATCTACGTCCACTCTTCAATGGCTTCAGTTGTCGGGTATTTTATTAATTCAGAGTATGGAGAATAGAGATACAAGCTTTGAGAGAATGGAGAATCAAAGAAAGTGGTCTCTGGTCGTCGATCTGTCCTCTATAAGTGTTGGTGGGACGTGACCTTTCTCTCTCGTCTCCTCATAGATTGGGGCTACTTTATAGCAGCTAAGAGATCATTCTGGTGAAGATCATGACCTATCCTCAACGGAAGGAGGAGGTTGGGGAGCTCTTCATGAAACGTGGTCAAAGTTTGGACCGTTTCCTTCGGTGGTGCAGATAAGCTTCTCATGCTCTCCTCTTGATGACGTGCTAAGCAAAAAGTCTAACCGGTCTTGGACTGTCTTGGGCTTGGTAGATTCAAAATGAGGTTGGGCTCCTCAACTGGAGTTGGACTTTAACACATAAATTTGACTATTTTGGGCTTAACCCATCATAATTCATGAAAATTTTGTAAATCGACTTCTAATTAAGTCAAAACTACCTCGAAATTTTGTATAGAAACTAGAGTCCGTTTGAATGTGAATTTTTGTTTAAACGCAAGCCCCAGAAGTTTAAGTCCAGACAAACAGAACAAACAAAGCATGAGATATTGGGAGTAGAACACATTCGAACGTGAGTGCACATTTTAAAAAGATCAGGCTCACGCGTGATTGAAAAATTTTTGACCTTGTAAATATCTCAAGAACATTCTTTAGGTGAGTTTTTAGTAATTTTCAACGCGAGAGGCTAAGGAGAACTGGAGAACAGAAAAAGGGAGAGATTTTGAAGGATTATCGTGTAAAAATCACAACAATACATTTTAAGATCAAGATCTATAGAAATTAAGATAGAAGTTTTTTCTTAAACTCATTTATTGAGATTAATACTATATAATTATAAGTTTTTCATCCCTATTAGATCTAATAATATTTTCTCATTGATTTGAACTTATGATTTGTTTCTTGAAGAAAATACATACTTTATATCTAATATTTATTCATTCTTGATTTAGAAACCATAATTCTTGAAAAATACATGATTTATACACAAGATTCATTCGTTCTTGATTTACAATCCTATGTGTGCGATAGATCTTTAACATTTTATATTTATTTTTAGTATATACTTAAATTCTTGAATGAACACATGATTTACATCAAAATAAATGTTTTACATCCAAAAATCATATGTTCTTGATTAAAACTCTAGATTTTAAATATTGTGCACATGATTTTTTTTACAATCTCTTGCAAGTTTTGCTTTAATCATTCTTTTATGTTAAAATTGTGGAACTATGAATTACGATAAAAATGAATTTTGTAGAAAAAAAATGTTATTATTATCTCTTGCATGAGTGACTACGGTGGAGCTAGATTACACTCAAATTTGTATCGATAGAGTGAATTTTTTACTTTATGCCAAGAAAATTTAACTATTCATATTTTGTACCCTCAAAGATAAATTTTTTCATATTACACTCTTAATGTATTAAAAATATAATAATGTACCCATTTTATTAGTTTTCGTCAAAAACCTCTGTATTCACACAGATGAAAAAAATAACAAAATTTTATAGAAGGATCACATTGTCACACTTTTAATACATTGAAGATGTAATATAAAAAAATTAATTTTTGAGGATTCAAAGTGACAAATTTGAAATCTTTTAGGGTGCAAACTGTGAAAAAAATTTTAAATTTTTTATATTACATTTTTAATGTATTAAAAGTGTTGCAATGTGATTCTTTTTTAACTTTTATTATTTTTTTGTCAAAAGTCAACCTATTGACACCGACAAAAAAACAAATAGAAAGTTAATAGAAAGGTTACAATATAATATTTTTGATTCAGTGTGTATGTAATATAAAAAATTAATTTTTAAAAGTATAAAATGAGAAACTTAAAATTTTTGGGGGACAAAATGCCGTTCGCCTATTTTAAATTAGCACCTCAAAAAAGCACTTTCTTCGGTCCCAAGAAAGCCCCTTCATTAGGTCTAATTAATTACCTAAACTTTAGGTCTTCCACCTCAAGATGCTAACTGGTAAAAAAAAAAAAAAACGTCAAGATGCTCGAAGCTTCCACGTCCCGCGCGATACAGCCTGCAACCATAAACCCTACTCTCCCTTCTATCCCTATCATCCTATACATTTTGCAGAGCGTTTGAACGAGTTAACACATACTAAATACACAAATTGAGGTAATTGCTTGTGATTGTGTTTTAATTTGCATTCATCAATTAGGAATTACTCTCCGAAAGAAAATCAGTTTGGAAGAACTACTCTGTTGATTGTTTTCCTGTGCTATTTATGAATATGATTCAATAGTTCTCCAGATTCTGATGTATGCACCGTTTGGTTTTTCTAATCCCAGTATTCTCCAGATTGTGTATATGCAAAAATTGACTGAATTTTCTGCATAAACTTGTGATGAAAGAGTATCTTAATTAGAGTCCAAATTTAATTTTTTTTATTATGCTTTACAATTTCAAATTACTGGCTAATCTTGGTTATTTTTCCTTTTGTAATAAAAAATATATAAAAAAAACTTGCAGGTTGGTTATTGAGGTCAGACAGATTTATTTTTAATTTTTTATTGTTGTCAGTTAGTCTTTACTGATCCTTTCATTATAAGATGTTTGGATTCTTCTTGATTGTTTAATTCCATGTTTATTTGAATGAACCTGGTGGTGGTCCATGCTATGATGCTAATATCCTCACCACCAATTCGGAGATACTATAAGGAGAGTTTTAAATTTCCCATTGATAGGCAATAACGCATGGCGTTGGCTTTTAGTGCAAAGCCAATAAGTTTGTAGTTTTAGAAGTTGGGTTAGACATGATCCAACTAAGTGTCAATGTGGTTATAAATGTTCTAATGAATTTATACTCTTTCAGTCTTCACTCCTGTCACCACATGATCAATAAAGATAAAATCCCATTAGTTTGAATTGTCAATGAATCAGAACTATAAACCTATATATATTCAAGCATGAATTAATCGAAATAGGCAAAAACATCTAAAATCCATCACACTCTCTATCTTCTTTCATATATCTATAGGAAACACCATCAGTTCGCTTAAAGGAAGCTAAATCGATCCATTCCTCCGCGATCAAGAGGTAATATGTGTACCCCACGTTTTGTGGGTTACACTTAAAGAAGCTGCTATTGATTTTTTTTTTGTTAAGTCATCACTGTTTAGAATGATTGACAGGTTGTTTGAAAATATTATGATTTGAACTATCTGAGTGTGGTAGCTGATAGAAGGAGGTATTAATTAATTTCTTGGACCATGTTCAATAATATTAGTTCTGTTACATAAAATACAAAATTATAACCCTAAAAGCAGATGTTAAAAGAATTCTCTATTCATCTGATTATGTTTATTTTGCTTACCCCATGCTCTCAAAATTGGATGCTCTGTAAGTGCTGCAGGTACACAACAGGGTAACTAGATATGGCTGTAGGTTGTTGTTCCCCGATAGCTGGTGGTGCTTGTATGATTTATAAGCCTCCCAACTTGAAGATATACAATCCAGCCTCCAAACGCATCTCTCAATTCCCTACTAAGGTTACATTTCCAGGCATCAAGAGTTCATTGGGTCCTTGTCGGAAGCTGCCCTGTTCTTCCAATGGTATACATATTCTTGAGTTGGTTTTTGTACGTCTGAATTATTTACTTGTCAGACCATAGCCAAAAAAAAAAGAGAGGAATTATTTACCTGGAAGATGGTTTCTGAGCATTGAAAGATATTAAAATCCAATTCCACAACATCGGAGCTTTAGCAACGCATTATTTGATTCAATTGCATGTCTTATTTATTTTACATCAACCATGAACTATAGCTAGAATCTGAACCAAGAAAACTTTATCCCTCCCATTGTTGGTGGTGTTCTAGATGAAAATTTTGGCCAGGTTGGAAATTTGAATTGCGACCAGCATTTATAATGTAGACCGTTTAGTATATGTGTGCATAAATACAAATGCGACAACATATGCTTGAGCATATACAATGAATCATCTTAAATCTTTTTGTCAAAGGAAGCAAAACATGACTTTGTGTATTTGCTTAATGAGCCTATGCACATCTTTTCTTTTTAAACTAAAACTAGACGAAAATACTTGGGAGCATCTTAAAGATTGTATTTACTGTTTCTATTTCCTTTTTTATACATCATGTTTTGTTAGTCTATGGCAGGAATGCCACATCTGGGACTTGCTGCTGCATCCTCCTCAATTTCAGTAAAAGGTGGATTGTCTTGTGCAATCCCCTTGTCACCCAAGCAACAACAATCTTTTGTGTCCCCCAGGGCACTCTACAGTGACCGGCCACCCCCAATGACCGAGAAACCACGATGGTGGTGGAGGACTATATCATGCCTTCCTTATCTAACCCCCCTTTGTTTGACATGGGCATTTTCAGAGCCAGCATTTCATCTTCACCCTTTCTTGGAAAACGTCGAACACTTGGCATTGCCCTTCTTACAGGCTACATTGTGGAAAATGCCCGGATGGCTCGAGATTGCATATCTCACTTTTTTGCAGCTTGGTGTGGTGAGGAGAAAGGAATGGCCGCACTTCTTCAGGTTCCACATACTGATGGCAACGCTACTGCAGATGGCTTTGCATATTGTAGTATGTGTATGCCAAACCATGCCCCTTGCCATGTTTTGGAGTAGAATTGGTATGCATATTTGGGTTGGTCTTGCATTTATTTATATGTTTCTGATTATGGAGTGCATGAGATGTGCTCTTGGTGGGATGTATGCTGATATCCCATTCTTCTGTGATGCGGCTTATATGCAAGTTCCATTTTGATTGGAGGAAGGTTAAATCTTAGGAAAGGGGATTGTATTTGTGTTTTTTTTTTGTAGCGATCAATTATTTACGACGTTTTATAATTTAAATAGCGATTTCGGTGTGTTCTCGCTGATTATTTTTAGTTTGCCTTCTTTAATGTTCATTATATGATAAAGAGCGTAAAAAGTGTAATTCTTTTAATTTGCTATTCCGCCTTATTCTATAATGATTACAAATAACTCAAATTGAATTGCATGTCGAACACAATTTTTTGACATAATATCGAAAAATATTTATTCGATACAATAGTTCTACGTATTGCAATGTGGGTATTTCCACAGCATGGTCTCTAACGATGTGGTCTTGAGCCCTGAATATTAATTCCAGTTTACGATATATCCATGCACTTTATTTGGAATAGGATCAGTAAAACATTAGATTGTGCATGACTACATGCTACAAATGTATCCACGTATCTGTCGCATTTTATCATTGTTCTCCAACACCAAGGGCACACCCCTTGATACAATGTAATGACCTTCAATACAATGTAACGGTTGTTGCGTGATTGTAGGTTGTAACGATGGGTGGTGATTCTATTATGTAACGACGGTTTCTCGGACGTGTTAAATAATTAATATCAAACATAATATACCACAAAATAATGAAAATACTACAAATATATCTCTGAATAAAGGGTCAAAGTTCTAATTATCTTAGTAAAATTTATAGGGTTTTTTGCACTTGACATCCCGAAATATGTTTCAATTCTCATTTTGTACCCCTAAAGATTATTTTTTTGCACATTGCATCCTGAATGCCATAAATTAGTTTTAATGTGGCCTTTATACTAACATTTGTTTCAAATTCTATTAAAAATTAATACACATGCCAATCAAAGATATGAATTGTGAGAGTTTATATTTTTACCCAAAAGCAACACAAGGGATGACTTGTGCATCGATTTTTAATGAAACTTAAAACAGATATAGTCTGAGAGCCATATTAAAACCAATTTATTACATTTATGGTGAAATGTGGAAAAAATAATCTTTCAGGATAGAAAATGGGAATCGAGATATCTTTTAGGGTATAAAGTACTAAAAAGCCCAAATTTATAATTATAAATTTAATTTTCAAAGACCAATAAAACTTATAATTTCAATTTGAATAAAAATTATATCGAGATTCGTTCATCTCTGATTCCTCAAAAACCAACTCTGGTCCTTTCCTTCTAGATTATCCTAAAAAATGTTAAAAGCGGAGAAATATACAATATGACAAAAAATAATATGATTAACAATACAAAAATACGAATGATCAAACACCAAATAATTCAAATGATACGAAATATGAATAACAAAATCATCAATCAAATTAAAAATATCCATAACTTACTTGTTATCAAATATAATTTTATACTCGATTCATCTTGGGGATATGACAAGTGACACTTGGACATATAAATTCATACTCGAACTAAATAATCACACTCTGCAGGACTATAATCACAATCGCAACCCGCACATAATCACATTTCACAAACTATGCCTTAAGTATACTTTGTACATATATCAATCAATTTCAAAGTATTTAACCCAAAATATAGATTAGTTCAACAAAAGATTTAAAAATTCTTATCAACGGACAATAATCAATTAAAATACAGAATTTAAATGATCAAAAGAATACTCTTTGCAAAGAGAGTGAAAGACAAAAACATATTGCATACTACCTCGTATCTCAAACCACAAACCTGAGTGAAAAATAACCCACATAACTATTTTGGGCCGATTTTCTTCAATTTTCACTCCTAAAACTTAATATTAACTCCAAATCTTTTTATTTTGGGCATAGATATGAATACTGTATGACAAAAAAAACAAGAGAAGCTGATGAAGAAGACGAGACAATAATTGCCATCTCCAAAAAATCCTTTTGATTTTTGCGAGACTTGAATTTGATGCAAAGCAGAAAATATGAGAGATGAAGGTAAAGAAAAATTGAGATGAAAAAAAAGGAATAGACAAGTTGAGATCCTTGGCAACATCCTTTGGTCCATGTTTTTTCCCCCCCTTGGGCCTATCACTGTCATTACCTAATAATGCAATTTATCAATTATAATAATCCTATTTATCCAAATTTATTAACTTAAATAATTGAACTAATTTATATTTATCCTTGGATTGTTGAACTAATTAATTAATTTGGATTCACTATAAATTGAATGACAATAAATTAGGCAAAAATAAAATTAATAAATTTTGGATTCACTATAAATTGAATGACAATAAATTAGGCAAAAAATAAAATTAATAAATTAAGTTCAAATAATATCACTTTTACTATTAATATGCAAAAGAAAATATAATTTCCTCTTTTTTAATTTATGTTTCTTTTCACCTCAAACCAAACATAATTAAGCAAGTTTCAACAATCTTATAACAATTGTATACTATGCTAAGCTTATACAGTTCCTCCTCTCTCTCTCTCTCCAAGCTACAATTCTTTCTCTATATTTGTTGATGGTGCTCAAGATCCGTTTACCCAATTATAGAACCGTGATGAGTTGAGGCCGAGTAGAGACTTTGTGTGTGTTTATGGGTGGGGGAGTGTTCAATATATTATTTAAAGAAGAAGATAGTGATTACATAAGGTTTGGATAAGAGCCGTTTATAAAGTATTTCTTAAGTTATCTATGGTGTTCTCTCTCTTTACTGTGACTACCCCTATTTATACCCTTTGGTACTAGAGTTTCTATAATTTTTCATTTTTTGGTTAATTTTGTAGTCCCCTAATCATTTGTCCTATAGCAGGGCTTGTCAACCTGACGTTTTTTGCTCCCATTATTCTTGAAACGGAATAAATATTTATTCGTTAGAATTGTCAGGCATGTCCTCAATCCACATGGCACAATCAAGGTTATATCAAATTTGCTTGGTATCGAGCTCAAACTCCTAAGCAAACACTTATCACCAAGCTCGTTGGGCCCTAACTTGGGCATGGGTCTGGACCGGATGATCTTGGGTTTTCCATGGAGTGAGGCTTCGGTCTAACCTTGATATGGAAGATGTCATCTAGAAGGGCTGCTTGATTTGTCTTTAATGAGCCCATTAGAGTCTTTGGGCTCAAGAGTGAGCTTACATTAGGATTTTTAGTCGAACTTGAAAAACTTGTTTCTTAATCAAGTTTGAAAACCTTGTTTCTTAATCGAGTTTAAAAAATTATTCAAATTCGGCTGGTTTAAGAAACGAGTCAAGCCTGAACGAGCTAAAAATAAGTCGAGTCCGAGTCGAGCCAAAATATTTGCTCATAAACGAGTCAAGTCTGTCGAGTTTGAGCCGAACTTGTAGGACTTGTTTTTTAAACGAGTTTAAAAATTTGTTCAAGTTCGAGCTCGTTTAAAAAACGAACCGAGCCTGAATGAGTCAAATCCGAACCAAACTCAAGTCTAACTCGAGTAACTCAGTTTGATGAACAATCCTAATCTAGACTTAAATCCATCATCATCATTTGTCTGAATATCAAATACAAATATACCAAAAAAGAAATGACGACACCTACCCCTCACAAATGCATAATCTTATTACTATACATAGATGATACAATATAAGTTAAAAAAAAAGTATGATTATTTTAATTTTTTTAAATAAATAAATAATAACAATTAATTGAGAATATATAATATTTTTCAGGTGATATACACCACATAGCCCTACCAACAGTGTTTGAAAATTGAGGATAGTCTAAGGGTGTCATGCTACGACAAGACTCGCATAATTTGATACAAATAACATAAAATTAGAGGGTTAATTTTTCTTAATACTGGTTTCATAATTAAGGGAATTTGACATGATAAAATTAATAAACGATAAAATTAATAAACGAATTGGTGAAATTAATTAAAAAAATATAATATAATTTATTTATAGTAGGCACAAATTAAACACAATTAATCAATTTTTTATTTTTTATTTCTTATTTCTTATTTTATTCAGGTGGGGCACTAGGGCGTTGATCCTTGGTGAGAGAGAAGGGACTTATTTTTGAAAAGTACAGAATACGTGCTTTATAGAGAAGCGCAGGTTTCTCTTTCGGCCGCAAAGTCTTCTTGCCAAACATTAGGGCAAAGAATATAGACAGTCGTATACGCTTCTTCGTCACCAATTGCTTCACTTAGTGGTCATTTTGTCTCTGTTCTAGACACTCCAAAACTCGACGATTTGAAGATTGGGATCTCGGAATCTAATGGAACTTCTCCGATCGAACCTTTCTCGTGTTCGCATTCCAGAGCCCACTAATCGCATCTACAAGCAGGAATGCTGCATCACCTTCGACACTCCGGTGATTTTTTTTTTTTTGTTTAAATTTAGTATGAGTGTTTGGTTACTGCGAAAGTGCGTGAAAAATGTAAGAGTCAACTTCAAACGGTTTTGGCTTATTTTATACCATAGAATTGTAATTTGATGTTTTGTGTTCGTTTGAGATTGTTATTATTTCAACGAGTTTGCTTTGTAATCAACATAGATGCACTTAATATTTTTGGAATTACGCAACTTAGGGCTTATGTTAGCTGAATCGGAGCTCCGTGTTTTATGTTTGATAGGATATGTTTCTCGTACAGTTTGTTTGGATAATCGGGCAATTATAAAAATAATTGAATTGCTTGGTGCAATAATGGTGATTTTCTCCTTTCGTGATGCATTTTATGAACCATCTACATTGGTGATTTTTTTTTCAAGCTATATATTCTCTGAATCTTCATGTGCTCTGATAGTGTTAATATATGGTGTCTTCCCAGAAATCTGAAGCTGGACTGTTTATCGATATGAATACATTTCTTGCGTTTGGGAAGGATTGTGTGGGATGGAACTTTGAGAAGACTGGAAACCCAGTTTACTTGCATATAAAGCAGATAAAGAAGCCAGTTCCTGAAGATAGACCTTTGAAGAAACCGACTCTCTTGGCCATAGGTATTTAAGTTTCTGTGTGTAGTATATGTTTGTACTCATTGAATTTATCTGAATTTCACAGTCATCACTGTGGTTTTGAAATTTATTTTTTTATTGGATGCCTAGCAGTTGATTTTGAATTATTTATTGAGTGATATTGAACACTATTCATCCAGTAGGCATATGCTTGGAATTAGATTCAGATTCAACAATGTCATGATGTCAAAAAATTATTAACAAGATGGAGAAATACAGTGGTTTTATAGCAATTGAAATGGTGAACTGCATTCCCCCAATATCCAACCAGCGAGTGTATGTGCTATGTTTGTGGAATTCACTGATAGACTAGCTCTACATGCAGGTTTTAGTACCTACTGAATAGGAATATATGTGCCATTTTTCAACAATTGCTGTCTTATTATATTTTATTAACATGTAATTCCTGTATGGTTTAGTATTCTGGATGGACATTTTGCTCTTGTATTGTAATGTTTATCTTGATATTTGGTATTCCATTTTATTGGAGGGAAAATTACGGTGTACTATTTACAAGTTACAAATGTTCGATTCTTTTATCACAATTAACCTGGCATACAGAACTAGATTCACATGGTGTTATTTGTAGGTGTCAATGGAGGCTTCGACAACAATGAAACTGAATATGAAGAAACCTACAATATAGTCATATTGCCAAATTATGTAACTCTTCCTTTTCCATCGGTGGAGTTGCCAGAGAAGGTGCCCCCTGCCCCCTTTTTAGGTTCTTTTGCATATTTGCGTACCTGAGAATGCTTCCAAAAAACATGTAGCCCTATTTTGTCTGATTTTATATGATGATGCCATTTCTAATCTAATATGCAGGTTAGGCTGGCAGTTGATGCTATTTTGCTGGCTGAGGGTGCTGAGCGGAAAGAACAAGTTGCATTGTGGACTGCTGATAAGAATCAAATTAGTAAATATGCGATGGATTTGCAACAGATTGACAATGGTGTTATTATCCCTCCGTCGGGATGGAGATGTGCTCGGTGTGACAAGACTGATAACCTTTGGTTAAATTTAACCAATGGAGTGATCCTTTGTGGAAGGAGAAATTGGGATGGCAGTGGTGGTAACAACCATGCGATTGACCATTTCAAAGAAACTGGCTACCCTCTTGCTGTAAAGCTTGGGACCATAACGGCTGATCTGGAGGGAGCAGGTAAATGCACCTTGTTTCTTCAAGGGGTTGCTTTGATTATTACTGTTGCTGCTTATTGTTCATTGTGCATTTGCTACTACTTGTAAAGCTGTCTATCATGGGAACTAAGCAAATTTTAATGAATGCTTATAGTCACTGCTAGACGCCAGCAGGTGTAATTCATGATATGATGTGAGGATTATTTTTTTATATTAATTCTCTTGAATTGCACTAACATTCAAAGATTGTAAACTTGTTTGCCTGCTTAAAAAATTATTGGCGATAAATTTAAAAAGGGAAGGAAGTTTTTGATTGTATAAAAGTAATGATTTGCTGCTCGCCAATGAGAAGGTATCGACATATTAGTCTAAAATGAAGGGGATTATTGCCAATTTGACTTAGGGCCATATTTGTCCATGAAAAGTAGGTTTGTGTGTCCATTATTTGAACATGCCCGTTGGTTGTGAGATTGATGCCTGCTCCAGAGACCATGTTTTCAGTAGAATGCACTTGATGTCAGATGAGAGCTTGCTTTGGGAATAAAAGAGAATGGTTGAATAATGATCCTTTAGTGGCTTCTGGACGTGGATGTTGCAGGTTTCCAATTAGTTTGCTAGAGGAATGAATTTTCCTTATAATAAGAGACCGTTGAGCAAAACTGAAAGGGTGACAACAAATGATTGGAGTCAATCCATAAGAATTGCCAGTTGCTTATATGGCTAACTGATGAATTTGGGGGTTTTCAAATTTAGAAAGGGAAACTAAGTGTATAGGTGAATTTAGAAGCCACAACACCAAAAATAGAAAATAAAAGAAAGGATTGATATTTCCATTATATTCACTGAGTACAAAAATATGCAATAATCTATAGAGTGAATCAACCTTGGTGTATTGCTATGCAGTTCAGGCGGACATTTAGCAGAAATATATAAAAAATTCATTATAAAGAATGACAATTGAGAATAAAAATATTACTTGAAAGTGAGATGGAAAGTCCACTTTGAAGTAGATCTGCAAACCTGAAGTGATCTTATTTTCCTATTAAAGTTCTACACACATTATTGGATCTTAACATTGTGTAGAGAATGAGCATAAAGCCAAAGAAATAAAAAGGAAGATCTGTATAAACATGAGAATATTGGGATAACTATCATATATTTACCATCTCTGTTTTAAAATGATCCTTGTCTATCACCAATGCACACAAAAAGTGTCTAATTTAGTTCTTACACTATATTTGAGCTTTTATATGTTGCTAATGAAACATGTACCTGAAGTTGGGGAAGTACTTATTTTAAAAGTGGTGGATGTATAACAATACATGGATGTTGCACTTGATCTTCATCTTCCTTAATTCAGACATAATTATGAGTTACAAATTTTGGCAGCTCAGATGTTTTCTCTTATCCGGAAGATGAAAGTGTCGTGGACCCACTTTTAGCACAACATCTGGCATTCTTTGGCATTGATTTTTCATCCTTACAAAAGGTTAGTTATTCAATTCTGGATTTGTTGTTAAGCATTTGTCTGGACATGCATTTTATTGCTCTTCGATGGTAATAGGAGGATGAATAAGCTTCAAAACAAGCTGCTTATCTTAAGGCTAACTGCTTAAATGGCTTCTGATTGCATGAATTAAGTTCTTTTTGATTCACCTACTTGTCTGAAGCTTTTAAGTGTTATATTAGATCGTGATTTTATTGGATTCCAGTTTAAAAGTTAGAGCCCCAATCTTGTACATAGGGCTGTAGAAAATGCCTTATGGTGATGTACTCTCACATGTTTATGAAAGAAGTGAGATATGTGAACCCAACATGTATTGACTATTAGGTATATGTATATATACCATGGTTGTCAATATCTTAAGATACACATTACACATCATACAATCCGTCTGGATACATTATTCCAATGATACATATCTAAGAGTCTTGTTATTTTTTTACCGTATGTTATGATACGCGATATGTATTCGATACACTGAAAAAAAAAATACTTACAAAAATTGTTTTATTTAAATTTTCACTATCCACAGTAAAATTGTTGTCCTTTCCTATATGTTACTTTTCCTTTTTTGGTTTGATCCCAAATAAACGAAGCCCTCGATCATTTCTCATCCAATGACCCTTTTTTCTTTATCTGAATCCTATTTTGTCTTCTCCTTCAAATAGACAAAACTGCAACTACACTTTGATCTCTGTTGAGGGGGGCAAAATTTTAATAAATCTCTCAGTCAAGATGTTAAATATCTCACAACTGCAACTACATTTTGATTTCTATTGAGGGGGGAAAAATTTTAATAAATCTCTCAGTCAACTATGTTAAATATCTCACTACTCAATTTCTTGTAAAAAATATTACTGTATACACGTGTTTCTTTCTAAGTGATTTTATTGTTTTTGCATGAGAAACATATATCCTTCTATGTTAGGTTAAAATTGACATTGGTGTGTTACTACGATAATTTTCAGACTGAAATGACAACTGCAGAAAGGGAACTTGATCAAAACACCAATTTTGACTGGAATCGGATTCAAGAAAGTGGGCAGGAAGTTGAACCGCTATTTGGACCAGGTTACACGGGACTTGTCAATCTTGGCAACAGGTAAAGTTGTTCCTTCAAGTGGTGCTGTAGTCATATCTTTTCGTTTGTGATTCCTCATTATGTTTTCTTACAGTTGCTACCTGGCTGCAACTATGCAAGTTGCGTTCTCAACACGTGCCTTCTGTTCACGGTTAGTATTATGATTCTTTGTTAATGGAAAATAGCAAACAACTTTTGACCAGGAAAGTAACTAGGCTTATCTGTTTAAAGTATCTGCATCTTATAATTGATTAACTGTTGTGATTTTTCCATCAGATATTACATGAACCAAAGCTTGAAACTTGCTTTTGACACTGCTCCTGCTGATCCAACCGTAGACCTGAATATGCAGTTGTAAGTAACCAGTTGATTTGTTCGATTTAAAAACTTATAGTCTCTTCTTTTTCCGCGAGTTATTTTGATGGGTTCTTGTTGATCAAGAATTATTAGTAGAGTTGGATCATAGATGATGCCTCTAGTGACTAGTATGCTGGGAAAGAAAATCCAGAACCATGTTACTGGTTCTGCTTGAGATTTGAGTGATCTGGATTGTGTTATTTGATTACTAAAACCATTTTTGGGGAAATTTGTCCCTTGGTGATGATGTTTTTATAACATTGCACCGAGAGGTATTATTTTGAGATTAGTACTTCTTGATCTGATAAGCATCAATGTAACTGAAGTTTTTCTTCTATCTGGCTAAGAAAGGGAGAAAGTCAGTCCCTTATGGAGATTATTGATGAGGTGTAAGTGCTCTTGTATAGCATCAGCTGCTGTAGCTATGATCATGTTGCATTAGATTCTCATAATGGATGCAATATTTGTTTCTTGTATGCCGTCTTATCCTAAGAACGTCTAGCATCCAAATTCCTTACGTCCCGTACTTTTCCTGTATTATCTGTTAGTTGTGACTCAGTATCACCTAGGATCTGGTTGATTTATAAAGAATGGTTTATTTATTTTTTGGGGTTTTGGGGGGGGGGGGGGGGGGGCTAGAAGTAATTATGCATAATTAGTTAGTTCTGCAAGACTCAGATATTTGTTTATACATTCCATTTATGTGGCAGAACAAAACTTGCTCATGGTTTGCTTTCTGGTAAATATTCGGTTCCAGTTATACAGGTATGTATTGTGCACTAAACTAGGACTCTTCGTGCATTTAAACTTTTCTTCACACCGCGTAACTTGTATTATTTTGTCACCCAGAAAGAAGATACCATAAATGCTGCAAATTCAACTCCAATTGTTGTAAGCTCTCTGGCTCATTTTTCTATGTCTGTTTGTGATTGGCACTTTTTACTAGTGCATGTGATCTACCATATGAATGCTTAATTCTGGAGTTTGTATCCTTTAAATCTTACCTAAGCTTTGATTTTTCCGAGATGAATTTTTTGGTATCTCTGATACAAACTTAGCCATTCTTTTTCTTTTTGTTTATCAAATTTTTTGTAACCCGTTTGCATGTCGCTGTCTATTCTCTGTTCAGCAATTTTTTTTTTTATTGGTTCTTGTATTTTTATTAAGTTCCAATTAATCGAAGTTTCAACGAGTCTATCATGTCATTTTCAACAAAACATAAAAAGAAGAAGAAGAAGAAGAAAGAAAGAAAGAAAGAAACTAGTCTATTATGTCAATTAGAAGCTGGTCTTGTTGGTTATTCTCACATTCACTTAGTTACTTGTTGGTGAAAGTCTTTAACTTTTCTTTGTCGGTTTCCTCTGAGGAACAGGAGGGTATACCACCGCGTATGTTCAAGTCGTTGATTGCTGCCAGCCATCCTGAATTTTCGACTATGAGACAACAGGTATACTCCACTTTGTCATGTGACAACTATTTTTTTTGGGTACTCCCTAAGTCTTACCACACCAACTGGCCCCCGAGGTGGCTTGAGCCCCGCAATCACCCCATAGGGCAGGTATCCAAGTTTTCATTTAACTGGCATTGGATGGTTATATTCTGTTAACATGAAACATATTTTACATATCAGATGGTCGATCAATAAACTGATCAAGTTAATTCTGATATGATGCAACCTCATGTTTTTTGAATTACTACAAAACATTCAGCATCTCCCAAGCAAAGTGTATGCTAGTGTCTTATATTCTTAAAAACGTGTTTGCAGAAACAAAAATTTTGGCTTGTCGTTTAGTTCTTGTGGTGTTTTTGAACTGTCTGTTAGTTCAGTATTACAATCGTTCAGTGGTGCTCCAACTGACAGGTTGAGTGCCTTGCAATTGTTGCCTATGGCTTTATGTGGGTGGAGGACCTGGATGTGGTCTGCCCACCTGTTCAACTCTTTTATTCCCGTTGGAGACTGGTTTATCTTTTGTTTGCTTGTTTAAGCCTTTTGTTTTTTGGCTATTGCTACTGCTCTTTTTATTACTGTTCTACATTATTTTTAGTTGATGATTGATGCCAAGTTATGTCTAGGATGCATTAGAGTTCTTCCTGCATTTTATCGACCAAGCTGAACGAATCAATTCCGGGAACCCTAAATTCGATCCGACAAGAAGTTTCAAATTTGGCATTGAGGAGCGTCTTGAATGTCCTTCTCGGAAGGTTGCTTACAATAGAAGACACGACTATATTCTTTCTTTGAATATCCCACTACATAAGGCTACTAACAAAAGTAAGTTTATGCCCTTGCTAGTTTTTTACAATTCATTGGTTGAAAATTCTGAAGAGAGATTTTTTTTTACTTCTAATGTTATCCTGGATTGAAAATTCAGAAGAGGTAGAAGACTTCCACAAATTGAAGGCAGAAAAGAAGGCAGAAGGGAAGGAAATGTGAGTTCAAATGAGCTTGTTCAAATGCTTTCTTTCACTCCAATACTTTTTTCAAAAACATATTGTGTTCTACCAGATCGGCTGAAGAAATTGTTCGCCCAAGGGTGCCTTTAAAGGAGTGCCTCGAAAGCTTTTCAGCTCCAGAGGACGTCCATGATTTTTACAGCACTGCCTTGAAGGCTAAGACAGTGGCAATCAAGTAATTATATTTTTTATTCTTTCAATGAGCTTAATCATGATGGGACCTGTGATCTTTGCTTCTTGTGGCAGGCAGGCATCCAGATCATCATGTGGTCGATTTCTGCTTGCAAGTTTTTGTATCATTGCTACAAGCTAGGGCTGATCATTAAATGTTTGCTCAGGAACTAGTATTGCTTGATTAATAGCTTATAGAATTAGAACTCAAAAACTGTTGTAAAACACATAATACCTCTGAGAATTTCGTGATTATCATAAAATATTTAGAGGCCCATTATTAGAATGTTTGGCTGTTCATTCCTTTCATGCATTTGATAATTTTTTGGTGGGTTCTCTGCAGAACTGCAGGTCTGACTTCGTTTCCTGATTATCTGGTGTTGCATATGCGAAAATTTGTCATGGAGGAAGGCTGGGTGCCTAAAAAGCTTGGTATATTTATATGTGGATTTAGTTCTTTGCAAAGGAATTTTATTTGAAAAAGTATGATGATTGGTTGTTCTCGTTCTTGTTGGTTGGCTGTTTAGATGTTTATGTAGATGTTCCTGAGATCATAGACATTAGTAACATGCGGAGCAAGGGTCTTCAACCAGGGGAGGAGCTCTTACCTGAAGTTGGTAAGTGATACTGTCAATCCTTTTAAATTTTTCATTGGCTTGCCCAGAAGAGGCCTATTTACTTATTTATGCAAAATCTCTTTGTAGATACTTCTATATGCGGAGCATTATGTGTTAGTTTTAATTTTAATCTTTGCCCATTCCTTTTGAATATACATACAATGTGCATCAATAAAAATTCACATGATTTTGAAGACTCTTGGTTTTTTTTTTTTTTTTTAAGTATTATCCATTATCACATGTCAAGAGAGTATAGATGAGTTAATAACCCTATAATATTTGCAACAAATACTTCTAGTTAAATATGGATTTTTATTTGTTTAATTAGTCACGTTCACTTTGTGAATATTCTATGAGACAATATATACCTTTTTGAAAGTAAAAATTGATAATTTTGCGTATTATTGTTAGAGAATTGCTAAAAAATATAACTATCAAGTCGTTAGATATTAGTACAAATATCAGATATATTTTTTATTGACGTATTCTAGTTGTATCCGTATCCAATTTTTTTAGATTTTTCCAACATCGTCGTATCCGTATCATGTCATAATTGTATTCCATATCCATATCTGTTCTTCCTAGCCTGTAAGAAACTTGTTTTAGTGATATAAATGTGGAAATAATTGTATACGGCATAATTAGACAGAGGTCGTTGTTGACTGATCATTAATCCTTAGGTATCTTGGCAGTTATTTTAGTAGCGTTTCTAGGTGAAGTGGCCTTAGAATATTAATGGTTTTATACCTGGTTGGTGGAGTCATT
This sequence comes from Ilex paraguariensis, assembly GCA_963454935.2. Classification (NCBI taxonomy): domain Eukaryota; kingdom Viridiplantae; phylum Streptophyta; class Magnoliopsida; order Aquifoliales; family Aquifoliaceae; genus Ilex; species Ilex paraguariensis. Next base: position 180,870 of record CAUOFW020003480.1, read on the forward strand.
TCCGATGTTAGCATATTAGCATCATAATCGTTTGATGCTTAATTATAATTTCTATGCTGCAGTTTCTGTTTTTTTTGGGTAAGTTGTAGTTTCTGGTTTTATCCATCTTTAAAGTATAATTTTGTGTAATGTCAGAAATCAGTGATGGGAATCTATCAGCAGTACATAAAACGTGTGCTACAATTATTAGGCTGTTGTTTTGTTTGTTTGGTATGCTTACCCTGCAAGAAAATGATTTGTGGTTTACCTGGCATATTATTTATTCCTTGCAGCTGCTGGGGGTGAGGTCGAATCGAAACAGCTTTTGGCTGATGAGGTTATAGTTTCCCAACTTGTATCAATGGGTTTTAACTGTCTTCATTGTCAAAAGGCTGCTATCAACACCACAAATGCTGGAGTTGAGGAGGCAATGAATTGGTTACTTTCTCACATGGATGATCCAGGTATTATGAGACAAGTTTATCTTGGCAAAAGTTTTTTTTCCTAGTTATGTTTGCTTCTTGCATTTTAATTGACTCCAGAAGATATTGATGAACATTTTCTTTCTCCAGATATTGATGCTCCCATTTCCAAAGAGGCTCAAAGTACCGAGGTCTTGTCATCATATGTCGATCAATCAAAAGTTGATACTTTGGTTTCCTTTGGTTTTGAAGAAGAAATTGCTCGGAAGGCACTGAAGGCCTCAGTAAGAATCTCATATCGAGTTCTGAGTTTTGTGGCAGTGGGAAAAGCATATATTGGTTCTCTGGAATTCTGGACTTTCTTACTGATATCTTTGGTAATTTCTTTACAGGGTGGTGATATTGGGAAAGCAACAGATTGGATATTTAATCCTGTTGCTTCTGGTTCATCAGATATGGATGCTACATCAAGCACTGCACCTGTTAATGATGCTCCACTACCTGATGGAGGAGGAAGTTAGTTTCCTTACACCTTTCTACTTTTCTTTGTAAACTTGAGAAAGGCTCTTCTACTGCTATTACTATTTTGGGAGAATTACACCGAGACCTAAGGTTTGTCATTTGAAATATTATATATGGACTCCCTAAGATTTGTACACGCGTAATATTTAGACTCTTATCTTGCCATCAATGTCTATTAGTATATCCGTTAGTAAATTAAAACTAGACCCCTAAAGTTTATAGGCTTGCAATACTTAGATTCTTCAAGTTTAAAATATTATACGTAGATTAAAAATACTTTAATCAAAGATAAAATATTAAATATTTTAAATTTAACAATTAAAATTCATGTTCTATTATGACATTTATTGAAATAAAATCAAAAATAAAAATATAATGTTTTCTTAAAAAATCATAATTTGTATATAATTATACTATGTATTGGAATTTAATTTGGTCGTCTAAACAATCAAATTAAACTATCAAATTACCCCAATTAAAGTTAGAAGATATTGTGTTCATTACAATATGGCCCATTGTTTAAATTTTTAACTTTATCTCAATAGATAGTATAATTGTATACTAATTATGATTAAATTTTTATTTTTGATTTTATTTTAATAAATACATAATAAAACATGAATTTTGGTCGTAAAATTCATGTTCTATTACGAATGACTTAGACACCTTGTTTAATTTTTTAGTTTTATTCTAATAGATAGTATAATTGTGTATTCTAAATTACGATTTTTTAAGAAAATGAAAATTTTATTTTTGATTTTATTTCAATAAATGATACAATAGAACATTAATTTTGGTTTTAAAATTTAAAATATTTGATATTTTATCTTTGATTGAAATATTTTTGGTCTAAGTATAACATTTTAAATTTGAGGAGTTTAAGTATTATCTGCCAACAAACTTTAGAGGGTTTGAATATAATTTACTAACGGATATATTAACAAATATGACGGTAGGGATCTAAGTGTTATCTGCGTACAAACTTCTTCAGAGGGTCTGTATGTTATATTTTAAATATCAAGGGATGTGAGTGATTAAGTGACAAACCTCAAGTGGTCTGGGTGTAATGCTCCCTATTTTTACTACTACTTCTGCTATTTTGTATCTTGGCTACTTTTAATGTTGAGGTGGTTAATGGCAAGGTGCATGATGATTTATGCTCCTCCAACCCATTCTTATGGAGACTGTTATCCTCATTTCGCAGGATACCGGCTTATTGGTGTTGTGAGCCACATTGGTACCTCCACTCATTGCGGTCATTATGTTGCTCACATTTACAAAGACGGGAGGTGGGTCATTTTCAATGATGAAAAGGTTGGGGTTTCCAAAAACCCTCCAATAGACATGGGGTACTTATACTTTTTTGAGAGACTCGACAATTGAAACAGATGAGAGATACCACAGTGGGAGGGCAACTGAGTTTCAGAGGTTGGTAAAAAAAGCAACAGCGGATAGCTTCAAACCCCAGCTTTGATTTGTGGGGGTTTTAAAACTTTTCTTAATTTTGCTTCATCTATACCAGTTGCTTCAAGAATTGCACTCGGATTAAAATTTGTTATTTCCTTCAAATGGCATGTTAAAGTTTCAGTTTTAATGGAACCATATATTGGGAATAATGATTGAATGGGATCACTTTTTTCAAGAAAGAATTTGTAGGCAAGGGTGTTCAGGCTGGGAGAAAAGAGAGGTTCAATCGGAATAGGTTTGTTTTGTATGGTTGGATTTCATCTTACGACTTTGAACAAGTCTAGCCCAGAAACTGGACAAGCACATCCTAACCAAGCAGGTTAGCAAATCTATCAGAAGTGAGAGAAAGAAGACAAGCCTGTGGATTACAAGTTTGCAAAAAATATGAACATTTCAGAGGTTAAGCGGTTTGGATTCTCTTCTTATGTGGCCTTTGGCCATCTTGCAGAAACGAAAGTCGTAGTACTAGTAATATTGTGGTTAAGCTCTATAAGATGACTCACAGGGATTGGTCTCATTTCTGCCATGTGATGGGTCTTTGACAAGTGACAATCTATAGAATGGTGCGGAAACCGGTGGCGTTTTGGGAGCAAACGGATAGTATGAGCCTAAAAGTCGTAGTCATTGCAGTCACACTGGTGGCCGGAGAGGGAATAGAAGCAGCCCATTTGAGTTAAAAATCCATCAGCTCTCTCGCTGTCTCTCTCAAGCACAGCTCCGGCTGGCGAGTTGCTTGCCACTCTAGCATAGGAGGCCTTGCTTGAGACATTCTAACTCTTCCGTCTTCTTCGTTCTTGTTTCCTGGTAATTAATCTCGGTCACTAACTTGCCTTCTGCACCGAGGACAAATAGGTTGTGATGAGAAGGAGGGTGTTTTTAGAGTGCTCCTGTTCATCTCGGAGTGGCACTTCCTCTAATAATTAGGTCATAATTAGCGGAATCTTTGAGGATTGGGAATAGTAGAAGTGTCATGCGGCTAGTTCGCAGATTGAGGACTATCTCGTCGAACATGGTTCAAGGTTTCTTGATTGGTAAAAAATTTAGTCGTTTCTTATAGACGATATCAATTGTGCGAGAATAATTTCACACTATGAGTCACCACTTCATACGAGCAGAGAGGACGGTGAGGAAGTCTTATAATCTTGAGTAACCCGCAAGACAAGAGAATAGAATAGAATATGTTGGTGAAACAATTGTTGGAGGTATGCTTAAGTCAAAAAACAAGTTAAATATAGTATGTGGTGAATATGTTATGATTGAATATTTGGTACTCGGAGACCTTTATTTATAGTAATGAAAAGTAGAATTTCAAAAGAACTTGAACTCTTGGTTGCGATAAAATAAACCTCATAATCAGCCCTTAGATATCCGAAATAGAGTCGTACTAGGATGCTAGGTCCTAGGTTGAAGTAAGATGGATTTGTCAGGAGGCATGGTTAAACTTATCACTAGCTCCTTAATACTTGGAGTAGTATTTGCCTAGAACTCTACGACCTAGTTTGGTCCTTAGCTGGACAGGAGTCTCTTATCAAAGGTGAGAGAGAGAGAGAGCTAGTAGCAACTTAAGTGACAAGGAAGAAGCTGATCCCTGGAAGCTTCTGGTAGCAAGTATTGAATGGCAAGGACCTCCCTCGAACTAGCGGCAACCGGCAGGGGCCTGCCCAAGTAGGTGTTGACTGGCGACCACCTGTCCAAGCAAATGCTGATTGGCAGTGGCCAGCCCAGGCGATACTGGAGAACAAAAATTATAACTCCCAAAGTGAGTGTCGACCGGCATTCACTTCCTTATGCCTCACACTTGATTATTTCTTCGATTCTTCGATATACACCACTCTAAATGAGTTAAATACACATTAAATAAATTTTAACACGATATAACCGAAACAAAATACGACATGATTTATTATGAGTTACATGTACTCATAATTAAACCTATACATATTTTTAAAGTAATTAATTAATGTCACAAAAAATCAAACTAAAGAACAAGTATATAACCTAACGGTTAGAAGCTCATCCCACTCCACAACTGATTGTGAGGAGTTGAACTTTTACCAACAAGCATATTTCTCAAAAATGAAAAAAAAATAAAAATCTACATGATCATCTAGTATTTAGAACTGTTGTATACACTAATCAAATCAATTGGTATCAAAGTTTGTTTTTTAATTGTATGAAAACCCTAAAAAAGACCAAATCATATGCATAGCACCACATTGGTACTTCTCCAGGAATATCAAGAACTAAGGTCCAATGTAAATTTGATGGTCATCATCATCAGTTGGTTCAGAAGAATCAGAGAAAGATCTTTATGATCATCAGCCGGAGGTGGCAATAACGGAGCAGGAGGGCCATGAATACCAACGTTTGCTATCGCAGAGTCTGATATGAACATCGCCGTTAAATCACGCATGCAATTGGTGAAATCATCCTGAATCAACAGCATCAAAAACATAATGAAAAAACTTGCCAACAGTGAAATATACACTAAATATAGAGGCAGAATTTCATTTTGACCATCTCAACTGTGTGACCCAGATCTCGCTGTTGAGTTTTTCATATTGGCTTCTCAATTATTTGCCTTGGTTTCGCACTCTCCAAACGTGTAACAAAATACACGTTCCCAATGTTTTACAAGAGGCGTAATGTGAAGCTAATAATCATGACTATGATTGATGATGAATCAATAGTTCAAATTCAAATACTAAGGACTGATGCAAAAAAACTATGCTACTGAATCTATAACCCTTACCCTATCGACGAATTGGCTTGACAAAATAGCCTCATGGAAATCAAAATATCTTGCCACCGTCTTTGATGTAGCTAGAACAGCTGAAGCTGCAATTATTGAAGGCCTGAATTGTGTAAATTCGATATCTGTGATTAACAGAATGATGATTAATGTATTATCATTTGTTATTAAGACAAAACTAAATGCAATGAAAAAATAATGTGTTTTGTTACATTACTTTTGTGCACTCTAAACACAATCTTCTGAGCCTGAGACTTGATTTCTCTTTCATGTAACTGATCATTCATATTCATCAACGAAATAAAATAATCAAGAAAGCATAAGGCAGTGATCGATTGGAGGCGCCAATTCAGAGTTGAAATTATCAGAAACTCCATTCTCTGTATTTCCCTAAGCTCTTGAATGTTGAGATTGTGCCTTTCCTGTACACAAGTTGAACAAAGTTTTTTTAGGCATTTTCTTTGCAAAAAGAAAGGACATGATCGAACATGAAGAATGCCAAGTTCTACCAGAAATTCACGCAAGCGAAAGTTTTGTGATCTCATTTGCCGAGCAATCATAACACAAGAGATAGCAAGTAACTTCAAAAACTGATCATCTTTTGGTTCGTCCTAAAACATAAAGATTAATTGTTTCAAAATTTCAAGAATTCAACATCAAAACACAATCACAAACCTGAGCAATCTAACTAAAATCAAGAAACCCACAAGAATTCATTGGCTTACCGATAATGGGTATCTTGAAATATAGCGATCGAAGTAACTCATGGCAAGATATGGTACGAATGGATGGTAATCAAAAATACAATACTGTAGTACAAGAAGCAATCAAGTTAAGGAAAACCCGAAACCCAAAACTCGAAAGATCTTTGGGGCGGAAATACTCTTAAAAGCATAAGATTTGTTTGCATAACTTGTTGCTGATCTTACTTGTTTAATAAAGAACGTGGCTCGCTTTCTTTGAAGAGAGGCAGTGAGATTCTGGGAATAACCCTCAGCAGCCATGTATTCTGATTCTTGTTGAAAGAGTTGCTGAACATGCTCGAGTTGGGGTTTTTTGACGGACGCAATTTGAAGGAGAAATGCCATTTTCTTCTTCTTCTTCTTCTTCTTTTTTTGTCTGCAGTTCAGAAGCTTTCTGAGGGGAAGAAGCTGATGCTTGTTAGTTGTAGAGACGCAAGAAACGAAAGCAGATAGATTATTAGGTTGGGCAGAGTGTGCTTAAATAGAAGTTTTTCTTGGTTCAAGTCTATTTAGGCGGTTAATGGGTTCGTTATGACAGTTATATAGCTCACTGCAGAGTGGCACGGCTTTAATCCAATATGATACCAACCCAGGTGGAGCCACAAGCAAAGCAGAGTGGGATCTTTGCAAATTGAGAAATACAACTTAATTTAATTGGAATACCACCGGACCAGTATTATTTGGGTCTCGTGACAAATTTAACCGTTATGATACATTAAGTCAACAAATTAGGTCTATGCATGCCAGTTCGACAAAGTTTGTTTAAGATTGATTCCTAAGAAAATTTACCATAGCATAAAAATTTGTTTAAAAAAGTGATTCATTTTTACATTTAAGGAATAAGGGATGAGACGCAATTATTTGTTGAACTCTCTACATAAAAACCCAATTGATAACACTATAAATGTGAATTGATCAATTTGACACAAGACAAGGGAGAGACGACACCATGGAATCTATTACAAATTTATAAGTCCCACATAGGCCCCTAATTGGGGACTTAATTCAATTCAGACGTTAGATTAATTTTAGATGAAACTCATTTTTAATCTAATAATTACATTGAATTAGATCTCCAGATTAATTCTAAATAACATTTTTTGATTCCTAAATAGCATATAAATTTGTGATTTTTTGTTCGACATGACACCACAAGAAGGTCTCGATATTGTAGAATGTATTTCTATTTTCCGGGGAAAAAATTCTACATGATCACCTAGCATTTAGAAATGTCATATACAGTATCAAATCGATTGGTATCAAAACTTCTTGTCACATTGTATCAACCCCAAGAGCAAATAATACGCAACAAAACTATGTCATTAAATTGCACCAAATCCCAAAGCATCTGATCAGGTGCATTGCCAAATTGCTGCTCATCATCAGTAGGATCGGAAGAATCAGAAGTATCTTTCGTCATTGGTACGACCGGAAGAATCAGAAGTATCTTTCATCATTGGTAGGACCAGAAGAATCAGAAGTATCTTCATGATCGGAAGAATCAGAATTATCTTCATGATCGGAAGGATCAGGAGTATCTTCATGATCGGAAGGATCAGGAGTATCTTCATCATCGAAAGGATCAGAAGTATCTTCGTCATCGAAAAGATCGGAAGAATCAGAAGAATCAGAAGTATCTTCATGATAATAAGCCGGAGGTGGCGATGATGGAGAATCAGGGGAAAGCAAAGCAGAAGTTACAGTCAAAGAATCTGTTATGAGTGTCACCATTAAAGCTCGCTTGCAATTCTTCAAATCACCCTGAATCACCAGTATCAAAGATTACGAAAACATGCAAACAGTGAAATATACACGCAATTATTTCGACTCTTTATCTCACTTTATCCCATTAATTGTTGGCACCTCTCTAGTGGGTGAGTCTCTCGACTGTTGACCTAGAGGTTAAAGATTCGGTTCTCCTCTTGCATTCCCCTCTCTATAATAGTGAATGACCAGAAAAAATAAAACCATTACCCTGTTGACGAAATTGCTGGACAAAATAGCCTCCTTGAAATCAGAATATCTTGCCATCGTCTTTGCTATGGCTAGAACAGCTGATGCTGCAATTATTGACGGCTTGAATTGTGTATATTCGATATCTGTGATTAGAAAAAAACGATGATTAATGTAATATTATTTGTTCTAAAGATGAAACTAAATGCAATGAAAAATGTCTTTAATTAATTACATTACCTCTGTGCATTCTAAACACAATCTTCTCAGCCTTAAACTTGAGAACTTGTTCAGAGTGTTGATCATTGATATTCAACAATGAAATGAAGAAACCAAGAAAGCATAAGGGTGTGATCGATCGTAGGCGCCAATCCAACGCAGAAATAATCAGAAACTCCATTCTCTGAATTTCCCTGAGCTTCTGAAGGTTGATATTGTACATTATCTGTTCACAAGTTAAACAAAGTTTTTTCTTAGAGATTTTCTGTTTCAAAAAAGAATGGACATGAACAACATGAAAGAGTGACACTGCAGTTTCTACCAGATAATCAACCAACCGAAACCTTTTTGATCTCATCTGCAAAGAAATCACAACGCAGGTGATAACAAATACCTCCAAATATCCATGCGTTGGGTCTTCCTACAAAATCAAGATTATCAAGTTTCAAGAATTCAACATCAAAACTCAATCACGAACCCGAACTAATCTAAGGCTAAAATAAAAAATAAAAACCAGAAATTGTTCTTGTTTTACCGGTAATGGGTGTCTTGAAACATAGCGATCGAAGTAACTCAGGGCAAGAAATGGTACCAATGGATCGTAATCGAAATCGAAATACTGTAGTACAAGATGCAATTAATCAAGTTCAGAAAAAAAAAGCCAAAGTTCTAATTTAGTGTGAAAAACTAATTATAAAAGCAGATCTTTTTTTTTTTTTTTTTGTTTACAGTTTTAATGGCTGATGATCTTACTTCTCTAATAAAGAACATGGCTCGCTTTCTTTGAAAGAAGGCAGTCTGATTCTGGGAGAAACCCTCAGCGGCCATGTGTTCTGATTCTTGTTGAAAGAGTTGTTGAACTGACCTGTGTTGGGATTCTTCGTCGGAGGCGAGTCGGATAAAATAATCCATTTTCTTCTTCTTTGAACGCTGTTTTCACTTTTCAGTAGCTTTGGGAAGAGACGAAGATGTTTGTTGTTGCAGAGAAAACAAGAAACGAGTGCGTGGCACGGCTACTAGTATTACTCTATTTATATTACTTATTTTTCTGATTAGGGGAAATCTGACGGTTATCTATAGCTCATGGTAGAGTGGCGCCTGGCTTTAAACGAGTACGATACCAACCCAAGTGGACCCGGGGGTATCAACCTGCCAATTTACACGAACGAACCTGATGCAAAACAATTCAAAAATGATATAATTAATTAACAAAATTAATAAATAAATTAAATTGAGAGTAGACAAAAATAATACGATTAATGGGTATCGTGCATAAAAAATATATATTCAGTGAGTATCGTAGACAACAAATGGGTAAATTAGAATTTTTTTATTGACATGATTTCCGAGGCAAATCGAGTAATATAACTTAATGACATAAGTTACTAACTTCATTGTAAGCACACTAGGCCCTAGTATTACTTGGGGTCCGTAACAAATTTAATGATTATGATGCAATAAGTCAATAAATAAAATTAACAAATTTGGTCCACTCATACTAGTTCGACAAGGTTTGTTTATTTTTACGGGTAATAAATGGAGAATAAGAAATGAACCGATAAATTTAACACAACAAAATTAAGATGCGACACGACAAAATCTATTATACAATTTGTAAGCCCTATAGAGACCACAAATGGTAACAACACATAAATTTGTTGTTTTTTTTGTTGGACATTACGTCACAAGACGGTGTGGATATTGTAGAAATGTATGTCTATTCGTCGGATAAAAAAAAAAGTGTACATGATCATCTAGCATTTAGAAATGTCATATACAGTACCAAATCGATAGGTATCAAAACTTCTTGTCAGATAGTATCAACCACAAGAGTCAATAATACCCAGCATAACTATGTCACGAATAACAAAAAATCCCAAAGCATCTCAAGTGTAAAAAAACCAACACCAGTAGAATAAGAAGAACCATCATCATCAGTAGAATCATCATCAGAAGCATCATCATCAGTAGGATCGGAGGAATCATCATCAGTAGGATCGGAAGAATCAGAAGTATCTTCATGATCATGACCCGGAGGTGGCGATAATGAAGCACGAGGGGAAAGAATACCAGCATTTGCAGTCAAAGAATCTGTTATGAGTGTCACCATTAAATCTCGCATGCACTTCTTCAAATCACCCTGAATCACCGGCATCAAAGATTACGAAAACATGCAAACAATATACACTCAATGCAGACAATATATATATATATATATATATATTTCGACCCTCTTAATGGGTTTCGAACATGATACTTATTTCAACCGGATTTAATATGATGTTTAATTATGGACTACATCAAACATTGAAACTTCTTCTCCTCAAAGCATTTGAATTGTTTTCACTCTATCCCAAAACCAGTCTCCATAATGGGTTTGAACAAAAAATGTCTAAATGTGTAATAAAATACATATTTTCAACGTCTATGAGTGGGGTAATGGGAAATTGTTTGCACCAAATTATGAAGAATTTGAAGAGGACACATGGTACGATCTAACGGCTAAGTCTGAGTCAAAATGGGTCTTGTATGATTCAATAGCTATCCAAAAAGATCTCCAAAGATCTCGGTAGGGTGAAGAACCAAACGTGGTTGCATAGAGATGTCAGTGCCAGACGGTTGAGGACAGTTGTAGCCGTTATAAGGAACAGCCCTAGGAACAGACTAAGAGGCCAGGAAGTCTAACCTCAATGGTCAGAATTCACTGCCTATAAATACAGAGAACTAAATACCTTGATAATTGTTATAGCAATATATATAATTGTCTTCAGATTATAGTGTGGGATGAGGATGAAGCAATAGATAATAAAATGATAAATTTTCAACTGATGTAAAAAAAAATATGCAACTGAATCTACAACCATTACCCTATTGACAAATTGGCTGGACACAATAGCCTCCTTGAAATCAGAATATCTTCCCATCGTCTTTGATATTGCTAGAACAGCTGAAGCTGCAATTATTGACGGTCTGAATTGCGTATATTTGATATCTGTGATTAGAAAAACGGTGATTAATGTACTACTCTTTGTTATTCAGACAAACTAAATTCAATGAAAAATGTCTTTTATTTACATTACCTCTGTGCATTCTAAACACAATCTTCAGAGCCTTATACTTGAGATCTTGTTCAGAGTGTTGTTCATTGATGTTCAACAACGAAATGAAGAAACTAAGAAAGCATAAGGCTGTGATCGAACGTGGGCGCCAATCCAACCCAGAATTAATCAGAGTCTCCATTTTCTGAATTTCCGGGAGCTTCGGATGGTTGATATTGTTCAATTCCTGTTCAAACAGTTGAACAAAGTTTTTCTAGCTAGGCATTGTGTTTTAAAAAAGAATGGACATGAACAACATGAAAGAGTACTGCAGTTAATATCTACCAGATATTCACCCAACCGAAAGTTTTCTGATCTTATCCGCCAAGAAATCACAACACAGGTGATAGCAAATAACTCCAAATAATCATCAGGTGTTCGGTCCTACACAATCAAGATTGCCAAGTTTCAAGAATTCAACATCAAAACACAATCCCGAACCCGAAACATTAATCTAAAGCTAAAATAAAATTAAAAAAAAAACCCAGAAATTGTTCTTCTTTTACCGGCAATGTGTATCTTGAAACATAGCGATCGAAGTTAGTCAGGGCAAGAAATGGTACGAATGGATCGTAATCGAAATCAGAATACTGTGGTACACAAGATACAATTAATCAAGTTCAGAAAAAAGGCCAAAGTTCTAATTTAGTGTGAAAAACTAATTATAAAAGCAGAAGTTTTTTTTTTTTAACAGTTTGCTGATGATCTTACTTCTCTAATCAAGAACTCGGCTCGCTTTCTCTGAAAGATGGCAGCTTGATTCTGGGAGAAACCCTCAGCAGCCATGTGTTCTACTTCTTGTTGAAAGAGTTGTTGAACTGACTCGTGATGGGATTCTTCGTCGGAGGCGAGTCGAAGAATAAAATCCATTTTCTTCTACTTTGTCTGCAGTTTTCAGAAGCTTTGTGAAGAGAAGAAGATGTTCGTGGCTGCAGAGATGCAAGAGACGATTGCAAGTAGTTTTTTTTTTTTTTTTTCTCGGTTCAAGTCCTCTGAGGCGGCTATTTTGGTTCGTTATGACAGTTGTATAGCCCATGGCAAAGGGGTGTGGTTTTAATGCAATTGACTTAGCTTATATAATCATGCTAATCATTAGGTTGTGTACTAATTTGTTGATATAATTTATTATTTATTCACTTGATACATTAAATCAACAAATAAGTTTATCAAATTAAATCTAAATAACAATTTTCATAGGATATATAGAAGGTGGATCCATTGACGTAGACAAACCTATATTAATAAAATAAGGCGCTTTACTTGAGCTTCTTACTTAAAAAAGCATAATAACTGTCTTTAGAACCGACAATTTATATTACGATTTAATATTTTAAAATTTTAACCATAATAATTAATTTAAATTTTAACTTTTAACTACAGTAATTTATTTAACTTTTAATCATAATAACTCAAATTATATTTTAACATTTTAACTACAAGAACTCATATAAATTTTAACTCTTAAATCATATCAACTCAATCCATGAATTAAAAAATCATGCTTTGCAACAACACACTAGTACTCATTAACTAGAGGGCATTAGAGAAAAAGAAATTGTATTTTGTACCATCTCTTATCTAACGATGTTTCCATTGTACCATCAATTTAAAAATTAAATCGAATTAAGGTTGAGTTTGTGTGAAATTTTGAAATCAAATCTCAAAAGTTGATGGTGCAAATTCGAATAAAACTAAAAATTTTTGAGGGGCAGGATTTTATGACAAGGAGAAATCTGAGGTTTTAAAAGCTTTTATAGGGAACAAAAAAGCAGTTAGTCCTTTCTCTTGTTCCTTTTTTTTTTTTCCCATTCATGACAAGTGTGTTTAAATCTTTTAGGACATTTCACCTGTCCCTTGAGTAGAAAATCCACTCACAATAACAATATTCATTCTCAAATGATACTATTGGAACCACAAAAAAGGCACTTCTGTAAGCAAGCATTCTACGAACACAAAGAGACAACGTAGCATACCTTTGTACATGAAGGAGGCTCCAACAACAACTAACCTGCATGGTTTTCTGTTGTATCACTTTGTCCCTCTCTTGTCTTTCATTATTCTTGCCTCCGCAACCATGACCATGACCACAACATCCACCATCGCCACCAAACTAGTTCATCGCGATTCCTTTCTCTCTCAGTCAAGAAATAAAGTTTTTTTTCCCAATGATGGCATTCGAGGTAGTGTAGTTCCATATGATGGAGACTTCATTTTTTATTTTTTGTCAACTTATCCATTGGGAGCCACTGTTGAAATTTTTTCATATTGGACTTTTATTAATTGATAGTTAATTTTTTGGTTTATAAAAAACGAATTGAATTTATAATCTAATGAGATGAACCCAATATTGTTAAGTGATCTATTGTGATAAGCTTATATACATCTTTTTAATTGATGTGGTTGAGGCAATTAAGTGTAGATTTTAATCTAATTGTGACCCGTAACGAGAAAGTCATTAGATTTATTATAAATAGTAGACTATGTTTCTTTTCCATTTCATAACCTAATTTGGTTTGTCACATTAAGAGTTACCTATTACTTTGTCTTCCGTGAAATAAACTTGGAGATCGAATATCATGTCTCACACAGGTGTAGTCTAAACCATATAATATAGGTGTTTTAAATTTTATATACGAATCGTTAATAAATGTTAGATATGGTATCAAAGTCATCGTATATAAATTTATAACCCAATGAAATTTGTTTAATAATTTTATTCATACAATTTGGGGATTTCAAAACCTATTTTTTGTCACATTGGCGGATCCGATTTTTCTCAACACCCAGTTGCCTTCAATGGCAATACAGTTGGAAAATCTTGAACAATGGCCCTATATAAGGTTTTTTTTTTTTTTTTTTTTCTTATTATAATATCTTTATAATATTTTATAGACTCCATCGGGGTTAATTGCTGAAGTTGAAAGTCATGTACCTTTTATGAATTGAATTCCAAATTACTTCGCGTGCGGAGATTGCAATTGAGTTTTAGCAATGTTATTGAAACTTAATTTATTAATTTAATTTGTTGATTTAATTTATTATAATTTTTGAATTAATTATAGGTCCCATTAAATATTAAAATTTAGTGTTGATTTAATAGTTCTAATGATACAAAATTATTATTGTATTCATTAAATTCCTCTTACGTGGTAGACTTTGCATAGTCAACCCATGTTTTGAATAGTCAACTTATGCCTTTTCGATTGTTGTTGTGTTAACTAAATGTTTCTTTATTTGATGATACAACTACTGTTTGTTGATAAATAGATACAAATTTTACACATAGCAATCAATTATTATTTATCTTGATAACTTTGATTAAATTGTTATAATTTATAGAAGGTGTTTGTACACTCTTGATAATGTTGTTTGCAATCTATTAAAATAAATTCTTGTATATGTGAGTTTATCTCACCTAATTCTTTAGTTTTAAAATTTCTATAATATAATATAATTTTGAAGTATATTTTATTTATTTATTACCTAATTTTGTTAAATATTTTTATTCTCGTTGCCTTGACCAATCTCTGTGCATAACAATAATGTCAATATTAAGGTCCTAACTGGTTCTAATTATAAGAGATGAAAACAAAATATTGAGTTTGTCTTGAGAATTATTAATATAGATTTCACCTTGAAAAAAATGAACATCCTAAACCTATTAGTGAGAACTTTCTTAAAGTAAAAGAATTTTATGTAAAGTGGGAGAGATCTAATTGGCTAAATATGTTTGTTATGAAAAAGTGTATCTCTGAACACTTTTTAAGTGGTTTGTCTAAAACAAAAAATGCTAAGAAGTTCTTAACCATTGTAGAAGAGAGATGTAAGGTATTCAATAAGACTGAAGTTGGGGACCTAATAAATGAATTAACGAGTATGAAATATGACAATATAGACGGTGTTAAGGAGTATATCCTTAAAATAATTCATATTCAAACCAAGCTCAAAGTTTTCAAAATTATTATTCCTGATGATTTAATTGTTTATCACACTCTTAATTCTTTGTTTTCTGAGTTTAGCCAAATCAAAACTACTTGCAATACCCAAAATGAGTCTTGGACAATAAATGTCTTTGTCTCCAAGTGTGATTTAAGGAAGAAAAACTTAGAAAAGAAAAAAGTGAAACTGTGTTATTTGTTTCCTAGTCTAAACATAGTTTCAAAGATGGGTATCAGAAAAATAATAGAAACCCCAATCATAATGCTCTAAAGAGTGATCGAAATTTCAAAAGGCATGATACTAGTTAAAATGTGGGAGGTCCTAAGGTTGTCATTCGAAAAAAAATATCAAGTGTTACTTTTGCAAGAAATAGAGTCAAAAGAAAAGTGAGTGCAGTAGATTCAAGTCTTGGTTAGAAAAGAAGAATAAAAAAGAAGATAACTCCATGACCTTTGTTTGCTTTGAATTCAATTTAATTAATGTCCCATAAGTTCTTCGTAGATTAATATTGGGGCTTTTGTTTATATTGTTACGACTTTGCTGGGGTTCACAATCAAACAAAAGCGAAGTGAATAAGCAGTTAAGTTTAAAATAAGAAATAATAATAAAGTTTATTTTAAGTTCATAAGAACTGTTATGTTTAATTTAGACACTTGTTTTCGACTTATTTTAGGAAATAATTTTTATATGTTGTCATTTAGGCGAAATTTGATTTCAATTTCCTTACTTATTAAAATTGGATATTGTTTTAATTTTTTTTTTCAAAAGGTAAAATGTATAAAAATAAAACGGATATACAAAGGTAATCACCCGCAAAATATACAATGAAGTCACTTGGGACCCAAAGACAAAACAAAAAAACCCAAAAATCTAGGGTTCAAGACATAAGTCTGTAGGAGATGCCCTGAGTAAGAGCTTCTACCACAAAATTGTTGACAAGAATACATTGGTAGACAAAAAGAAGACATAACATGAAATCAATTTTGCCCCTTAACACCACTGATATGCAAGGAGGCAGACCAATAACAGCAAGGGGTCTTGTGAATCCATAGCAAACTATATGCAGTAACAAGAAATCAGAATAAAGCAGAGCAGCCTATCATAACATAGCAGTAGTAAACATCAAATGGATAGCCACATAACAAGCAAACGCATCCCAGAGCAAAGCAAAAACAGTCCAGCTCCATATAGCAGCAAAACAGTCCAACTCCACATAACAACAACTACAATGCTACCTTATCAAGCATCAGCAGCCAGCACAAAGACAAAAAACAGCACTAGCAACCAGCCCAAACACAGCAAAAACGTCCAACAGACAGCCCCCCAACACAACCTAATTCAAAAGACAAAAAAAACAGCACCAGCAACACATCCCAACGCCAAGCAACAAACATCAAGCACATGTCATCGAGTTCCACACCAGAATAGCCCATACAATAAAAAGAACAACAAATGTTGTCCATCCAAAGGAAAGGAAGACCAGTGTTCATGTTATGCAGTTGAGAGGAAGATCCCATAGATGCAGCATCCTTTGATTCTAGGTGGAATATTTGAATTTAGTAGACATGAGTTTGTCCTTGATTGCTTGTTTAATGATTCGAATAAGAGAGTTGCGGTCCCTGAATTAGTTTGAGAACACTCTGGAGTTCTTTTCCATCCACAAATGATAAACTATGAAAGCAAGGCTAAGTTTAAGTATGACAGAGAGCATAGATCTCCCCTTCTACTAGGTAACAACCCAGTTGATGAAAGAGTGCCAAGGAGAAAAAGACCACTAAATTTGGCTGCAGGCGAGAATGGATTCCCATACACTATGGGAGAAGGTGCATTCAAAAAAGAGATAAGCATGAGTCTCAGAGAGTTGCTTGCAAAAGATGCACCCCAAGTCCACCTGATTGGCAAGAGAGAGAGATCTGTCTTTGGTATATAATTTTTGCCTAATGGCAAGCCATAAGATAAAGCTCATCCTGGGGATGAGATGTGTGTGCCAAACAAGCTTCGACCAAGGAATTTTTTGCCCAGAAACTCTGATGTAGTGTCAAGCAGAAGTTGTAGTAAAACAACCATTTGCAGCAAGAGACCAAAGGACATTGTTAGCAGCAAGATGGTTGGAGGAATAAGCAGGCATAGAATCAACAATCCTAACCAGAGCATGAGAAGAGGAGTTGGGCCAGCATCATTGAGACCCAGAAATGATGCAGCTAACTTTGGAACACAAATTGAGTGCAGAGGTAAGCATGAGAATATGACCCCATCTTTGGAATAAAGGACCACTAGGATGCCAACTATCAAGCCGTAGAAAAATATCATAACCATTACCAATTTTATGAGTCAAAAGAGGTCTAATAACGTCCCTTAGCTTTAAAATATTCTACCATGTCCAAGAGCTCGTAGGGGTAGCTCTGATTTTCCAAAGACTTCTCCCTCTTAGGTGGTAAGAGTGAATCCACCTTGACCATAAGACCTGCTTGTCAGTGAATAACTTCCAAATGTGCTTCATAAGCAAGGCAGCATTCCAATTCTTGAGCCTCTTGATGCCCAATCCACCCTCATCTTTAGGTTTGCAAACCTCAGTCCATGCCACTGTAGCACCAATGTTCTTCAAATCAACACCCTTCCATAGAAAAGCCCTTATAAGCTGCTCAATTTTATTAATTACAGACTGCGAAAGTGCAAGATGGGAGGATCAGAAGACTTGAATGGAGCTGATGATAGAGGTCACAAGTTAGAGCCTACCCACGTAAGACAACAATCTATTAGTACAAGAACTAATCCTCTTTCTGATTCTCTCCACAAGACCTTCACAACGCTGCTTTTTGAGTCTAGATGTGATGAGGGAAATGCCCAGATATGTAATAGGAAGGACCCCTTCTGACAGGTCGAGAAGCTGAGAGATTTGGGATTTGACATCAAGTAGAGTCCCACAGTGATAGATAAATCTTTTCCCCAGATTAATCTGCAATCCAGAGATGGCTTGAAACAACTGTAATGAAAGATGGAGAACCTTAACAGAGGTAAGGTTACCATGACTGAACGTCAGAAGATCATCAGCAAAAGCAAGGTGGCTGAGTTTTAATTTTAGTAATGATAAAACTCAATTGTCTTTAAATTCTAAATTGTTGATCATTATATGTTATCAGATGGTTTGCAAAGTGTATGCTTGGCTTTCAATAACGAATATGATTCTTCAAATATTGTGATTGTTGTATACAAAAGACTTCTAATTAAAGAAAAGTCTTCACAGTTATGACATTTTGAGTCATATTTTTAGGGAAAGAGTAGAAAAGTTAATAAAAGATGATATTCTTCCTCCTTAATTTTGGAGATTTTGAAATTGTGTTGACTGCATTAAGTAGCACTTTGTAGTTTATGCCTAATGTACTCTTTGTTGAACTTAATTTCAAGGGAGCACTTTGCTCTCTCTCTCTCTCTTTCTAAGTTGTCTCCATTATATTTATACCTTCAATTTAAGGTTGAGTTGGGGGTGAAAATGGAAATAAAGCCTCAAAAATTGATGGTGCAAATTCAACATAATATGCGAATTCAAAGAAAACTTAAAATTGAGGGGCAAATATAAGAGAATTTTATGACTAGGGGAAATCTGAGGTTTTAAAAGCTTTTTTAGGGAACAAAAATGCAATTAGTCCTTTCTCTTATGTTTTTTTTTTCCCTTCATGATAAGTGTGTTTAGATCTTGAAGGACAGTTCACCTGTCCCTTGAATAGAAAATCCAGTCACCAAAACAGTACACCGAGAACTAAAAACAATATTCATTCTGAAATGAGAAGGTGATGTTTAACTATCATTCATCTACCTCACGCTTGAAAAACTTGATCTCAACTTACATAAGGAAATCATTGGAACCCTAAAAAAAAGGCACTTTGTAAGTTTGCATCCTACGGACACAAGAGATAAAGTAGAATACCTTTGTACATGATGGAGGCTACAACCACCGCCAACATGCATTGTTTTCTCTTGTATCACTTTGTCCCTCTCTCGTTTTTCATGATTCTTGCCTCTACAGCCACGACCATGATCACCGCATCCACCATCACCACCAAACTAGTTCATCGTGATTCCGTTCTCCCTCAGTCAAGGCCTATAGTTTCTTTCCCCGATGATGACATTCGTGGTAGTGTCATTCCAGAATATAGAGGCTCCACTTTTTTTGTCAACTTATCAATTGGGGATCCACCCGTCCCACAGCTACTAACAATGGATACTGGTAGCAGTCTAACATGGGTTCACTGCCAACCTTGTAGTGAATGCTATCCACCAACTAGAACTACCCCTATCTTCGATCCATTGAAATCATCGACTTACAATGATATTTCTTGTTATGTTAACTATTGTGATTCAAATATTAATGGGATTTGTGACTCTACAGACCAATGTAACTATTCCATCAAATATGCTGATAGGACAACAAGCGTAGGGGATCTTGGCACGGAGAAGCTCTCATTTGTGACGTCTACAGATGACTTGATAGATGTCTCCAATGTTGTTTTTGGCTGCGGGCATAAATATAATGCGGGCAATGGTGCACTAACAAATGGGGTTCTTGGACTTGGTTTTCAAAAGATATCGTTAGTCTCCAAACTCTCTTCCAAATTTTCTTATTGCCTTGGGGATATAGGAGATCATCATTATATCTACAACCAACTTATCCTAGGGGACGGGGCGATTATTGAAGGTGATTCAACGCCACTTGAACTATATGATGGTCATTACTATATAACCTTAGAAAGCATAAGGGTAGGAGAGACCCTACTTGGCATAGATCCGAACATCTTCAAAAGAACATCCAGTACAGATGGGGTAGTTATCGACTCGGGAGCTACACTAATGTATCTCAGAAGAGCTGCATATGAACAACTTAAATCAGAAATTCAAAATTTAATAGGAGGCCTGCTACCGCAAATTAACGGCCAAGACTTGTGCTACCTAGGAATACTAAACAAAGACCTCAAAGGGTTTCCGGTTGTTACGCTAAACTTGGCTGGCGGAGCGGATTTAGTGCTAGACATAACAAGCATGTTTAGACAGCAGCGGAATGGATTAGTTTGCATGGCAGTGAAAATATCCGAGGATAATGGAATTGGGACAATGAGTATTATTGGAGTGATGGCTCAACAGAATTACAATGTTGCCTATGACCTAACAACAATGAAGCTCTATTTGCAGAGGATTGACTGTGAGCTTCTACAGAATTGACTGCTGTATAATATACCCTTGTTCTCTATGCTTTAGGGTTTGCATTTTTATGCTATCATTTTTTTATTTTCACTTTCTTGACATTTCTGTTTTATTTGGATAATAAGGGCATTGCTCCTTATAGAATAAGGGCAGCGGTCAGTGGCACCTTGAATTTGATTTTGAACTTGAAATCTTGAACATGTCAAACATTGTCAGCATCAATGAATTTTTGGTCTAATAACACTTTTTATCTTTGTTTTCTTAAAATTAAGGGTTCAAATCCCATCCCCCTCTCCCTCCCAAAAAAAAATGTCAAACATTGTCGGTAACCATCGGCCAAATGTTATAATCATGTTATTTGCAAAATTTGGTGTGCAATACAGCCAGAAAAACCAAATGCACCTAAAAATTACTGACCAAAAGTCAAATTACGGTGATGGATACAAGAGTTTTTCCAGGGTTTTATACAAAATATTCTTTTGTTTTCTGGATGAAATTCTCGGTACTTCCGATCCCTTTTTCAAATTTTCTACGAAAATTATAGAATTCTATCATGAGTTCATAATTGCAGTATGAAGATATTATTGTTCTCCTTTGTCAAAGAATTCTTATTGCTAGCAAATGAAGATTCTTTCAAATAATTGAGAATTTTAACATTATCATTAACAAGAGTTCACTAAATAATAGAAATTCTTCTTTGTCAAAGAATTCATATCGCCACTACCGGGGAATGATTCCACAATAACAATAGTTCACTAAAGAGAACACACAGTTGCTGAAAAGAAAAAAATTATTATTAACCATTCATATTACTTTGTCACATATAGTGATTGGAGATCATAGTGTCTGAAGTCTCATTCCACAACACTTTATCTATGCACAAACATTTGTCAAATAAAAACACCAGGTTCTTCAACATCTAACACCACGGTAGGTGGCGGCAAGGCCGCAAAAAAAAGCATTCAAGGCCGTTTCATTATTCTTGAATTCTGGAACGTTTTTCATGGCTTTAACGTAGTCGGGTGGTAATATACCTGATACTTGATAGCTTAAGCCAATATTGCGAAACACATCTCTACAAACAATATAGTAATACTCCGACCTCCAGCCTTCTTTGTGGTTTGGCGGAGGCGGATTACCCGAGTGGTGCTTCACGCAGTACTCCACGGTTGACTCGCCGTCGCCTGGGCCGCCACCATTGTCGTAGGACGTGCTTTCTTTTCTATCATATGTAGTCATAAAAATCGAGACAACAAGTATAGTGGCGATGACTGTGACGATGATGAAAATTGTTCTTGTTCTACCGTAGGTTGCCATGGCTGACTGATAAGAAAAACTAGGGTTTTTACTCTTAAAAAATAGATTAGCAGGAATTTAAAGGGCATGCTAGCTTGATATTGACAAGATAAGGTGAGTCAAATTACTTCCTTGATTGGGATTCTTCCTGGACTCCAATTCTAATCGGAATTGAGTAAGACAATTTACATATGACAAGCTACAAAATAGCCAAAGGGAAAATTGCACTAAGCTAAATAATAGCCAAAGGGAAAATTGTACTATATCCCCGTCAACTATAGACTCAATTTCACTTTATTATCTGAATTATTAAATTTTTCACATTACTCTCTTAATTATTTAAATTATTTCACATTGTCTCAGTCGGAACTATCTATTACCTTTTTAGACGAAAATTGTCAAAGTATTGGGGCAAACATAAAAACATTACATAGCCCGGGAACAAAATGAAATAATTTTCTATTAAATATGTAATATATATAGGAATGTGAAATTCATCACATGGTGGAGGGTACAATATTAATTGTTAGGAAAAAAAATGTATTTTGACCTTATCCACTATGATTTTTTTAATTGTCCTCCCAAATTTTCAAGAATATCCTATACTCCCCTTGGGTTTCAGAAATACTACGCCTCCACATAGCTTTTCAAGGTACTCAAGTTAGTATTCGAGAAAAAAATTGTTATTCAAAAATAGTAGTGGTCTCGCATTTAATTAGCAAATAAGAGATATTAATCACATAGATGTATGTTGCTACATAAAAAAAAACATTTGATTGGATGAGTTTGATAACGAAAATAAAAAGATTGCATAGTTGCTACAAAATCATACTGAGATGTGGCTTATATCACTAATGATATACCAACTCACTACTTACTTTTACGATAATATAGTTTGATAAAGACGGTTGGAATTTGATTCAAACTCTCTAATTGTTAAGAATGAGAGTTTGTTGGGTTATTAATGTGAGAATCTTATATGGAATATGATTATATTAAAAGAGTTTTAATATATCATGAATAGGTATATTAGACATGTGATAGAAAACACAAAGGTCAAGTTGTATCTAAATAGATTTGGATTACAGTATTTTATCTCTATAAATAGGATTGAGTATTATGTAATTAGTTACCAGATGATCAGTTTTTCAATAAATACATCGATGTAGATTTTTAGTCCATGGATATAGGTACTGTGTATCAAGCTGGTATATTGTATCAAACCACGTTATATCTTTGTAACGTATTTTTAATTGTTTTTTTATCTTTAAATTCCTATCCTCCAACAAGTATTATTTGTGTTAATTATCTGCTATGCAATACCAACAAGTGGTGTCAGAGTTAGATTGACAATCCTAATGCAAATTAGAGTGGGTTATTGAAGATCCAATTATCAACTTAGTGTTCATGTTGAAGAAGACTCTCTTGTCACTTATATATAATTTATATTTTTGTTTAGATCCATAAGAAAAAATTTAAAGTTGGTATGAAACCAAACGAAAGACTAAATTGCTTCCTGATTGTTTGGAAAAAATTATCACACGTGCTGTATTGAAGATGTTTCTTCAGGTTTTTGGACTCTTAAAGTTGAAGTCGCGATATTCTAGTGGTTTGGGAGCTATTGAGCTAATATAAACTCAATAGTGATGATTTGATGTCTAGTGAGTTACGAATCACTAGGCTTTTACCTTTGAAGGGTGAAGCATTGACCATTGAGACCTCCCAAGAGGGTAAGATGCGGGTAGAGGTGCACAGATGATGCAGGCCAAAACGCAGGCTCTTGAAAGACAGAGAGAATTGTGGAGACTCTAAAGAACAAGTTTGCATGCAGTGCTTGAAAAAATTGGTGAATCAGAATTAAGAGTGATAAGCCCGATTTTGAGCATAACCAAAGTTGAAGAGTTTGGTTCAAAGGAGGCTGTTGGAATTTGATTCAAACTCTCTAATTGTTATGAAAGAGAGTTTGTTAGGTTATTAATGTAAGAATCCTATATGGAATAAGATTATATTTGAAGTGTTTTAATATATCATGAATAGGTATATTAGACATGTGATAGAAAACACAAAGATCAAGTTGTATGTAAATAGGTTTGAGTTATAATATTTTATCCCTATAAATAGGGTTGAGTATTATGTAATCAGTTACCAGATGATCAGTTTTTTAATAAATACATCGATGTAGATTTTTAGTCCGAAGATGTAAGTACTGTGTACCAAATCATACGCATAACTGTCTCCTAACGCCAAGAAAATTTCATACGAGTTCAACAATTGGTATTTCTCCCAAATGTATGAATAACAAGGGTAATGAAGGTACCCAAATTCTATTTTTTGGTATCTTACTGCATAAGAAAAATGTACAAAGTTATGAATTTTTTTCTCAAAAAATAAAAAACTCTATTCAAAAAATTATAATTGAACCTAAAAAATAGTATTATACCCAAAAAAATAATAAATGATCTACCTAAGTGAAACCCGAAGAACTAAAGTCCATTGTCAATTTGCGGCTTCAGCATCATCAATAGTCGGATCATGGGACGATTGAGGAAGATCCGCCGAGGTGGCGAAAATGGAGCAGGAGGTCCATGGGCGCCACCAATTTCTATCACAAAGTCTGTTGCGAAGGTGACTCGTAAAGCACGCTCGCACTTGGTCAAATCATCCTGAATCAACAACATCAATGACTATGGGAAAAAAACAACATGCAAGCACTGCAATATACAACAAGTAGGATTGTTAATATATCGAATTTTCATCCGTACCCTGCTCAAATTCTGTATACCATGTTTTCTGGTCTTAGATATTTTAATGCCATGTTTAGGAGGAAAGAATGATGAAAAATAAGAGGAATGAAAAGTTGAAGGAATATATTTTTTATTTTTCAAAGAAAGAAAATATGAATGATACACTTTTATTTCTTTATATTTGGTAGGATGGATGAAAAATATAAATGATTATTATTATTATTATTTTGTGTTTAGTAAAATGGAAAAAATATTTTTTAAATTTTACTTTTAAATTTTTATCTTTTTTTTTTTTTAATTTTAATTTTTTTTAAAAATAATATAAATACATATTTTATTATTGTATTTATATATGAAATTAATATATACATAATATAATAAATATCAAAAGATATATAGATAAACAAGATACATTTCAACATAAATAATTTATTTTTCATTCCACTTTTCTTCCAATTTTAGAGGGATTAATTTTGGTGAGTTCAACATTTTATTTTTTCATTGTACCAAACCCAGCACAAATATTGGGTGATTCTGACTTGATCTAAATTGTATTTAGATGTATCTAATCATATATTGACATTATGTAATTATTTATTAAAATTGAGTTAAAATTTAGACTAAGTTTGATTTAATTGAGTTATGCGGACCGAATTAGTTTTTTTGAGTATGTTTTGGAAGAATTATACTTAGATCTCTTGAGATTTATCATTTAATCACTTAGACCTCTTGATATTTGAAATATTACATATAGATCTCCTAAAATTTGTACGAGAGTAACACTTAGATCATGCTGTAAATATATCTGTTAATAAATTACATCAAGACCTCTTAAGTTTAAAATGTTGTACTTAGACTAAAAATATTTCAATTAAAGTTAAAATGTCAAATATTTTAAATTTACAATTAAAATTCATGTTCTATTGTATTATTTATTAAAATAAAATCAAAAATAAAAATTCAATTTTTTCCTAAAAAACCGTAACTAGTATACAATTATATTGCCTATTAAAATTTAATTAGGTTGTTTAAACGACCACATTAAAATATTAAACTACCTCAATTAAAGCTAAAAGATATTGTGTTTATTACAATTTGATCGCTTATTTAATTTTTTATTTTATTCTAAAAAATAATATAATAATATACTAACTATGATTTTTTAAAAAAAACTAGATTTTTATTTTTTATTTTATTTCAATAAATAACATAATAGAACATGAATTTTGAATATAAAATTTATGTTCTATTATGAATGATTTAGATCCCTTGTTTGATTTTTTAGTTTTATTCCAATAGATAGTAAAATTTTATACTAATTACTATTTTTTAAGAAAAATTAAAATTTTATTTTTAATTATTTCAATAAATGATATAATAGAACATAAATTTTGATTGTAAAATTTAAAATATTTGATATTCTATCTTTAATTGAATTATTTTTTATATAAGTATAATATTTTAAACTTAAAAGATATAAGTATTATATATCTACAAACTTCAAGGAGTTCTAAGTATAATTTAGTAACACATATATTTACAACAGGGGTCTAAGTGTTATATGCATATAAACTTAAAAGGTTTTGTGTGTAATATTTTAAATATCAAGAAATTTGAGTGATTAAGTGATAAATTTTAAGGAGTGTTGGTGTAATTCTCCCCTTTTTTTTTTTTTAACAGATTCGAATATAAGCTCGAAAACATAGAGGCTGTCTGACATTCAGATGAGATTGAGATTGGAGTTATTGACCAGATTGCTATTTGGGTGTATTTGGGTGCATGTCAAAATATGACCAGATTACAGGGTTGATTTTTTGTTCAGTCGCCTGTTTTGTAAATGATTTCACTCGACCCGACACAATTAATAAACTAATTAAGTATGAATAAAGTCAATCAAAATAAATACAAGATACAATTCGTTTATAAATCAATTTTACACTTTACTAACACAATATTACACAATTCATTAATCGTTAGAAACTGTTAAATAACCATCTATTGTTTTTTTTTTTGATATTAACCATCTACTTCGTTAGAGATAATGTAACTAAAGTATTTATATTTCAATATGTTTAGTACATGAAAATCTTTTTAATCAATAGGATGACGGCAAAATTTGAATATTATCATCCTATTTTGATAGGATGTTAAACAATCATCTATTCAAAAAAATTAAATTTTTAGAGTAAATATACCTTAAATATTTATATTTCAACACGAATTAATAAACTCGTGAGATATAAGTAAAATATCTTTTAAAAGGAAACAATTAACACCCAACTCGATCTGATTTTATCTGACAGGATCTGATTTTATCTGACAGGATCCACAGATCTAGCACAATTGGTCTATTGAAAGCCAAACATTTTCTTTTTCATTACCTTGTTGACGAATTGGCGGGACTCAATAGTCTCCATGAACTCAGAATATCTTCCCATCAGTGGTGATTCAGCTAATACAGCAGAAGCAGCAATTGTTGACGGCCTGAACTTTGTATATTCGATATCTGTGATTAAAACAACAATTGATTAACATATTTTCCTTTGTTCTTCAGAAGATCAAAATGTTATTCAAAAAGATGCATCTTCTCCCTTCTTTTAGTTCTTACCCCCCTGCATTCTGAACACAACCTCTAGACCAATAAGTTTTAGATATTGTGCCAATCGCTGATCATCATCGATATTCAGCAATGAAATGAAGAAATCAAGAAAGCATAAGGCCGTGATCGATCGTAGACGCCAATTCAACCCGGCGATGATTCGAAACTCCATTCTCTCTATCTCCCGAAGCTCCAGTTTGTTGAGATTGTTCCTCGTCTGTTCACGAATTGAACAAAGTGTTCTTAACATTTTCTTTGAGGAAAAAAAAAGAAAAAGAAAAGAAGAAAGGACATGAAATATGAAAAAGCTTCAGTTTTACCATAAATTCACGCAAGCTAAAACGTTGTGTTCTCATCTTCCAAGCAATCATAAGACAGGCTATAGCAGAGATCTTCAAGGACTGGTCAGTTGGTTTGTCCTAAAACATCAAGAATGAATGTTTCCCAGTTTGAAGAATTCAACATCAAAATATATTCACGAACCGAAACAATCTTAGCTAAACTCAAGAAACCCAGAAGAATTCATGGTCTTACCTGAAATGGGTTTCTTGAAACATATCGATCGAAGTAACTCATGGCAAGATATGACGTGAATGGATCGTAATGACTAACGCCGTACTGTACAGAAAACACCTTTCAGAGAGAGAAACTCTTAAAAAAAAAACAGGAGATTTTTTTGGTGATCTTACTTGTCCGATGAAGAATGTCGCTCGCCTTCTTTGAAGGGAGGCAGTTTGATTGTGGGAGTAACCCTCAGCAGCCATGTGTTCTGATTCTTCTTGGAAGAGTTTTTGAATCGACTGGTGTTTGGGTTCCTCAACAACTGCAATTCGGAGTTCCAAAGCCATTTTCTTTCTTCTTTGTTTGCAGTTCAGAAGTTTTTGTGAAGAGAAGAAGATGATTGTTTGTAGCAGAATGCAAGAAATAGGTGTTTAGTTCGTTACAGCAGTTGGAGCTTATGGAAATACCGTTGCAATGAATATTTTTTCCCTTGGTGGGGCATAGTTTTTTATCCAACAGTATAGCAACCAAGTTGGTTTGGACCCACGAGTAGCGGAAAAGGGAGTGTTAACAACACCCTCTCCAATTTATTTTTTTTTTGTTTCGATTTTTTTAAGGAAATTTTTATTACAAATTCAAGTGAATTTGATTGTATGTTCATAACATAATTCAAGTGACTTCAAGTGATTGTATGTCACTCCGGAAACTTAGTATGTTCATAAACTAGTATTATTATTTAAATCTAATTTATTAGTCTGAATTTTTGAACTAATTCAACTTGCCTTATCTGTAATGCTGTGCTCTTTACAATCTCTCTCTCCTCCACATAATCTGCGAGAGCCAATTCTGTTCTTTCCCAATTCCCTTCCATGGCTGCCTCTACACTCTCCCGTGCTACCCCTTCACAGGTAATACTTAAAATGTCACCTTCCATATGTTTGTGAATATTCCTCTGTAGATTAGTTCTCTGTGATCATTTTTTTTTTAAATCCAGGACTTGCCAATTCAGATTATGTTTCTTATTGGGTTTTCTTTTTTCGGCTTTGTTCTGGTAAGAATGGGATGTTCTTTTCATTCCAAGCTCTAATGTTGAAGTCAAGAAGGACACAATTTAGAGAGAGGGAAAAGAGCATAAAAATCACATGCCAGGCCACCAGCATTCCAGCTGACCGAGTGCCGGACATGGGTAAGAGGGAGCTCATGAACTTGCTTCTTTTGGGTGCTCTTTCGCTTCCCACTGCCGGCATGTTGGTCCCTTATGCCACCTTCTTTGCTCCACCCGGGTCAGTCTCTTTGACGGTTCCTTTCTAACTATAATTTAAGCATATCATTTTGAACTAGCATGTTATGCAAACGTGTGTTTTTAAGTTTCCAATGGCGAATTTCGATAATGTGTTGTTGAGCGTCAGCTTATTTCAGTCGGAAAAAAGCATTTGTTGTTATCAAATTGGCAGATTTTCTGATTATGTAAGGAAAATGCTCTTGAAATGTGGGAGAGGAGGAGGGGGGGGGGGGGGGGGGGGCGTTCTTGGCAGCATAATATGCCATCCACATTTATGGATATTCAATCGTTTGATGTGTGTAGTTGTTTGTGCCATAAGAATTTCTAAGTCTGCGGGGAAATTCTGGACTTTAATGGATAAAGCTGGTGAATTTCAATGAATTTATTTCTACCTCAAGACCGATATAGTTGGTGGCGATTCTGAGTATTTAAAATATGGTAAATTGGATATTGAACAGGTCGGGAGGTGCTGGAGGCGGTATTGTGGCAAAGGATGCCCTCGGAAATGATGTCATTGCATCAGAGTGGCTAAAGACACATGGACCCGGAGACAGAACCCTTACTCAAGGATTGAAGGTATTCTCATTTCTTAATCTCCTTCAAAATGAGTAGTTATGGGTAAAGGACTAATAGCAAATGTGAATGAGTTCGGTTTGGCGCCATAGTAAAGTTGTTCTATTATAACTTGAACATTATAGGCCTCACAGAAATAACCTCTCATCCACACGTTGGATAAGGCTTCACATGTAGTGGCAAAAGTTTCTTGCACTGAGTTGCCTTTGTTAATCTAAATAGGAGTTTCATTCCCTATGGCCCATAGAGTTGGTCAACTTTCATAAAGTAGAATTGCTCCTTACAGAATAAGGGCAGCAGTCAGTGGCACCTTGAATTTGATTTTGAACTTGAAATCTTGAACATGTCAAACATTCTCAGTAACCATTGCCCAAATGTTATAATCATGTTATTTTGCAAAATTTGGTGTGCAATACAGCCACCCAAACCAAATGCGCCTAAAAATTACTGACCAAAAGCCAAATTACGGTGATAGATACAAGAGTTTTTCAAGGTTTTATATAAAATATTCTTTTCTTTTCTGGATCAAATTCTCAGTACTTCCGATCCCCGTTTCAAATTTTCTATGAAAATTATAGAATGCTGAAAGAGATTTCATTCTTGCATCAAATTGCAGGGAGATCCCACATACCTTGTGGTGGAGAATGACAGAACCCTTGCAACCTATGGTATTAATGCAGTCTGCACACATCTGGGATGTGTTGTGCCATGGAATGCTGCTGAGAATAAGTTCATTTGCCCCTGCCATGGATCTCAGTACAACAACCAAGGGAGGGTTGTGAGAGGCCCTGCTCCTCTGGTAAGCAACACTGTCAACAATCACTTATAAGTCATCTTTCCTCTTTTTCCTGCTTGCTAGTAGTTGACTTGTGATTTTACTGTGGAACAGTCATTGGCTCTGGCCCACGCAGATGTTGATGATGGGAAAGTCTTGTTTGTTCCATGGGTGGAAACAGATTTCAGAACAGGCGACACTCCATGGTGGGCTTAAAGTCCCTCCTTTGAAGTTAGTTATTTTTTCTTGTGTTTTCAACTTACGGTGTGTCAAATTACATCATTTGTTATACCCCAAACACTTGTAAACTTTTATACAATTGTGCATTGCTTTTCAATTACTGATCTCCTAGTATCGATTCAAGTGATGACCGCATTGTCGATGATCATTTTCCATCCAAGTTGTAGTGACCGTTTGGGTTTGCTGCAATATGAAGCCATTTAAAATAATTATGAGAGCGACTTGAGAAAAGTGATAGCAAAGGAGATGCGGTGGAAACTAGGTTAATAGTTTGAAGGGCAAAGTATAATAAAACTGTTTATAGAAGTTGCACATATTTGTTATAGTGAGCCATAGTTATACCATGTATGTGGTAATGGTGATCTTCTCTATTATATACTGGAAAAGAAATGTGACTTAAACCTTGAAAACCTATTGATGCTTTTCTAGATTCTCCTTGTGTTCCTCCCAAGGGAAAGGGCAAATAAGAACTGCTTTCAAGGTTGTTTGGTAAGTTTTAATATTTTGGATTGGATTGGGTTAAGTAGATCAATCCAAACCCGTCCAATTGAGTTTTGTGGATAGGTTTAGATAAGAATGTTATTTTATTTCGTGTTTGAAAATTGTTAGATTGAAATAGAAGAAATATGTGAGCCCCGCAATAGGGATTGTCTTTTGACTTTAATGCCTTCCAACATTTTAGTAAATTAAATCATAATCCCAATTAACCAGTTTGAAACCCAGCCCTGGGAATAATCCAATTGTTTAATCCTTTTGCTTATAAATGAACCAAATATGGGTTATGTGGGGGCCCCTGGATTATTTTTTCTCAATCTCACCCACTAATCCACCTTAAACCCATGAATCAAACCGCACTTTAGTGATTTACGGAAGCCAAATACAGATCTTAGACTTCTTAAAAATATTTCTTTCACCACATGCACATCTCATCTGTAACAATGTTCATAATTTCCAATTCTTTTGTAAAATAATGACTAATGACCTCAGCTGCAATATGCAGTCTCATTTTCAATGAGAGTAGGGCTTATGGGATCCAAAAATGCCCTAAATTCAACTGAACTGGACAAATAATCTATATACCCACGTGGATGTCAGTTGTTGAATAAAATAAGGTGCAGTTAGGGAGGTAGTACAAGCAGTCCAGTACGCTTAGGAAAGCCCAATGTAAAACAATAGCCAGAGACAAAAAGGCAGTACAATGTAATACAATTCATTGTACTTGATTGGGTTGTAACCGGAAGAAAATAGTACTTGGTAAGGTTTATATATTAAAGAAGAGGTAATGAGGGCAGAGAATTGGATCCATCCAAAATGTAAGAGAAGATAAGCATCAGAGATCTTAAAAACGTCATTGAGTGCAGCGTTGATGAGCTTCAGTAAATTGCTTGTAATGTTATTGTGGTTTATCTACGCTGCATTCAATCATGTTTTTGGCTCTTTGGATTGGGAGAGTTTCTTCTATAAGGGAATTACCAAAAATGACCCAACAGGTTTCTTTTCCAATGTTCTCATTTACCTTTTTTTTGTTTAGATATGAGTGCAACCTCTCCGAAAAATGAGAGACTAAATCGAATCATGCAAGGTCAAACTTAAATACTTTTCATAATCACAACCGTCAAACTACATGTGTGATTATTTTAATTTTTTTTTAACTTTCAAATGAACACATGCAGTTTCAAATCCTTCTCCAAAACAAACGCTGGTTCATACCAATGGCAAAATTGAAGATTTTTCTAAATTCTGGTTCTTTTTTTGTATTTATATGTATTTTTACTTTTGTTTCTAACTAATTTTATAATCTATGGTTGTTTAGATGAGTACAAGCTAAGGTATTCTTTCAAACAAAAGATAAATAAATAAATAAATTTTAAAAAAAAACGATATTTCAAAAATTAAATCTATTCAATTGACTTTAAAAAGAACAATTATATTCTACAATTAACTTCCCTTCTTAGGGTGTTCTGGATTACTTCAATTTAGTAACTAATATCTGGAAATTGTCATTCTAAATTTTGTAAAGGATAATTCTTGGGATATTACACTCATGAAAAAATTATTCATTTCATGAGAGAAAAAATTAATGTAAACAAAAAAAAAGAAAAGAAAAACATATCTCATATATGAACAAGACGTGGATGAAATTTTTTTATAATGGTCCACATTGTCTTACCCTTTTTCTTTTTTCTTTTTTTTTGGGTTCAGATTGAAACTAAAATTTAATTTAACAACCCTATTTGTTCACTTGACATAAATTATTTTTTACCCAGCATCTTCTTAGATCGATTGAATCTCATTTTTTTTTGGATAGATAAACAAAAAAAAATTATTAATAATTTAATATCAGCAATTATCCACAAAAAGCCGCAAGGAAGAGGTCGAATTCTCTCTATCCAAGTGCACTTACTGTTTTTGAAGTACCCTCTGGGAGTTATGGTGAAAGATCTCCTTCTAGGGACGTCTTTTATCTACCAACTTATAATGCATCGGAAAACATACCACTAAATAGACTTTCACCGTATCTATATTCAAATCCATTTTGTGGAAATGCAATGAGACGATCGAAAACTCCGTACAATTTCTTTTGATTTTGGCACTGGCCATTCCATAACAGCCCTTACTTTATTGGGATCCGGTTCTAAACCTTCTACTGAAACAATATAGCCAAAAAAAAAAAGAATTTTTGTCGCGCATGAAGGAGCACTTTTTAAGATTTAAATAAAATTTTTCTCTTTGAAGAAGTTCAAGAACTTGCTGTAGGTGCCTTAAGTGCTTACATTCGTTCCCCCTTCTTTCTTCTAGAGGGAGTTGTCCATGTGTTTTCGAAGCTAAGCTAAAAGTGGACTTTTTGTTTTAAAGGATAGAATTAGGTCTCCCTGTTCTTGTACTTGTGATCCGTTGGACATAGGCCCAATTTTCAATTTTTTTGATTCCTTGAAATTTGTTTTTTTCGTTCTTGGCTTGGCGGGATGAAGATTTAAGACGCCACTATGTGCATTTTGTTCAAAACCTCATTGAGGAGGGTCAAATCTAACTTGATGAGAATTTTCTCTAACTCTCAACATCCACCACTACTTCATCGAATCTCTCTTTTCATTTGGTTCACAAATTCACTTATTGATTGTGAGTTATCTACCCATATAGCATTTTTTGTGAGCATAAGAGCTTTTCTTTTATGTTTGGGGGAAGCCACATGTTATATCATATTCCATGAAATAGATATGATGCATGGTCAACACACAACTGAAACACCTATGTTCCACTTGCAACAAATACAACTATAACTTAAACTTGCACGAAGTTCAACAATCGAAGCTGCTGGTAGTCCCGAGGGAAATAAGCGACTAAAGAATTTGTCTTTAGCTCCGTGGCTCTAGCAAGAAAGTCCAAAAGGACTAGTGTTTGGCCACAATCCCTTATTCTCCCGTTGCACACGCAATAGGCCCCCACGCTAAAATTACTTGTTTGATTTTAGTTTAAAAATGTTTGTAAACTCGTGTCTTCTTATATCTCATCTCGCAGTTCACCTCGCACTTTGATTGTTATCTCAAATATACAATCTCTATTCCGATCAACTCTTCAAAGATACAATCTCTAGTTTATGAAGTCTGCCCATCCTCGGGCAAATTAGAGACAGTTAAGAGAATTCTTCCTATAATTTAAAAATATTGAGAATAAGTATTGAATTTAAAATACAGTCACTCCTAAGTGTTGAGAAGATGTATACATACCATTGCATCCATCACATCTTTATTAGGTTGAACACCATTCTTGCTTCGTGTTTTGACATACTCATTCATTTTGTATATACTTTATCCCTCATTTGCCAACTAAATTATTAAACATTACAAATAGTTAAAAAGTGGAAAAGTAATTAAACATCATAATTTTATCAAAATAATGCAGCTTATTAGTCACTTAATCTCTCAGCACAGTAGCCAAATTTGTCCGTCCTGTCAATTGCATGGGTCCACGAGACCTTCAATTTCTTGAATTTCTCGTCGAGATTTTCTACAACACTAGTCGGTAGTCATGGATGTTACTAATATAATAAAATGAATCTCAAATACGATTGAATGAATAAATATTGTGTTGCATACCTTGGCTTCCTCTATGCCCCCAATAATCAACGAGGGGCACGTCACTGCTCTGCTATAACACAACTTGGGAATTTTGACTTGTTCTCTTCATCTGTAGCTTGACTATTATAATATCTTCTCTTAAGCTTAGTCTTCCAATCCTCCAAATGTTGTCAGCCATCTCAATGCATACTTCTTTGAAACTATCTAGGGCATTAGTGTTTTCCTACAATTACAATTCCAAAACCCAAATTAAGAAACGGTTCTATAAAAAATAATGACGCATGAATAAACATAGTATACCTGTACTTCTCTCCAAATCCAGTCAATCCTATCTGCGGGTATGCCAAGCTCCGACAAAAATGGGCCAGGTATTGGGCCAAATACATGCATGCTATCATTAAATTCCAATTGCATTATCCTTCCAGTACCCCATAACCTATCACCTACAGGTGGTCCCCGACCACGCCTAATCGACGTAGATGAGTGGCGCGTTGCATGACCTATGAAGTAATTAATCACCTAAAGTTGATCATGCTAATTGTTGAAACATAAAAATAAGAATCACATCATACCATCGGATTAGTTTGCGTCACTGGCACTGATAAGAGGACTAGGTTCCAATGGCTGGCTGGGATTGTGATGGCCCTGGGATTCTGTCGTTAAGTGTTGGATGGGTTGTGCTTACATATGATGGACGGTGATGTAGTGTTGTCCCTGATAGGTATGGATGTTGTACCGTTGTTGATGCATTGAAAGTACACCCTTTTTTCCTTGATAACATCACTAATCTGCAAAAAAAAAAAAAAAAAGTAACATAGCGGACTTACGTCCAAAAAAAAAAAAAAAAAACTCAAAATAATTGCATTATCCTTCTATTCCTTACCTAACCCCATCAACATCTCTTTCGTGGAACACAGCATCTTCGTTCAATTTCTGACTTGTTTAAAGTTCGGCCAAAGCCTCTTTGTAATGCATATCAAACAAATTGCTTCCAGACATTTTACAACAGCATGTCAATCAAGTTTCATGGGATTTGGTGTTCGTTAGTAAATTATATAAAATTTAAAATATGTAATACTTACACCCCTCAAGTTTAAAATATTATATTTATATCAAAAATACTTAAATTAAATATTCAGGTTAAATATAATATATCAAATATTTTAAATTTTACAACCAAAATTTATAATTTATTATGTCATTTATTAAAATAAAATCAAAAATAAAAATTCAATTTTTCTTACAAAAATTATAATTAATATTGTTGAAACCAAAACTTAGATCACCTCTGCATCAGTTTGGACTTGAACTAAATGGATTTTTTACCTCGGGTCAATTTTTCAATTATCAAGTACCAACATATGAAATAATCCTAATCGACACATTTGCATATTCTATTATATCATCTACTGAGAAAAAAATTAATAAAAACTTAATTTTTGAGAAAAAAATAGTAACTAATATAAATATATCAAAAAATTCAATTCAACACTCATTTTTATAAAATTATACTGTTTATTGGAATCAAGCAAAAAATATAAATAAGATGTCAAATTGTAATGATCACAATATCTTATATCTTTAATTGTGATAATTTTGTTGTTTAATAAATTATGTTTTTTCCATAACTAATAAGTGGTCTAAGTATAATATTTTAAACTTGAGAGGTTTAAATATTACGCACTTACAACTTTCATGAGATTTTGGTGTAATTTATTAATAGATATACTAATGAACATTAACGGTAGGAGTTTAAGTGTTAAGCGCGTACGAATATCAATGGGTCTATATATAATATTTGAAATGTTAAGAAATCTAAGTGATTTAGTGATAAATTTTAATATATGTTAAATGTAATTTTTTCTTTATTTTATAATAATAATCTATGGTTGTCTAGATGAAAGTACGAGCTAAAGTCAAAAAAAAAAAAGGAAAAATAAATATAGGTTAAAAAACACAATACGTTGAAAAGTAAATCTACATAATTGACTTTAAAAAAGAGCAACGATGCTCCACGACCAACTTCTCTTTCTAGGGTATTTAGGATTATATCAATTTAGTAAATTTTATATCCGGAAATCGTCATTTTAAATTTTGTAAAAAATAATTAGTGAAATATTACCCATGAGAGAAAAAAGTGAATTGAAAAAAAAAAAATAAAAAAAAGCATGTCTCGGATAGGAACCTGACGTGGATGAAAAAAATTCTATAATGGTCTATATTGTCTCATCTTTCTCCCTCTCCCTTTGATAAATAAAAAAAGAAATTATTAATATCAGCAATTTGACTTGTTATAATCAAAAGTCAAATTGAAAATTGCTTACACACCCAATTTCTGGCTACTCTCCACAACTCTGCAGGCTCAGTGCAAACTGATCTTCCGAGAGGACTGACCAAATATTTCGGATCCAGATGTAATATATATTTTTATTTTTATTTTTTATTCATTAAATTACTCATTATTAATAAGTGAGAGACCCATTTATGTATATTGAGTCTCACTTAAAATGTATGATAAATAATTTGTTAAGAAAAAAAAATAAAAATTATTTATATGTATAAAACAATCAACTTAGAGAAGAGATGTCTCGAGATGAGATGACTTTCGTCCTCAAATATTTAATTATTAGGATTTTAAAATATTTAATTAGCTTCATCAAATCATATTGTTTTATGTGTCTTATGTAACAACTTCCAATATTTTTTAAAACTATTTTAAATTTTAACTTAAAATGATCTTTTTAAACTATTTTAATTTTTAAAAAAATTATTATTCTAACAGGTAATTATTGAGAAAAATTAGGGTTAGACAGGCTTAGGGGTATACATAAATTATAAATTTCATGCATCGCATGAGATAGATGCATATGTGTGTGTGTGAGAGAGAGAGAGAGAGAGAGAGAATCTCAATCAAAATGCTATGAAACACCTAACTTACCGCCTCCAAAATGCTATGAAAGCCTAATTTAGAGACTTAATTTAATACAATCATAGAATTAATTGTTAGTTTTTCAAACACCTAACTTGCATTCATTGCTTTATATCTTTTTTTGATGCATACATTATCATACCTTTTTTTTTAATTAATTTTATAGCATTCCATTTAATTGGCGGATTTGATTGAGTTGTGATTGCGATCGAGTTAAATCTGGTCATTTCGTTATACATTTTGATTGGTTAACTCATACCGATTTTCACCTTGATCCATAGTTCTGACATTAGATGTAACAGTGACGCTAAATTATTTTTTAATAATAAAATTAATTTTTCAGGTACAGGCAGAGTAGTTGGTAAGGTTTACTCATTTTCGAATTAATTTATTATTGAATAATGTTACAAATAATAAATCGGTAATCTTCAAATCTCTCGTCCGTTGAAGAATAAAAACTGAATCCGCGCTCAGCTAAAACCCCGCCTCCCTCTCTCTCTCTCTCTCTCTCTCTCAAAACAACACAAAAACTCAGCATTGTATTTTCCCTTCACTTTCTCACCTCATGCCCTGCGTCTGCAAAAACGCGTTTACTCCTCAACAATCTCCTCTATTTATGGACCTATCTTCACGAGCAAGCCAATTTAGATCTTTCAGTTTCGCCCTGGAGAATAGAATCGATTGAGCTTGCCGATAAACTCTCTCTCTCTCTCTCTAATCGAATATCATTTGAATCGGTACCGTATATATAAGTGTGCGCTCGTGTGTTTATGCGTTTGTGCGTGTTTGTATTCGTTGATTCTTGATCTCTTTGAAGCTACGGTTGCTTTAATGTCTGCATTGTTTTGAGTATATGTATAATTTTTTTAACTAATTTGTGCAGGTAAAGAATCAACTGTCTGGATTCTTGAGTTCCTTAGAAGTACTGTTTGCTTTCGATTCTGCATTTTTAAGTTCCTTTGAAGTCTTGGCCAAGTAAAGAATCTCTCTCTCTCCTCTCTCTCACTCTCTCTGATTTGTCGGAACTAAGGAAATTATGGAGTTTCTTGGCAAGTTATCGAATCTTTCTATGAATTTCATGGGCAGATTGGCAGTGGGGTTGGAAAACATGGTCAAGTTCCAGGCCAAGGATCTAAAGCATTCCTTTCGGAATTTTTTCACTAGAAGGTGGGAATCTGAAAAACTTTTTTGATCAATAAATTCTTGATCATATGAGTTGGACTTGCATGCTTTTTATATATATATTTTGATACACACGTTAGAAACGTAGAATGAATTTAGAATGAGGACTCAATATTTCAGTGTGATCAATTTAGAATGAATTTTTTGAGACGTTGGTTTGACAATTATTTTGTTCTATGACTTGACTGAAATTAAAGATTCAGGTATCACTCTAAGTTTGTCTATCCTTGAGCATGTAATTACTTCGATTTATTTTTCCACCTGAAAAATTGTACTTAAAATTTGTATGAGAAGCATCTCTATGTGCTATGAAATACATAATGCTACTATTATCATGCAATGGAAATAACTGGTAGTCCTGCCACTTAATTGGGTGGCATGTGTTTAGCATTCTACTATAGGTAGTGAAATTTCCAAACTTAATGCTCGTGTTTGACATAATTTTGCAGTCAGGAAGTAGCGGTTTGTGATTCAGAATCTGATAACATTTTGAAGGACTACTACATTCCTGATTACATACTTCTACCTGAATCTGCATCAAGACAAGAGTCCCATGTGCCCGCTTGTCCGGTGATAGTATTCATCAATTC
This sequence comes from Ilex paraguariensis, assembly GCA_963454935.2. NCBI lineage: Eukaryota > Viridiplantae > Streptophyta > Magnoliopsida > Aquifoliales > Aquifoliaceae > Ilex > Ilex paraguariensis. Next base: position 219,950 of record CAUOFW020003480.1, read on the forward strand.
CAAAAGTGGTGGCCAGCTGGGAGGAGAACTTCTCATAACATATCGTGCTCTTCTTAATAAAAACCAGGTTTTTCCCATATTGCACAGTCATAGCTGTTTTTTATTTTTTATTTTTATGATTTTTGGATAGTCAGTTTTAAGAATGAATGCACTTGCTTCTTCATGGGTTCAATCTTTGGTTGCTTGATTCTTTAGGTATTTGATTTGGGAGAAAAAGCTCCTGAGAAGGTGCTATATCAACTTTATTATAATTTGGAAAAGCACAAGCAAACTGGGGATAGCTTGTCCTATGAAATTCAGAGGAGATTGAGAATCATAGTGAGTTAACTCAGTAGTTCAATTGTGTGCTAATGATGTTATCTTGTCATTTACATCTAATCCATATCTGGTTTGCTAGGTTGCTGGTGGAGATGGAACAGCAAGCTGGCTTCTTGGTGTAGTTTCTGATCTTAAACTATCTTATCCACCGCCAGTTGCTACAGTACCATTAGGAACTGGAAACAATCTCCCATTTTCATTTGGTTGGGTAAGGTTTTGGAAACAATCTCTTCTTGTTCTTCTCCCTGACATCTATTGTCCTCATTCTCTCTTTGATCCTCCCTGTATTTAGTGAACAATAAATTAGATTGGTCTTGGGAAAATATCTGCCATGCAATTTGTTTGAAAAAAAAATACAAAAACATTTAAATTTGATGGAATAGATAAAGAAGTTCACTAACCAATTGTCCCTCCTCAAGTAAATAAATGGTTCCACCCCTCATTAAGGCACTTGACATTCATGTCAAATCACTTGTATTTTTATGAACTAATAGATAATTCAAATCTCTTGTATGTTGAAACTATGCTATTCTAGAGTTGCTTTGAATTTATTAATTTTTCCTTTACATACGGAATGGGGGCCCGTATTGGAACACCAAGCTTTTTCATAGATATTCGGTTAGTACCAGACGTGTTTGCTGAACTCACAATGAGAATGGATAACATTCATATTAGTGATTCACAGGGAAAGAAAAATCCTGGCACAGACCGACAATCTGTGAAGGCATTCTTGGGTCAAGTACGGAATGCGGAAGAGATGAAAATTGACAGGTAATACATTCTTTTGGTTCCATGATGACTTAACAACACAGTATATGTCCAGATTACATGTATGCCAGATGTTTTGTATATGTTAATTGGAATTCAATGTGTATAGATTAGAATAAGCACTCATGGCATGCCTACTTATAATGAGTGTACACTATGATAAATTTGGTATTCATAGATTCCTAAAATGATGAAGTGAAGATGGAAGTATGTGGAAATGCATTACCCTTTGCAGTCTGGAAAAACATTCCAAGTTCACATGGGAATCACATATTTTGTTTTCTAGGGTCAACACATGAATTACATGGGTTGCCTTGGTTGTTGGGCATTGTTTTAGGTTCTGTAACTGGAAAAATGCACTTTCCAGTTTGTTAGCAAGGTATTGTCATCTGCAACTCCATATTCTATTCACTCTTCACTACCTTAGTCCATGTTAACGTGGCCTTTTTCCTGCTCTTATGGATGCTAAAATGTGTACATTGCTGTAAGAGGGCTTGGGATTCTTTTACTACCTTATGCCTTTTAATTTGGACTTTTCCTACTCTAGAGCTCTTATGGAGCCGAAATTATGAACCAATGCTGTAATCGGGAAAACTGAAAAGGTCATGTGTAGACTTAACTAATATCCTATCTGAAGAGGAATGATGTGAAGAAGCACATATTAACAATTTACCAAAAAGTTGGTAAACATGTTAACAATTTACCAAAAATTGGTGACTTGACAAGTCAAGGTAGTGATATTCCCAATTTCCTGTCAAATGGTGCTCAAAAAATGGATAGCCATAAATTCTATTCCAAGATTGGAAAAAATCAGGATTTTCTATAAGAAATGTCATATTTTGGTATTTTTTGTCATGTACTTCATTACCTCACATCCCTTGCTTTCCTGATTATAGACTTTAAGGGATTTACCTTAATATGTCACTCAGATCTACCAATTTTAATTATGTAAGTCTGAAAATTTGTGTCTGATATTTATTATGGGTCATATTGGACGAACACCATTTCATGACTGAAAATTTATATCACTTTGAATTGCGTTGTAGTTTTGTTCAATGTCAATCTAGTAGGAAGCCATTTCTATCTGTTGAAATCATATTTTTATACTATTGACCTTTACCTCTTGTTGCATTGGTTTGTAGATAACTCAATTGCTATGCAATCGGAGTAGAGCACATCTCATATTTTGTTCATATCATATTTTTACAGTATCACAACTCTGACATTTATTGTGTTTCAGCTGGCATATTATTATGCGAATGAGGGCTCCAAAAGAAGGTTCTTGTGATCCTATTGCACCTCTTGAACTGCCACATTCTTTGCATGCCTTTCACCGTGTGTCCCAAACAGACACATTGAACAAGGTAATACCCTTTCTGCTTTTATTTCTTTCTCTTGTTTCTCATATTTATGTCTATTGTTGCTGCCTCATATCAGCTAGCTTCAATATCTATACTAATCTGAAAAAGGAAGCTACAGTTTATACATCTGTGGCTTTCAGATTACGGGAAACCTGCTTTGTTCGCCCTTTAGGCTGCAGTAATACTCAAGATTTACAACTCACAAAGTGCTTACAGATGTATGGAAACAAAATGGCTATTGTACTTTCCAAAAAAGTTGAAAAAGGGAAATGTCTACTAACTAAACTGACATTCCAATTTCTATAAAAACTTAAAATTTGATTTACCTTCAATTAGAGCATCACTAAAACCTCATGTTGCAGAACTGAAAATCGTAACATTTGATCTAAATATGTTACGTCCATTCCCTCCTTGACATTTTTATGTCCACCAGCAGCTAAAACTTATCTGACGTTCAATTCTGAGAGGAATTAAATCATTTTATTTTCTTCTTGTTTGATTTCCCTCTTAACATATGGTTTCTTCTTACGTGAGTGTGCATAACTTACATTTTGCCTGTTCTCAGGAGGGTTACCACACATTTCGTGGGGGATTTTGGAACTACTTCAGCATGGGTAAGATGATTTCGATTGAACCATTTAGTCAATATTCTCATAATTTTTCTTCTTGTATGAGAAGGCTTCAGAAGAATCTGCAGCTACTGCGATTTGTTCAGCTCAGATGTACATAAACTAAAAGCATGACAGTAGGGAAAGACATAAATATAAAAATAAGTCCTCCAAAATGTATCCTCTATTTTATGGAGATGGACAAGCCATTCAGTTGCCAATAGAGGGTGAAGTGTAGATTTTAATTTTGTTTTAAGTTTCTTGTATAAATGAAAGGTCTGATAACTAACCATAACTTTTTGCTATTGAATAGTACAGATCATGATTCTGGCCAGAAAGAATTTTTTTTTTCTCATTCAAACAATGTAATTTATATGTGTTTTATCAGTGTCAGCGGAGTTGGAAGACATCATGCAACTAATACAGAAAAAAATTACTGTGTGGTCTGCAAGTCATTCTGCAAATTTGTGTCTTAACAAACAGATGCCAGAAACTCAAGAAAATTTAGATTGTGGGCAAATGGTTCAATTATGTAGTACATACACGAATGTTAATTTTCATAGAGTCTAAGCCTAATTTTGGACATAGAGACTCATCTAAATATAACTTTTATTTGTGGTATATATGTCTCAAAAATAATGCCCTCTAACTTTAAGGCTGTAATGAGGAGCCTTAGGGTCCTTACCTATAGACAAGTTGCAAGCTGATCATTTTTACTTTGAAAATTGGCCGATCTGTGTTGTGAAGGGTTTATTTGTTTTCAACTTGGGAAGAAAAAGGCAAAGAAAAATATCAATGTATCTTTCTGATTTTCATTGCAAAAGTGATGATACCTACATTGAATTAAACTATATTTTCCCACAATATGTTTAAGAGAAATATGCCTGTAGGTGTACTATGATATCCAATCATTGTCTTTACAGTGTGTTTTATGGTAGTTTGTCTGTTTTCTCCTCTGTTCAGGAATGGATGCCCAAGTTTCATATGCATTTCACACCGAGAGGAAGCTGCATCCAGAAAAATTTAAGAATCAATTAGTCAATCAGGTTTCTTTTTTTGTCTGCTCTGTTTGGAAGCATGGCCTAAATTTTGCATACAATCGCTTTATGGATTTTGTCTTGTGTTTTATTTGTGTACAATAAAATCCTTATGATTTGAACAAATATCCTGGACATCACTTGTCACAAAATATTACCATTTGACCATATGATTATAACTTCGAAGAGGTTATGACTAATTTGCTATTTACCTCAAAAAATTCAGTTGTATCTTACAAATGACTTCATAATTAAGGAAGTTATTGTTGTAATTTTAAAGAAATATGGGTCAAAGTCATAATATAAATAGTTATAATCACTACATGAACATAGGACATGGCTATAGCATAATTTTAGACACAAATATCAAGATCTCTATTATGTAGTATGATATATCGAGTTGTAAGTCATCCATTGTGGAATAAACTTTTAATATGAAAGTAATATGATGGAAAATGAGGTTACAAAATTGGGGCTCTTTGAAATTGATAAAAAATGTGTTATGAATTGAAATATTTTTGAAAATAGAATTTGTAGTATTCATTGATTGTTGGACCATGGATGTCATCAGTATATCTTATATTGTATTTTTTATGCGGTGATGTAATGATTTGATTTTTAAAATTAGGTAAAGGGTGAATTGCAAAATTAGTATGAAAGTATATTTATTTTATCACGTGATTATATGTGTATGGGTATGTGTGTATATATATATATATACATAATATTTAACGTGTATGTGTTCTACTTTTTTGAAAAATTTCATGGCGGCGTTCCGTGTCTTATCGTGTCCGTGCTTCTTAGCTCTTCGCAAACAGCATATGCAAGAATCCACGTCTGGTGCATTACAATTATTGTGTCCTGATTAAAGAAGTGCAATTGTATGTTTCACTATATCTGGAGGTAATGGGCGCTACATGCGTTGGTGTCACTTCACTTATAGTGCGAATTAGACAATAATGTGTATTCAGTACTAACATTGCCATTCTTCCTAGTGAATATCAGATGCTCATCCTTATTCCTTTGTTAATGAAGCTATCCAGTTAACCATCTTAATTGATCTTTATTTGATAGATTTTGTCTCGCTTAGTCAATGTTATGATTGCAAGACATGTTGATTCTCCAGAGCTTGAACATTGTTATGCTGAGTTACTATTTGAAACAAAATTCGACACTTCAGGGGTGAGACCAAAAAGATCCTTGCAGTGAAGTGTCTGTATAGATTTAAAATTTTGTAGAACTATATTCGTAACGCATGATTCCCATATTCATAACTGAATATTGGATACCTTGGCATCATACTTGATTAACAAAATCCTCCTATCATCCATCTTTGTTGATGGGGTTATAACAACTTTTCTTTTATAATCTCTGATGAAGTGTTCTCTTATATCTGCAGTTCATGTTTCATCATTATACAATATTATACGATGTCTAAGGAGTTAAAATTTCATTATTCTACTGAATTATGGGTTTGTTTCCAGAATTTAATATAACATTTTTTTCATTTATGCTGGACCTGTTTGTTACAGGCCGGTGAATTTTTCCTTCTTCCTTTTTTTTCTTGATGTGCTGAGAATAACTTGCCTTTATGCTTTATCAAATATTTAAGTAAATCAACTATGTTTGTTGTTGTCTTTTTTTTTTTAATCTGATCAGAGTACTTACGCAAAGCTTGTGTGTACACAAGGATGGTTTTGTGCTTCTCTCATTCATCCTTACTCACGGTAAATATGCAGATAGAGGTTTTGGTTTCATGCCAAATGAAAATGTGGTTTGTTTTTGTAATGATTTAACATGCCTTAACTGTGTGGCTAACATCAAAATTAGTTTGATATAGCTTTTGAATATAATTGCATGATCTCTCATAAAATATAACAGTCATGAAGCAACAATTTCACATTGTCATAGTGGAAAGTTTTTGGACTCAATTTTGATTTTTATAATAAGACTCTTGTTGTTTGTCTTACTTTGTGTTGTTATTCCTGTAATGGAACTATACAATTGTTTGGTTGATGGTTAATTTAATATGGATAGTGCCAATTACTTCAATTAATGTTCTGGCTGACTTTATCACATTTCCTGATAAAGAGCCTTGAAATATATGGCTTATAATTGGGTGGGATTTAAAACTCTTCTGTTGCCTCGATTTATTGTTCAGTGGTACTGGTTGATGTAAGACAGATTTAAAATATCGAATAATGCTGCATATGAGATTTGTAGTGGATAATGGGTTAAAAGGGTAATAGGAATGTGGATGGTTTTGCTGATTAGAACAAAAGTGGAATTGGCTTGGGGTACAAAATTGACAAGACTGCAGGAAATTTAGAAAAAGGTCACTGGAATTTTCTGAATAGCAAGTATCTTGAGTTTTTGTTTTAAAAGTAAAAGCCAAGACTAGGGATGATTATTTGGGCTAGTTAGGTTTGAGTTTAGAGCTGAAAATTAGGGCTTTTTGTGGGTCTGAATACCAACTATGAATAGTAAATAGGAGAAGAGAAACTTTCAGAAAAAGCAAGGAGAAGAAAAGTTCCAGGAATCTGAATTTTGCACTTGACCTTCGCAACAAACAAAACCGCAAACTTCCTTAACTCTTCTCAATTGAATTGAAGCTGACGATAAAAATTGTGGATTTTTGACCTCTTTAAAAAAAAATTACTTGGAATAAAACACAAGAAACTTTAGCTAGACCTTCTATTTAAGATCACTAACGATTCCCTATAAGTTCCAATGTAGTCCTGCCCAAAAATTGAGACTAATGGATCATCCAACAAATAGCGGCTTTTTAACTTAGGAATGGCATATATTAATATGAAATTTCGTGCTAAAATTCATTGAAATCTGTCCAAAATGTGTTCTGTTTCCATTTTTTTCTTGTTATCACACTCTTTACCACACCTGGACCAAGATGCTAGGACTGTTACTTGTTTAGTGGAGAAACAGTGGCACCTTGGTAGATAATTTTCTTGTATGCTAAGATAGGAACTCAAATCACTATGAAGCCTCAATACATAGTTTCCTCCGCGCGCTGTTCAGTATGTTGTATATAAAGACTATGCTGCTTCTAGGTGCTAGGATAAGTGCATTGGTTACGAGTTGAACCTTTGGCATTATATTGCAAAAATTACTGATCTCAAACTTAAAACCCACATTGCCATGTTAGGTAGCTTAATAGGTTTTGCTTTTACCATTGCACAAAGCAAATGGTCCCTGTATGATTCAGTTTTTATGAAGATCGTACTGAAGCATCTGTACGAGCCACGAGGGCAGAGTTGGAATTGGGCTTCGGATGTTGAATCTTTTGCCAACTTGTTGGTGTCTTTTGCCTAAGCAGAATGTAGGTGCGTTAGTGTGTTGATAATGCACGCCATACAGATGATATTAGAATTACTCAATTCAGCAATTAATTGGAATTAAGAACTTTCACTGGAAGTTTCTGCTCGCAACATATTATTTCGCTTTAAGAGAAGTTCCATAAGGGCAGTCTGCCACATTGTTCATGCATCATATCCGCATCTCTATTCCAACCAAATTATTGAACATTGTGTTGTTTTTTCATGATAGCGCGGGCATTTGCTACACCATAGTTCCTCGTGTCAAAATTGTTACTGAAGCATATTCCCACATTTCACTTTAATTTGCCTTCTTACCATGAAACTAGTTTTCAGAGTGCTCTATGTCAGGTCTGGTCATGATATACCTGTAACCTGTCATCTTAAAAATTTCAATATGACCCTTCTGGGAAGCAGAAAACAATTGAAATTAAAACACAGCATTGGTGCCAGACCTACCGGGGTCTGCATACATCTTGGTTCATCTATTAAAATGTCTTTGAGGGGTTGGGGGGAATGAGTGACTTAAAAAACACCAGTTACCTTTTACATGTATTTCTTTCAGACCCAAAAGGAAAAAAAATAGATGATTTCTTTACAAACATCACCACCAAGTGTATGTATATGACAACTTAATCGTTCCGAATGAGACGATCTTGAAGGCTGTAACCTTCCGAGATCTTAAAGGCTGTGATGTATATAGTTGTTTGATTTTCTACTTGCTGTTTACTATTTTGTGTCAATGTTTTGTTGAGAATGGGTTGGTGTTTTGACAGGAATATAGCACAACTTGCAAAGGTTAGGATAATGAAGAGACCAGGCCAGTGGGAAGAACTTCATATATCTCGCAGGTGAGATCAAAATCTATTTCACTTTATTTTGTTAACCATGCTTATTTTGATCTCATATTGGAGGCTTTTTTGTCTTTTTGCAACTACTTTCTTTTTCTAGAATACCTTCATAGTGCTCTTTTGAGACCTTTATGTACACTTAAGAATTACCTGCGTCTTTCCCACTTCCTCCCCAAATTTGTAAAAGATATGCTGAGGTCCTGCCCTTGATCAGATAGTTTGTCTGAACATCCATGTATAAGCTTACATATGCATTCCCCTTGGGGAGTCGGTTAAGAATTAAAATCCCCTCCCCATCCCATGACGTCATATATATCCATATAGACAAACACACACATAATCTTGGAAGTAATGCACTTTTCACAATGCCAGTAATTCAGGAATACATGTAGAAATCCCATGATACAGAGGTTAGAGGGCTATGGTAAGGCATTTCCTCATTTTTGCATTTTTTTTTTGCTACGTTTAGGTTGGGGCCAATAGTGTGAACCCTAAGTTTGGACTTCAAATTGCAAGTGATGATATGGAATTTCTGACATTTTGATAGCATCCCTATAATTCAAGCATGGTTTCTCAAAACTGAAAAGAGAGGATCATATTTTGACTTGCAAGTGTTACACAAGAGTCACTTATGCTAAAAGACATCAGAATGTTCGCAGCAGTGACCTGAGCAAGCAACATACATAACTAGTAGTGGATTTTTTCTTAGGAGAAAAATTATGGAAAGACTGGGCAGAAAAGGCCAGAAGTTGACTTTAAAAGCACATTGTAGTATTCAATAATATCAATACTTTTTTTTTTTTTGATCAACAATAATATCAATACTCAAAAGAAAAACATTTGCTCCTTATTTAAAAGAAACAACTGCAGAAAATGTAATGTGCTATCCTATTCTCTTATGTTGGTGGAAAGTAGATTCTTAGAAGCTTAGGGCACTAATGCAGTAACGTGCAACAGTACTAGCCCTCTGACCAGGGCTGTTCCCGTTTTACTTTATCCATTATGTTTTAGTTTTCGTTTTGGTTTGCTATTCATCCGTTTCTTTGGACAATGATGATAATTCTTGATTATGTGAAAAAAATTGATGGCTGCTCTTACCAAATTAGCTTGCCATTTGATCTGCAGCATCAGGTCTATTGTTTGCCTCAGCTTGCCCAGTTTTTCTGGTGGACTCAATCCTTGGGGGACGCCTAATAAGAAGAAACTTCATTCGGTTAGTTTTGATTTGTTTCTTAGCATCTGCATTCATAAGACAAACTCAATATAGAGTTTCTCAATCTTTCACCAATGGCATGGTTTAAACTAGAACTTCTTGGAGATTATTTGAGCTTTTTTTCAACAGAGGGACTTGACACCTCCATATGTTGACGATGGCCTTCTTGAGATTGTTGGTTTTCGAGATGCATGGCATGGGCTTGTTTTGTTCTCTCCACATGGGCATGGGACTCGCCTTGCACAGGTAGGCCATAAACTAGATTATGAGAAACTGACATTGGTCCTAATGCATTAGGGTGCATAAAGGGCACTTGCACTAGTGCAATATGGTCACATATAATGGTTACAGTATCATAACACAAAAAAGGGTAATTGCAATGCACCTCAAATGCTGAAAAGGCCATTTCTTATGTACTCCTTTATGAAAAGTTGATGGCTTAGAAAATGTTGGAATGGACAAACGTTTCCTCTATGGAAGTTGCAATAATTGCTGTGCTGACTACTTAGCTGTATGCTGGTCATCTTAATACAATAATAACAATGCTTTCCTGCCAAGTGCCAATTGCCAATTGCTCTGAAAGAAGATTTACTGCAAGAAAATTTTCTTCAAATGAGTTGATGGAATTCATGGCATCAACTATTAGGTATTCATTGTTGAATCCGGAATGGTGTATATCAAAAGTTGTTATGAGCATTTCCCTATTATTTGGCTTGAACATTAGAAGTTGCTATCGTTGATTAAAAAAAAGTTTGGATGCCTACTTACACATAAAACCCTTATTCTTGAATTTTGAGTCTCTTAGCCTTATGCTTTATGCTAGTTATATCCTGCAAGGGGTTTTAAAAACATGTTTGAGACTAAACTAGAGCACTAAGCAAAAGCAGAAGCGTGAGCGGAAATGCATCTTTGGTAAAAACTCCTTTAGAGGAGAGCTTCTATAAATAGCCTTTCTGTGTATTTGCATTTATACATAGCACTTTGTGAACCATCGAGGGGGAATAATTAACAGTGGACTAAAACGATAAAAAACAATATGTCACAAAAATCATATTGGCAGCTGATATGGGGCTTAAAGTTGTTGTCTAATATGACAGGTTGAAGTCTCGCTGCCTTGGAATTGAACGTGCGAGCAAAAATAGAATATCCCTAAAGGATACACAAAAAAATTGATGTTTTTTTGGTGGGTTTTGAATCGGAAAGTTGCAAACGCCTCAGCCATGAGTCAAGTTCCCTTCATAAAATTTCCTTCTAAGCATTTAGTAAATTGCCCTCTACATGCGCTCAAAAGATCTGTTGGATAGTGACTACTTTTTAGCCTTTACATAACACTTAATTTTTCAAGGGGGAAGACAATGCTAATACGAGGTGTCAAAATCTGTTTAGTTTGCAATATGAGACTCAAAATATATTCATTATTTTGTGATGCAATTGGAATTTCAACCAAATTTTTGGCTTTTGGTTATAAGAATCTCTTATCCTCTCAGGACCCTCTAGACAAATACACACTATGGATATGAGATAATGCCTTTCTTGTCACTGATAGCTATTTTGCATTTTGCATTTTGCATTTTGCATATAGGCCAAAGGAATTCGTTTCGAGTTTTGCAAGGGTGCAGCTGACCATACATTCATGAGGATTGATGGAGAGCCATGGAAACAACCCCTCCCCGAAGATGATGACACTGTTGTCATTGAAATCTCTCAATTCAGCCAAGTCAGCATGCTTGCCAACCTAACCTGCCGATCAAAGAGTGTGCATGCACCTTTGTCACCATGGATTCACGAGGACGATGAATATGAAAGTAAGGAAGAAGAATCTGTAGAAGACAGGGAAGAGACAAGAAAGTTAGGTGCGGCTGACACTTTCCGGTTACCAGCGGAGTTCGATATAGCTAAACTTAGTTAGCCCATGCAGGTTCTGCTGCATAGCTCGGACTGAGTTCCTAATCGTGAGGTTCAGGATAACTCTTCAAGTACTTAGGTTGTTGACATCAGTTTGTGTACAGTTTTTTGCCCAAGCTTGATCCGGGACGTCGCGTTAAGTTCATCTGCTAGCACCAGTCTTAACCCATTCTCCTTTTTTCTTTTCCTTATCTCAGTAGCCTTCAAAATTTCAAATCACCGAACACAGCTGCGTTAGTGGCAGCAACTGAGATTCCACTATAGTTTTGTAGTTGCTGTGATAGTTGAAATGCCGTGACGATGTGCTATCTTCCTGCCAAACACTTTTAACGTCTGACTAAGAGTTAAAAGTCTGTGAGACTGTGATTCTTTGTCTATAGATGCAAACCTCAGTATCATTCTTACTTATTTTTTTTAAAGCAACCAAATTCTTTGGTCCCCTTCTTGATATCTGTTTTATATTTAGCCTGATGTCTGTGTTGGGTGTGTATCTTGTGTATGATCGATCTCGTGTCTTGTTGTCAATTCATTCAAACCCGGTAACCTAGACTCGAATCCAACGCAACTTTGAACTTGCTTTTACATGCAAGCAACATTTAGTTGCAATTTGTAACCAATACTTAAATATCCTTTTATTTGTTTCCAAATTACGGATAAATCTGTTAATTTGCAAAGTATTAACTCTCACGTAAGCTTACAGGGATTGATTTCTATCCATATAAGGGACTTCTTCTACCACTAAGAAATTTTTTTGGTGAATTTAACGGTTGATAGATAAAAGTTGTTAGAGAGAATCCAACTCCCAACACGAAGGAAACATATAGATAGGATGTTTATCCTATCCTACAAGTAGGTAGAAATTATAGTATTTTATCTTCTTATTTGATATAATTTTTTTTTTCTTTACCTATCCTACCCAATCAAGTATACTATTCTTATCTGAATTCAATCTAAAACAATCAAGGTAGAAAGTTAGGTGGAAAATTGGGTGAACACATATTTTTTAATTATTATTTTTTAAATTATTTAACAATTTAATTAAGTAACAGACATTAATTAACTAACAAAATAAACCAATAATACTAAAGAAAACACAATAAATTTGATAATATATAAATAATTACAACAAGAAAATCGTAAACATCAATACATTATATATAAAAAAGTCATAAACATCAATAAAATATTAGGGTTTCTAGATTTTTAGATTTTAATTTTTAAGGATTAACATATATGGTAAGGTAGGGTAAAAATACGAAAATTTTGTAGATATTTTGCATTTCTATCTAATTTTTTGCAAAATAGTAAAAGATCTTCTATTGGCCTACTTGATTCTTTCGTCGGGCAGGATAACATATGGTTGAAATTTGTGAATAATCAAAATTTTGAACACCTTTATATACAGGCAAGCACAACATAGGTTTGTGATCAAGTTCTTTCTCATTAGTGAATACATTAATTTGACAGAATATTCAAATTCAATCGACGTGGGATCCGCTTATTATGAGTTTATTTGACACTCATGTTTGATCTATCATAATATACGGGCAGAAATTTACGTCAGTAATGTTATTATGACTTAATTTAATATAATTTATTGATATAATATACTTAGAGAGGGACCTATGTATAAGCTTAGCAGGACCATGGACTCCCTCACATTTTGAAAAGTCTCCATTGACCCGCATATATTTGTAGAAAGTTCTACTGCAACCTTTTAGATTTTCAAAAAACTCAATGTATTCTATCAAAAAAAAAACTCAATGTATAAATATTAAATAATGACTTGATATTTAATGAGTGTTGCTCTTACTTGAAGAAACACTTGTTTGGATGATTTTGATAACTATGGGGAAAAAACAAGTAAAATTTTTAAAATTGAGTTACCAAAGTGGATTATCTCAAAATCAATGTATGTCATGATTTATTTTATTATAATATCATGTGAAATTATAATTTACGATGATAATTTATTTATAATTATAAAATTATATTATAAATAAGAAAAAAAAAAGACGGTGATATTGTCACATACTAATTTGAAGAAAATGCTTGATTTAATATATTATAGTCACTGAATTAATAGCAGAAACAACTAATAATTGAGTCACTATCAATCTAATGACATATAATAATTTGAATAGCAAATTATGTTAAAATATTATTAATTTAATCTTTATATGGTATGAACCAATTTTTGGGTTTTATGACCCAAAATAATTTTTACGGTGCCATAATATATAAAGTTAATTTTAATATATTTTTTATAAATTAAAATTTATCGTAAATTATAATCATTGAATATTTCCATTGGACTTTTTTGTCTATACCATCATTTTGACCTCTCTTGGAATAAAATCTTACTTTCGTCTCAGAATACAGTTATATTTCAAATGATAAGGGCATCGTCAAATACTAATGCTCCGTTTGGTACAATGAAAAAATAAAAAGATAAAAAATTGGAAGGATAAAAATTTGAGAGATTAAAACATCATGTTTAATAAGGAAGAAAAGTAGGAAGAATAGAAAAGTAGATGAATTAGCTTTCCTTCCAACTCACCAAAATTAATCCATCCAAAATCGGAAGGAAAGTGAATGAAAGTTAATTATTTGTGTTGAGATGTATATTATTTGTCTATATATATTATGTATACATTAATTTCATATAAAAATATAATGATAATATATATTTTATTTTTTTTAAATAAAAAAATCAAAATTTTAAATCAAAAAAAAAAATATTTTTTTCATCTTAACTAAGGGTGAAAATTTTTAACTCAACATGATGACACGACTCGAACTCGACACGAATTTTATGACACAAACTTGATTATAACTCGACACGAACTTGAAAATGACCTGACACGCATTTGAAAATGACTTGACACGCTAACAAAGAATATAAAATGCTCATAATTTTATAACTCAACATGAATCTGACACGACACGACTCGATTATCAATCCTAATCTTAACAAGCACAAAAAAAAATTAATTATTTTTATTTTTTATTCATCCATTCAATCAAACACAAAAAAAAGAAAGTGTATTATTTTTATTTTTCATTCTTAAAGGATAGAAAGTATATCCCTCCTATTTTATATCCTCGTATTTTTTATTCTTCCTACGAAACGGAACATAAAACTTAAAATTAATTCAATAATGATAATAATAATGTACTAAGTCAGAATATTTGGACCAAGTAACATTGGCAGATAGGAAGTCCTCTTTTTGTTACCTTTTTCCTCGCAGTTTCTGAATCCATAGACACGCAAAATGAGATACGCTGGCGGTTTTCCCAAATACCATGGGTCAAATTCACAGATAATGACTTGAGCGGGTAGATTTAATGCTCAAAAACCATGGGTGTTTCCTACTCTACAGGTTAAACCGCCACTGGTTTTAGTCCACAAGGTAAAACTCTGGATTCTCTCTCTCTGTCTTTCTCCCCTATATATAGCTAACCCAGATTTCTGCATACCTCAAAGCACTGCCCAAACACAAAACTCTCGTATAAAAATCTTCTAAATCTTAGCTCAGCTGATCTGAATCAATCTTATTTGAAAATATGAGTGCCACAAGAGGAGCTTGGATTGTAGCAACAAGCATTTTTGCAGTTGAGGCTCTGAAAGATCAAGGGTTCTGCAGATGGAACTATGCCCTTAGGTCGGTTCAACAACGTGCCAAAACCAACCTCATTTCCTATTATAAGGCTCACAGAGTTTCTGCTATGCGGTCCTCTTCAGTGATCTCTGGTAAGATGAGAGAGGAGAAGATGAATCAAACGGAACAGTCCCTGAAGAAAGTCATGGAATTAAGTTGTTGGGGTCCAAACACTGTCAGATTTTAATTATATATTAGCTTCTAACTTGTATTGGATCTCAAGCTTTCAAGAATCAAGATCATATTGAATTCATTAATACCTGTTTTTTTTTTAAATTTTTTCTTTCCATCTTCTTGTGGTTTAAATCTATTGGCAACCGAGACAAGGCAAGATCAGATTATAACCGGTGGAAATGATGAATGCTATAGATCTTAGTAGAGCATTTGATTGATGACAATATGAAGATGATATATTTATGTTATTTTTTTTACTATCGGGGTGCAAATATGCTCCAATAACAAAAAGGGCAGAAACCCGTGATGGTTCTAAATTTGAGCACGAGTAGGGTGGATAATCGAGCTGAGGTTATCAAACTCATATTTTTAAACGGGTTTAAATAATTGTTTAAATTTGATTTATTTTTGAAATAGTAATTTGATTTGATTATTTTATGTATAAATGAGTTGAGATTTGTGAGTTTGAGTCGATTTTTTTTTTTTTTTTACATGAGTTTAAAAAATTATTTAAGTTCGATTTGTTTAAAGACTGAATTGAGCCCAAAAAGTGTTCAAATAAACTAAACTCAAGTTGAATTCGAGTAGATCGGTTCGATTATCAATTTTAAACACGAGAAGGTCGTTGGTTACTGCATATTAATGCACATTGTTTTTGTCTCAAGTAATGCCACAACAAGGCAATTTATTTAAGCAAAGAGTAATTTACTTAATTAATCATCATTGTAGATATTACATGAATAGTGAATCTTAATTTTATACGGTAGTTTAAGTAATAACAAAGACGAATTATAAATTTAAATGTCTTAAGTTTGAATTTTAGCATCTTTTTGAGATCAGACTCAGAGATTTATCTAAATGAATAATTTAGTGTTAGTGTCGATGACTTATTTTTGACCGTGAAAAGAAATTAGTTAATGAGTGCCTAAATTAGTCAAAACATCTTTAATCGTGAAATTAAAAAAAATAATATTGAATGTTAATGTTGAATAAGGTTCATTTTCAATTCAATCATTATAATAAATTAGATTCTTTAATTAAGTTCTTAATTCAATCATTAAATAAATCATATTTTATATTGTAAATTCTATAAGTTATACTTATACCTAATATTAAACCATGAGTTGTCATATTCTTTGAATTCATGTTTTTGTTTATCTTTAATCTGACAAATTTTATAATAACTTTCTAACACCACAAAAATACATCTTTGTTTCCTTGTGTTTTCATTAAATAATATCTTCAAAAAAATATTTTAGGCAATTTAAGATGAAGGATTCAATATAAAAAATTTAATTGTTAAAAATATAAAATAAGAATCTTAAATTTTTTGGCTAATATCATTTGTATCTTAAAAAATGTTTCGATTTTTAATTTATATCCTTAAATATTAAAAATATTAATTTATACTTTGAATGTTATGAATTGATAGTAATGTAAACTTTGTCTAAACTATCGTTCAATTTTTTATCATAAATTGAAGCACGTGAGTTTTAAATGCTTCGGCCATAGAATTATGTATAAATTCGCATACTATTAACATCTTATTTGAATTGTATATGTTAGACTATTAGTATGTGTTTTAATTTATGATAGAAAATTGAATAACTGTTTGGGCAAAGTCCACGTTATTACTAATTTATAACATTAAAGGTATAAATTAAAATTTTTAATATGTAATAGTACAAATTCAGAATTTAAGTATTTTTCGGGGGTACAAAGTGAGATTAGCCCACTAATATTTGACCAACTAGTTGTTCCCAACGCTTACTTCCCACTTCATTCGAAGTCACCTGGAATGTCATTAATTAGCGAGTGAAGTCGTTGAGTTCTTGGAGTCTATCTATACCCGAAGACTTGTGTATATATCTAGGAGTTGGCTTCTCACACCCAAGACTGAAATCTTATTTCATGAACTAAACAATCGGAAGTGTGGCAGAGTCCGGCGAACTTATGGTGATCGCCAACCACCACAAGTCTCTCTCTGAGGGGATGTTCTGGAGGTTATTTCCGTTCTGGCAATCAGGAACAACTTCTTCGTCCTCTTCTTCAACTCAGAGCCACCAAAACGGTGTTGGATCAAGCACTCGCTCTTCGAATTCTGTTTCTTCTGTCGCAAAATCTCTCCTTCCGGTCAGGCGTAGACTCCGGTTTGATCCAGCTAGCACTCTATACTTTCCTTGTGAGTCGTTGTTTTGTTCCTCGTTGACGTCTGATCATTCTTGCCCGGTCTTGTTAGCTTGTCCTTTGTTTATCAGTAAATTGACTTTTGCGGAGACAAGAATTGCTTGTTTTATTAGCTCTATGCTTTTGATTGCCGAGAAAATGTAAGGAAAACAAAAGAGACTTGAAATTAAGTGGAAGAAGTGTGTTTAGAATATGTTTTCCTTCAATTTGGGCGCGCGCACACACTCACATACTCAAATTGTTTTTTGGATTTTAGATTTCTATTGTGGTTCCTCATTATTTTAGGTTTGTGTATGTTAAAGATGAACCGGGCAAACAGATCAGGAGTGCCGTTGGAATAAAGAATAAGAGCAGGTCTCATGTGGCTTTCAAGGTAACTTGATTTATTTTTTGCCCTTTTAATTAATTTGATAATTGATTTTTTTGTCACTCCATTGTTCAAGGCCTTATCGTAGATAGGATTTTCAATGTCAGTCAAACTATAGTTTCATTGTCATAGCTGATCTTCCAAATTCTTTATTAGTTATGTGAATAGTTTACAATTTAGGAAGAGTACTTTTCTTCATTACATGGCGTTGGAGTGAGTACCTATGGGGCATTTGATTTGAACATCTCGGGGAGCCGATATTTTTCCCAAGTTTTTTTCGGCATTGCTTTCCTGTTTCTTTTAATTATGATGATGTTTTTTCAGCAAATTGTTCCCCCACCCTCCCCCGGTGTTTGTGGTCTATGTACGTAAGTCCATTGAAATTTCTAACTGCTCTTGTTTATCACGTGTTAGTTTCAAACTACTGCACCAAAGAGTTGTTACATGCGACCACCTGGAGGAATTCTTGCTCCTGGAGAAAGTCTCATTGCTACTGGTAATTTTCGTGTGCTTATTCATCTAGATTTCAATTATTCTCTTTTTGTTAATAAGGGATACAATGGGGTTGTATTACGTTGGGAATCTGGGGCTATATAACATCCAGGGTTATTTTAGTCTCCAATTGTTGTTTATATCTGTGCTTCATTTGGATTTCCAATATGTTTGACAGTGTTCAAGTTCATGGAGCTTCCAGAGAACAATGAGAAACAATTAGATCACAAGAACAAGGTGAAGTTCAAGATCATTAGTCTGAAGATGAAAGCAGGAACAGATTATGTACCTGAGTTGGTAAGTTCTATGCCCTTAATCTTAGTTTCTTATTTTTTAGTGAACATGGCTAAAAATCTTGTGATATCGTTATGGGGTCAAACATGGCTGAAAATCTGGTGAGATCATTAAGGGGCCTGGTGTAAATCTATAGAATGAGACTACCATGATACAATAATGTTTGAGCAGTATAGTTTGACATCTTACATCTCTAGTAGAGTTCAATTCTTTTTTTTTTCCCCTGTTCTTTTCATTCTTGTATATCATCTTCCTTGAGATCAATAAAGATGATAGGGATTTTTGGACCTAATTGAGGAGAATTATGTCACCGAAGGGAACTTGTGCACGAGGAGATGTGGTATGAGTACTGTTACACATTGAAGACACATTGCATCCTTTAGATCATTAGAGCAATGGGGTCACCACATAAAATAAATTGACATCAATAAATAGCAATCCATATAATCACCACATTGAGTGAATTGTGATCAATATTAGCAATCCATGAAATCAAGGCTTGTAGATTTTACCTTTGTGGTTCAGCTTGATAACGTGATGCAATTGGCGATGTTTACGTTGCAATTGGCGAAGATTCTAGTACCATCTTGAAAGATGCGCGAGATGAATCACCGGAAGTCTAAAAGAAATGGAATTACAGTAAATTCATATCTTAGGATGCGTTGAAAATATAATTTGAAGTGTGCTTGCCTATGGCCTGCTATCGTTACTTGTAGTCAATGTTTCAGTTTGTTTGATAGATAATGCTCTGTTGCACTGTGATCTCAAAAAAGAATATAACCCAATCATTATATGTTCTCCAACCCCTGACGTATAAAACTTATTGCAAGGCATCCTTCCATTAAACTAGCCTTAAGCTAATGACATAAGGAAGCATTAGTCCAGGCCTAGAAAGAAGGGAAGGATTAGTAAGAACAGAAAAGTCGTAAAGCCAAGGTGTTCCCCTTTAGGAGGAAGCGAGAAAGCTTCAAAAGGCTAGTCCGGCAACTGCTGGCTGTCGACATGGAGTGGCAGATTTCTGGACTTTAGGGTCCAATCATTTAATGACGCTAGGTGTATGGTCATGAAATATTAATGTTCCATATGCATAAAAAATACTTAACAAATTTTTCCAGAAGCTTGTCGTTTGCTTCTTAAGCATCACTGGGTGATTGCATTATTTATGATGTTTTAGTCCCTAATATAGCCAATGTTGTTTGGCCAAGTGTGCTTTATGATTTTTTTGGTGAGGCTATAACTGTACTAGCAATAATGACTGTGTTAGCTAATTGTAGTTGCTTTAAGTTATAAAATGTTCCTAAACATGTTAGAGGAAAACCTGTACATGTTAGGAAAAACAGAATAAGTTCATTCTTTAAGCTACATACAAATTGTGCTATGTGCATTTGGTGATCATGTCAAAATGCATGATATATTCTATAGTATTACCCTGTACATTTTTCTGATGGCTGTTGTGATTTCATTATACAAAAACAAGCAAGGAAGCACACCTGTGTCAGCCTGTATTTAAGAAAACTTGCAAAGGACATTGTGAGTTTTTATGAGTTGAGCATGAAGATGACTGTTTATTTTAACTTTCCCTTAGTTTACTTACCATGTTATTAGTGATAACGATGCCAAATTTTCTTTTTCTTTCACTATCTTTGTGTGCAAATCTCATGTGTATGTGATGTAGTTGTAACCTCAGTTACATGTGGGATTTCACCCTGTATGATATAGTTAATATAGTTGTTGGCGGACATAATTGTGAATGGTGGTGCAAGCTGTGTTTCGTCTTTGAGAGGTTTATTAGTGCTCAGCTGATACATTTCTTCATTATTTCATGCAGTTTGATGAGCAAAAGGATCAAGTAGTTGTTGAACGTATTCTGCTTGCTGTGTTTTTAGATGTGGAACGCCAATGTCCTGTAAGTAAGAGAATAACCATAAATGTTGTTCTGCTCATATTCATGATGTTTCAAGTTGAATAATGCATTATAGTGACATTGTGGTCATTTATATTTATATTTTTCACGTTGAGTAATGCATTATAGTGACATTGCGGTTGTTTATGTTAAGGCACTAGAAAAACTAAAGCGTCAGTTGGCCGAAGCTGATGCCACAGCAGAAACACGCAAGAAACCTCTAGTAGACACGGGTCCTCAAGTTGTTGGGGACGGGCTTGTCATAGATGAATGGGTATGCTCCCCATATATGACTTATTTGTACATCGTCGATTTTATTACCTCTCTCCACTTTGTTTTCTGTAATATCTTTTATTCCCCCCCTTCTTGTTTCTTCAGAAAGAGCGAAGGGAGAAATACCTTGCTCAGCAACAGGTTGTGGAAGTAGACTCTTTGTAAAACACCACTTGCTTCTGTTGTAAGTGCTCCTTTGCCTGCATAAGAAATCTGCGATCATATCCTACTACTACCTCAGTAGCCGGTAAGTTTGATGGACTGGAATGGGAGGTCCAGTCTACTACCTAATATGGAGAACAAAAATGTGATTTGATATATCATGACATGATCTCTATATTTTGCCACAAGTGCCTTATTTTGGGATTTGGGTTTTGTAAATAAAGGACTTTTTGTAAGTAAACAGTAGTTGAAACATTGAACTTAAGTATGAATTCCTATACATCAAGTCTAATTAGTCATCTTGGTAGCCGAAAACATAAACATGTCGGCCTCTCAATAGTGTCGAGTGAAGTAAATTTGTGTTAAAAAGTATTCTACTCATACCCAATCTGTTTATTAATTTGTGTATAATAAATTGTGTTATATTAAGTTTGTGTTGTGTATAATAAATCGTGTTATATTGAGTTTGTATTGTGTATAATTGATATATGAACAAATCTTTTTTTTTTTTATTGTCTTCACCTATATCTAATTCGTTTATTAATCTGGTCCACTCATTTATGAAATAGGTAGCTTAAGGTTCCGTTTGGTGGAAAAAATGAAAGGATGAAAAATTAGAGAGATAAATAAAATATCATGTTTGGTAAGGAAGGAAAATAGGAAGGATGGAAAAGTGGATTGATGAGTTTTTCTTTTAACTCATCAAAATCAATATTTTCAAAATTAGAAAAGTGAATAGAAAATTAATTATTTATGTTGAAATATATCTTATATGTCTATATATTTTTTGATATATACATATATTATGTATACATTAATTTTATATATAAATACAATGATATAATATGTATTTATATTTTTTTTACAAAAATTAAAAATAAAATTTTTAAAAAATAAAAAATATTTTTTATCTTACCAAGTACAAAAAAAAAATTAATTATTTTTATTTTTTATCCATCCTACTCAACATAAAGGAACGAAAATGTATCATACGCACTTTTTTTTCTAAAATGATAGAAAGTGTATTCCTTCTACTTTTCATCCCTTCCACCAAAGGGAGCATAAGAAAGATTTAGACTCACTAATTTTGTGTCATATTAATGGTCGTGTTATATTTTGACACCTTTAGAAACAAGGCTCAGATTTACTTGTCTGATTTACTTGTCTCAATAACATGCCTTTTGTCCTAGAGTGAAATCCCTCCCCATGCAAAAAAAAGAAAAAGAAAAAGAAAAGAAAAGAAAGGGAGAAGGACAAAACAAAACAAGCCTACACCTGCTTTTCTTCTATCCATGAAACGGTGAACGTTCAGAAGTAGTAATAAAAGTACTAAATAAATTACAATGTTGCCCACGACTGTATATTTGTAGACATAATGGGATTGCACAATGCAAGCTGGTTTTGACTTCTGACTGCCTTCAAATATCAAAATCATCTTGATTCGGCTTTGGTGAAGTCAACAAAGCAGTATAGAGCCTGAGCCTATCCTCACCCAACGAAGAACACCGCGATAAGGGTCTGCGTGGCCTGATAAACGATAACGAGGTTAGCGTCAACCGGTGTTTGTACCTCCTCCAAGCCAACTGAATAGCAACCGCCGCCCAGGTTCTCCATCCAGGAGAGTAATATCTCGCGCTTCTCTTCACTTTTTCGTTAACAAATGTGTATCGGAAATGTTGGGTGACATATTTCACATCCTCAGCTTCTAGTCCGAAAGCTTCAGTGGTTTCAAGTGTAATTAGGGTTGATGAAGATGGAGGTAGCCTCTCTATGAAGGGTCTTCTGAGGCACCATGACAGAAGTTCGTCTCCACTGAAGTTTCCAGGGCCTAACATGCAGCAACTTTTTACGCCATCTCGGAGGACTTGGCTGCTCTGGAGATGACCTCTTACTATAAATAACATTCTCTGTACTGGATCACCCTCCCTAGTTATCTGCATACAACTCATGGATGAATTAATTAGGATAGTACCCTTTTTTATACATATGATAATATCGAAATTCCAATACAATGACAAAGTTCATATGTCAAGGATTGGACTCACTGTTTCTCCCTTTGTGAAGATGAGGGACTTCACGCGATCACAGATGTTCTCCAGGACCAAATTATCCATATGTTGAAACAAAGGTACCTGAAACATTTTAAAAAATTATAAATTTCATGCATGAATATCTTTTACTAGATTCCATCGAGTTCAGTTTTCTAAACAGGTCGAATATTAATATCATGGTTATTATTATTGGATGTGTATTAATGCTTGGTTTGTGAATGTTAAGTTTATCTGATATTTGTTGTACCTGTCTCACCAAGTCCAGGCATAGATGGTATTTGATGTCCCTCCTAAGGCCTTCGGGGAGATTTCGGATCATCTCACATTCGTCAACCCCGCGCATTGCCGCCCAACGCTGCCTCTCATAGTTCCGCACTCTATGCCGGAAACCCTGTGGTAAGTGTCTCCTCCTCATCCACCACTCGATGTTCCTCATCTTCAAATGCATTGCCTGTTTCTTTGACGTTGTTGCGTGCAAAAACACCTGTATATATTCTCACACACAAAAAAAATAATGCAGATAATTGTCACCAAAAGACATGCTTTCCTTTGCCATCATTGAGGTTACGGTTGTTTCATTAATCAATTTCCTTATCAATCTAACTATTTGGTGACCAATCAGAAAATTATAAAGTAACCAAAAATGTCATTTTGCGTAGTTTCCTTTGCTAAAAAAATAAGGTCCAACTTGGTACATATTAGTTCTTGTTTTTTGTGGGGATTGGAAGAAGTGGTAGGTAGACAGTTTTACCGTC
Organism: Ilex paraguariensis; assembly: GCA_963454935.2. NCBI lineage: Eukaryota > Viridiplantae > Streptophyta > Magnoliopsida > Aquifoliales > Aquifoliaceae > Ilex > Ilex paraguariensis. The sequence goes on from CAUOFW020003480.1 coordinate 243,663, forward strand.
ATTTTGGAGAGGTTAATTTTTGAATTCGAATATTTAACATATCTTTTAGACAAACGAGCATTTGTCGTCGTTATAAATCCAAATTCTACTGACAAAATAAGGTGACTTGAGAGCATTTTTTCAATCCCTACAAGTCCATGCATTTGGGACTACTATTGTGTCCTTTATTGAGCAGATAACAACTTTTTTTTGGCTGATTGTCATAGTAGTAACTCTCCCTGGGCATAATCATGGTGTTCCTCACTGTGGAATGTTCGATTTGACCTATAACTACTAATTCGGAAGGGTAGCCAATCACCATGGCACCACCAAAGCCGCGTTACTCCCATGGATCGATCCCTACTTGATAATCACATGAGAGTAAAGGACAACCCTCAACGGGTAGGACTTACCACTAGACCACCAAACTGGGTGGTGAGCAGATAACATCTTAGTATTGATTATCCTGTCTTGATCGAAGGTTCATATGATTTCAAGGAATCAGTTTCCATATATAGTTGGTTACAATACTGTCAAGAAGAGAAGCAAATTAAGATTGGTCGTATATTACCTTGATATTGCCAATTAACATGGTGACCAGAAGGAGCCCAGCGGTTAAAACTATAATAATGAAGACAACTTCTAACCAATCTGTTGTGCTTTCCAAGTCCCCAAAAGTACTGTAACATGTGATACACAGTATTAGGCAAATATGGAGGATAATACAGAAAAACCTAAGGAGGAAAAAAAGTATATGTAACATATTTTTTTGAGCAAAACGCACACTTTGTATCTAATTGATCCAATCGAAAACGGCAGCTTAAAATTTCTAACAAAAATGGTCACGTGTTCATTACATGAATAAACCTTGAGGGCATTTTTGAAAGAACACACTAAAGCACATATTTTCGGGACCAATACTGTTTCTGCTCAGAAAATATGATAATGGAAATGAAAAAAATTACCTCAAAGTCATTAGACCCCAAAAGATAGGAAATAATATCTTCTCCATACGGTTTTCATTTGTAACAAGTTGAACTGTCCATTTATAAACTCCATAGCCATAGTTATCCTCACTTTCTAGGCAGGTAGACCTTGCTTGTTTGTTCTCCCCCCATATCTGTCTTGATGCGTCTCTCACCAACCTTCTTGTTCCATAACATATAATCTCTTCACAAGCCAATTCTTTAAGACCACAACCTTTTGCTTGTATGCATTGCTCCTTCAGGCATTTTGCACCCCTCTGGATCCCTAACAAGTACCAACATGCTCCTACTGCCTGCACACATTTGATTCTCAAATTAGCTCGACAGTGAGAGAGAGAGAACTTTAGCCTTAAAATATTCTTAAACCGAGAGAAAAAAACGAAAATAACAGGGTAAAGATGCTCTCTATTTTAGAGAGCTTTTTTAGTAAAAAGTTACAATATAGAGTGAATTTTTACACACCACTCCAATAGAACTTTTTATGTTTTATCTTTTTTGGCAATAAATTTGACTTCTTTCATATTTTTTCTCCATTATTTTAAATGAGATACGTTAATATGAATGTCTTAGATAAAAAGACAAATATATCATTTTTCTGTTCAAAAAAAAAGTAGAATGAGTTTGATGTTCCAAATGTAGAGAGTTAAATTCAACTCTTTATTTTAAAGAGTGTAAATGAAGAGTCTATTAGTGAAAAAAATTTAAGGGTTAACTCTCTATAACATAGAATTAAGTGAGAAAAAAGAGTCTATTAGATATGGTCTAATATTGTAATACTTTTAGTCTCATTTTTACTCGTTTAGAATTTTGTTTCTTATGTCATCACCACATTATTTGACCCTTTTTTTTGTCCTATTTTTCACTCAATCTAGCATTATCCAAAATAATATGTTCTTCTATCGTTCGAAATCTACATCCACTCCAACGCCAGGTAGGGTCGACTATATATAATTGAGTAGGGAAATTTAGAAGTCGGTATAAAAATTTGAACTTAATTGAGTTAAACTAAATTAAAAAAACTTATTTGGTCATAAGTGCATTTTTTTTATAAAAAGACTAAAAAGTTAGTCATTGCTCCATTATTCTCTCTCCCTCTTTCTCCATTACGCTCGTTTTCCTATTTTTTCTCTCTCATTTACTCTCTTATCTATCCCCTATTTTCTCTCTCTTTCTCTCTCCCCCATTGATAATTTATTTTCTTTTCAAATATGTAAAGATATTATTTACTTTTTCATTTCTCTCTCTCGCTTATTCTCTCTCTCCCCTATTTCTCTCACCATTACTCTCTCTCCCTTATTTTCTCTCACCGTTACTATCTCTCCTTATTCTCTTTCTCTCTTTATATTAACGTTACAACAACACAATTACACAAATTAGTTATAATTGTCCTATAATACACTAAACAGTTACTCACGTGTTTTAGTAAACCAAACAATTACACAAAATTATAATACTAACTCAATTTGTTTTTCAGTTATTTACATAAACATAGAATTACACAATTTAGTATCACGATATAGTTACACTAATTATATGCATGAAATTGAGTTTATCATTACATAAAAGAGTTTACCAGTACACCAAATTTGGTGTATATAATTGGTATAACTATGTCGTGATACTAAATGGTGTAACTCTTTGGTTTATGTAACCAACTAAATGAAAATTTGAGTTGGTGTTGTAATTTTGTGTAATTGTTTGGTGTACTTATTTGGTTTATCAGAACACATGAGTAATTGTTTGGTGTATTATAAGAGAATTGTAACTAATTGGTGTACTTGTATTGTTATAACGTTGATATAAAGAGAGAAAAAAATAAGGAGATAGAGTAATAAGGATAGAAAATAGGGGAGAGAAAGTGAGAGAGAGAGAGAGAGAGAGAGAGAGAGAGAGAGAAAAGAGATGGGGGAAAATTGGGGAGAGATAGAGAAACTAACAGAGAGAGATAGAAAGAAAATAGAGGGAAGATAGTGAGAGTAATGAAGAGAAAGTAACAGTGTGAAAAATAGGGAGAGAGAGAGTGAAAGAATAAAAGAAATAAATAAAAAGTTAAGGAAGGATAAGCAAGTAAAATAAATAAAAAAATATTTGAAATTTGTACCTAATCAGAAGATGTTTTATTAAAATTAAACTTTTTTTTTATCAGAATTAAAACTAAACTTAATAGAGTAAATAACTTATCTATATACTTCCTCTCAAATAAAGCTCAAAAAACATAGTGAAAATTGGAACCAAGGATAATATGTCAATCTATTTTGCCAATAAGAACGTGCAAACTTATTAGGTTATTAAAGACATATGATGTGTTATATTTAGTAAGTAGGTCCAATAGTCTATTTTTTTTATTATTATTTCATATTCTACCCTCATGCAATATGTTGCTCAAGGCTTCTAATCACTACCATGCACCGCTTGTTCCTCCATTCGCACCATGAGCAGAGAAAGAGAGGTTTTGGGTCTTCTCGATCAAATTATCACTTGAAACGAATTACTTTGAGTGAGGCTTGTTCAAGTGTTCTTCGCATCAATACCAATAAGAGTTCAGAAGGTTCTCATATGCAGCTCATTTTTTCTTGTCGACTTAGATATCTATTGATTTGAAGATGCAATTTTCAACACTCCTTGAGCAGAAAATTGGATTTCGGGGTTTCTTTTGGAAGGTTGCTAGACTAGATAGCTATTGATTTATGACGCTCCAGCATTATTTGGATGTGAGAGGATTCTAAATTTGTGCATTATATGTGTGTAATCTTGTTATAGCTAAGTTTTATTTTTGGCAACTTCATATACGATCTCTATATAAATTTGATATTAAATCATTAGAGGCGGTCATGTGGATTGTTGTGCAGCGTAACAGATAGCGAATGCCCATGACATTCTTTAATTTATATGTTATGCCCAAATAGTGTTTGATAAAATGCATGAGCTAAGGGTTTTATTATTTTTTGTGCAAAAATTTTTTAGATTCCATTTTTACTTGGTTGTTTTGATATATTGATTTTGAATTTGTTCTGATATGGATGGAAAAATTATGTTATTTTTTTTTAAACTTATGAACCGTTCTATTAGTAGTTGTGGCTATTACTATGGTTGTTACTGATGGGCCAAGCCCAAGGGCTCAACTCATGTTACGAGCCCAATGACCCAACTCCAAGAGATCCAGCTAGCTATGCCCAAAGGAGCGTGCACCCGATCAAGCTCATCAGGTTCCAAGAGTTACATCAGTAGAGGACCACGCAGGGTCGTCTAAGAGTTTATCCAAAAGCCTCCTCTACCATCTTAGAGTAAGGGTCATCCAAGAGCCTCCTCTACCACTTTGGAGTTAAAGAGCATCCAAGAGCCTCACCCTCACCACTCGGAGAGAGTCAACCTTCCCTCATCCTTTGACCAAGCCCTTTAGAGAGCATTATAATTTCCTTACTCGTTGAGGAGAGGAGAGGTCGTCAAACTATTTAATTACTGTTAAAGTCACTCTAATCCGTTATGACTATTAAACGGTTTCAACCCGTTATGAACGTCAGACTAGCTATTCAATTACTACATTAAGCCACTATAAATTGTAAGTCTCACCAACACTTGGGGAGCATTAGACTCATTTGAGTATAATTCTCTCATCTCCTCTCAAAGTTTGTAATCTTGTGCTCTCCCTTTACACTGGAGATAACAAAATTTCGGCAACCCTTGTCATTCAAAGTGGACGTAGGTCATATTGACCAAACTACTATAAACTTTGTCTTCTCTCTCCCTCTACTTTACTGCATTTTATATTACTTAATTGACAGGTGGTGTGCAAACCAATTTTGTGCATCATCAGTTTGGCGCCGTTTGTGAGAACGAAATAATTCTCACATAAACACTTTCTTTGCTGAATCAAAGACGATCACCATCGGGATCCATGAATCAGCCTGAAGACATTCCACCACAAGAGGAGGAGGTTGCTCCTCCACCTGCCAATCCCGTCCCAAATGCGCAACAAATGTTGGACACAATGCAGCAGCTTATAGTCCAGAACTAACAAATTTTGCAATTGATGCTCGAGCAATAAGGAGGAGCGCAACCTGGACCTTAAGCTAGAGGAGCTCCACTCCTAGGTCATCAAGGAGTTCCCCACCTCGGCGCTCCCCATCTAAGAGCCCCGTTGGACACCCCACCTATGGGAGCTCCCTTAGGTGCCCCACACAGGGGGACCCATCATGAGGGACCTCCTCCTCCAGCCCCTGCACCTGTTCCCCATGGTGGAGACCCTCCTTTCCAAGAGGATGAGGGTGAAAATCAAAGCATGAAGCATGGGAGTCATGTTCGTGATAAATCCATAGTACCTCCTCCTAATCATTGAAACAAAAAAATTAAGGAGGTAAAAAATCAATTGGGTGACATCTTCAACGCCATGAAGGCACAAGGACCCAAGACAGTGGACTACCTCGTAAGTTGAACCGACACACCTTTCAAAACTGACGTGGCGAACTACCCACTCCCTCAAAAATTCAAGATGTCATCCATTAAAACCTTTGACGGTGCAAAGGATCCACTGGACTGCTTCGAAACTTTTAAGACCTTGATGCAGCTGCACAACGTCCCCGACGAAATCATGCAGAGCGTTCTCAACCACCTTGAAGGGATCTGCTCGGCAATGATTCGCCAAGCTCTCTCTAGCCTCCATTGGCTCGTTTACTGAGATGAACAGTTCCTTCGTGTCACACTTCATTGGAGGATGGCGCCAACAGAAGCCTGTTATCCACCTGCTCAGCATAAAGTAGGATCGAGACAAGAGTCTGAGGAGCTACCTCACTCATTTTAACGAGGATGTCCTTCAGGTTGAGGAGCCTAATGATAAGGTCAGCATGACCGCTATCCTAGGAGGCCTCCGGTCATCAAACTTTCTCTTCTCAGTGATGAAACACCCACCAAAGAGCATGCTAGAACTATTAGCAAAAGCTCAAAAATATATGAATGCTAAGGACATTAACAAGTCTAGGCGACGTGAATCATCTCATCAGTCGCCACAAACTTGATATATCTCTGCTCTGCTCTTAAGCAGACAACATATCTCCAGCTTAGCGGCTCTCTCATGGGTCACCAAAAGTTTGGCCTCTGCATTGCTCTCAAGTAGGCAGCCTATTTTTAGCTGTGCAGCTCTCTCACGGGTCGTCAAAAACTTGGCCTCTACACTGCTTTTAAGCAGGCAGCCTATTTTCAGCTGAGCTGCTCTCATGGGTCGCCAAAAGCTTGGCCTCTGCACTGTTCTCAAACAGACAACCTATTTCCCCAGCTTAGCGACAATCTCGCGGGTCGCCAAAAGCTTGGCCTCTGCTCTGCTCTCAAGCAGACAACCAATACCTCCAGTTTAGTGACTCTCTCATGGGTCACCAAAAGCTCGGTCCTCAAACTCTGTCTTTACTCTCATGCAAGCAACCTGTCTCTCTCTTCAGGTAATCGTGTTATATATTTTTTGGTGTTGGAATAACATTATTTTTGTCATAGCTAGGCACGCTTTTGAAACTCAGGTCGTCTGTAACCTACGGGACTGTATCAAATTGAATGTCAACAATCGGGCCTCAACCATCCTGCACCGTCAGCTCATTGCTGCAACACTTAACAAGGCCTGCCTTCGCTTGTCTCCAAACAGCACTCCTCTATCGCGATCTGCAAAATTGCCTCTCGAGCAGCACCTCTCAGGCACTCAGCTTCTCTCAAGCGCCTAACACAGGCGCCCAACACCTCAAGCACTCAACACCCCAAGCGCTCGGCACAGTGCCCAACGCTGCTGACTCATCCATCGCACAGTAGTCGTGCCCATCTGCCTGCCTAGTGTAGAAGGCGTCTCATCTGTCCCCTCCTACTCGCCCGTAACATAGGTGCCCAGCGCTTGGATCAACACAACAACCCTGCTGCCCGCCTAGCCAATTCTCCCCTTCTCCATAGCGTTGATCGCGTGCATAGCAAAGCCTCCTACAAGCGCCCAAAGCATTCCCACATGCGCCATTTGCGCACCCATGACGCCTATTAGCTCCACATCAGGCTGTTGCCTCTGTTCAGATCGGCACCACAAGGTCAACGGTTTAAGCTGCTTGCCCGAGCTCAATCCAATGGTCTGCTCGTATCTCAAATGGCACCTCTGCCACGCTGGACAACAACTAAGCAATGTCCTGGTTCGCTTTCGCCTGGCTTGCTCGCCGAACGAAGGCGGCTGAAGCATAGGCACCCAGGCCTGCTCGCTCCTCCTGTGCACAAGGGTAGCTAGCCCAAATCACCTCCACCATGAGCAAAGGACATCTTGCCCAAATTACCTCCACCATGAGCAAAGGATAGCTCGCCCAAGTCACCTCCACCATCTAGTGCTCTTCAAAAATCTAAAAAAAGAAGCAAAAGAGGGAGTTTATGCAGCTAATGGGGTCTCACAGGCAAAAGGAGTCTACGGGAAGGGAAAAAGTCACCAATCAAAAGCAGTCTTCAAGAAGGTCTGATCGCTATTTTGACCGTAACTCAAAATGGGACTTATTAAATACCAAATCGAATCTCTCGACGAGGTGAGCAAAAATCATTACCGTTGGTACTGAGCTTTTCAAAAAAAGGCCCAAAATAGGTTTTTTGGCCTCTCAAAGTTTTTTTTAAAAAAAATTATGCCTGCTCGCTCAAGACACAATGCGCTCGCCCAAAAGCTATCTGCTCGCCCAAAACTATGCACCTGGCTCCCTACTCGTTATTTTGACCACAATTTTTGCTTCGTGAATCCAAACGAGGCTTATTATATATCAAATCGAAGCTCACGATGATGTTTTAGCCTATAAAGGCCTAGAAACAGATGTTTTGGCCTCTCGAAATTTTTTCAGTTATGCCGGTCAACCAAAAATTCAAACTGAACCGAATGCCCTCTTCTCCAAGTTGCATTGGACACAAGACTTTGGGGGGCAAATGATGAGCCAAGCCCAAGGTCCCAACTCATGTTACAAGCTCAAGGACCCCAACTCCAAGAGGTTCAGCTAGTTAAGCCCAAAGGAATCTGCACTCGATCAAGCTCATCAGGTTCCAAGAGTTACATCAGTAGAGGACCACGCAGGGTCGTCTAAGAGCTCATCTAAAAGCTTCTTCTACCACCATGGAGTAAAGGTCATCTAAGAGCCTCCTCTACCACTTTGGAGTAAGGGAGCATCCAAGAGACTTACCTTCGCCACTCGGAGAGAGTCAACCCTCCCTTACCCTTTGATCAAGCCCTTTGGAGAGCATCATAACTTCCTTGCTCGTTTAGGAGTGGAGAGGTCACCAAGCTATTTAATTACTGTTAAAGTCATCCTAATCTGTTATAACTATTAAATGGCTTCAACCCGTTATGACCGCTGGATTAGCTATTCAATTACTACATTAAGCCACTATAAATTGTAAGCCCCACCAACACTTGGGGGACATCAGACTCATTTGAACATAATTCTCTCCTCCCCTCTTAAAGTTTGTAATCTTGTGCTCTCCCTCCACACCGGAGATAACAAAATTTTGGTGACCCTTGCCATTCAAGTGGACATAGGTCATATTGACCGAACCACGATAAACTTTGTTTTATCTCTCCCTCTACTTTACTGCATTTTATATTACTTAATTGGCAGGTGGTGTACAAACCAATTTTGTGTATCATCAGTTACTATGATCATGTGGCTATTACTGTGATTATGTGGCTAGGTAGTTCACGTTACTATCTAGTTTCATAGAATTTTGACAGTGATTTTGGTTGTTATTGTAATCAGGTGGTTGTCTAGTTCACGTTATTATCTAGTTTCGTAGAATTTTGATAGTAACTGCGATTGTTATTGTTATTGTGTTAATATTACTGTGCTCGTGTTGCTGTCTAGTCTACCACGGCTCTATGCTCCAGTTCTGGTATCTTCCATGTCCACTCTATTACCCTTTATACCCCATACACACGAGCATTGTTATTATTGTGATCGTGTTACTGTGATAGTGACTGTTACTTTTATTGTGTCATTGTTTTCGTTACTAAGTTATTGTTACTGTCCATTTTGTAATATAACTATTTATGTCACTAAGAGTAAATTAGTCTTTATATCTTTAATTGTCCTTTAAGCCCCAAAAAGATCGCGTATGTCATTTTTGCCCCAAAAGTCCACAACAGTGGACCAACCTAAAAAAACCCAATATTTAGGTTGTATTGTAAATCTTGATATTATTTTTATTCTATTTAAATTTTTTGGACTGTAAAATTTTAATAATGACAACAAAATTCACTATATTTGTCATTGTCACTGTCACTGTCACTATGGTTGTTATTATGATCGTGTTATTATGACAATAATTATTACTATTACTGTCATGTTACTATTATTGTGTGGCTAATATTATTAATGTTTTATTGTTACTATTACTGTATAGTTATTACTATTATCGTCTTACTGTTACTGTTCATTTTGTAATATAATTATTTATTTTATTAAGGGTAAATTAGTTTATATGTTTTTAATTATCTTTTAAGTCCCAAAAAGAACGCGCCTATCCTTCTTCTCCCAACAGTTTACAAGTGTAGACTGACTTCTAAAATGCCAAAAAATGTACCCACAAAAAAAAAAAACCCAATTGAGTATTCCATCGTCAATAATCTTCCAAATAAATATTGAGGGCAGGGCGACCCGACAGTGAAGGTAAAAAAACTTGAGCTTTAGGTCTCATTGTTTAAAAAATGTTTAAATTTTTAAGTACCATAAATAGTTCGTGTTAAAAAATTAAAAACGCTTTATAAAAATATAAGCACAATCAAAAAAAAATAAATTAAGTTCAATCTTTTGGATCCGAAGTCCAACACAAACATAAAAAACCAAAAAAAAAAAAGAGTAATGCTACACTGATCAAAATTTGGGACTAAATTTAGAGACCAAATGACATGACAGTTAATTATTTGAAGTTTTTATTAAGACCCAAATGACATGACACCAATCAAAGAAGTCCAAATCAACTGTCATGTCATTTGGGCTCCAAATTTAGTCTCAAATTTTGATCAAACTAGCATTATTGAAAAAAAAACTAACGTAAAACAAAATTATCAAATTATTACCTACACACTCATTCTCAAGTCTCAACCACTCCTCTCTCTCTCTCTCCCTTAAACCAAAAAAGGCTAATTACCAAAGAGTAAATTTACCACCACTTTTCTCTCTCTCGCCGAAAGTAAACCAAAAGACAAAGGAAAAAGCCTGAAGCCTGAACATTCACCATCTCTCTCTCTCTCGATTACACTAGCTGCGCTACAACGGCCTCAAGGCTCTCATTCTCAGTTTAAGCCTCTCTCTCTCTCTCTGTGAACTCTAGTAACAAGCCAAGTTGGCCAAAACCCAAGAAGCATTCCTTTGACCTGTCCTCTCTTTCTCTATGTGGATATTGGATACAACAACAACAAAAAAAAGCCAGGTTTTATTGTTCTATAACTTTTTTTTTTGTTTTAATTTCAAGGTTGTTTTATATGTTTTATCTATAAATTGTCTTATTGTGTTTGTTTGTTTGATTATTTGTGATTGCTTGGATGATAATATATAGTTACAGGAATAAATGCCAAAAAAAAAAAAAATGTATTTAGGATCTTTTGTACGCCACTTCTTCTTAATTTTAACTACTGTAACTAAACCCCCTCAACTTAAAAATAAAGTATTACAGTGAATGTTTGTCACAGTATTTATAAAAATACTAAAATACCCTCATTTATTAATTGTATGAGAACTACACCATTGTGCGGCTAGACAGAGCACCATTGGGATGGTGGGTGCAAATGTAGTGGAGTACCACGGGTTGTTGTTTTGAGATGCGTTGTCAACTTGTCATCCATGTTTAGGGTAGGGTTTTGTGTTTGGTGAATTTGATTGGGGTGTTGGGTAGCGGAGGTTTTGATGTGCTGGATGGTGGTGGGTGTTCGCATGTTAAGAGAGAAGGAGAGAGAGAGATGACTCATGGTTGTGGATTGTTCGTCGGTGATAACGGGAGAAAGAGAGAAACACGGCAAAAGGGGAAGAGAGAGATGAAATAGTGTAACTGTTTAAAGTTGAGGGAGATTGTTTGTCAAACTCATTAAGTACAAGAGGGTTTTTTGCATTTAACCCTATAATATATTATATATTAATATTAGGCATAATTTGTGCATGAAAGCAAGTTATAATATAAATGATTTTAAGAGAGATGGTAACCGTTGAATCTATTTGAGACCGTCGAATGAGTTTATTAAAATTTATTTTATTTTATAGATAAAACCTAAAAGACAACTATGCAAACACAAAAATAAAAAATAAAAAGGGACTAACTAAGGGAATCTCAAAAAGAGACCATTTTAAACAAAATACTTTAAAACCAAACATAGATGGCCTCAAAACGAGATACCATTTTAAATCTCAAATTGTCTTGAACCCTCCTTAATTGAGGGTACGTGGTGTTGTGTGTGTTGGAAAGAATTCAAATCCTTTCATTGCTACCTAAATATCCATAATTATTAAAAGAAATATATTTTAAGAAAAATATTATATAACCCAAATAAAATTTTAAAATTTAAATTTAAATACATATCATCTTTTGAATGGGTAGATCTCATTGAAAAAGTTAATAGGATCCACTTATCCAAGATATAATATGCATTTGAGTTATAATTTTTAAATTTCATTTGAATTTTGTAGTAGCATTGCTCATATTTTAAAAGATACAAGAAAGAATAAGATGGGCTTACATGTGATGCGACGAAATAAGCAATCATGTTGAGGGCAATCCCCCACCAAACGGTTCCAAAAATGTAGCCAGAGAGATTTTGCATGCGACGCAATAGGCAAACTGAGTGATAGATCTTGGGGAGGTACTGGAACACAAACATGATCAAGAACACCGTCATCACTACACTAGTTGATCCTTTTTCCAACAGCAATGGGATTACAACCCATAACACTACCTGCAGTACGGCCCAATGTATGAAACTCCCTCACTGTAAGTTTTTAGGATATCATATTTGTCTAAATATTGATTAAATTAGATTCATCTAATCTAAATCATTTAAATAAGAAAATTTAAATTTTGTATATTATTATATATTTTACCTTTTTAGTAGTTTTTTTTTTTAACGCATAGCATCCAAGGTACGAGACTACTTCCTATAAATTACAAAATTCCAAAACATAAAGAATACCAAATAGGACCAACATTAAATTGTTGTGTTGTAACTTCAAACATTCACCACTGGTGAACAATCTATGAACTTTTAATTTTTTGGGAGGAGACGGGGAGGGGGACTTGAACCTTTGACATTAAGAAGGTAAAACCTTTAAAAGATAAGGAGTATCATTAGACCAAAAGCTCATTAGTAACAATCTATGAACTAACCAGACCCCCCCCCCCAAAAAAAAAAACTCATTCACTGGACCGCTTACCCACCCAATATAGTAATCAAACCTAACATGACCCAAAACATATAAAAATCACAACATAAATAGCTAACAACTCAAAATCTGTCATCACCGAGCCAACAAACTTACTCGCAATAGTCAAAAGAAAAACTCCATTTGAAAAAAAATTGGTGCAAACTTACCTAAGATCGCAGCAAATGATTTCTTCAAATTTGAAGTTGTTCAACATGGATCATTCACTGTAGGATTCGGATTATGCCTTTTCAAGAAAAAAATTTTCTCTTATCGATATGTGCTAACCCTAGAATTTTCCCCCAATTCCATCTCTGTGTGTATAGACAAAGAACTCTCGACCAAAGCGACTGGCTCCACTCCATTAGGGCACAAATAAATATGAGGGCATTATGGATCTTACGGGGGTTTGAATGTGTCCTTCACCTTCTCCACTACGTGCCTTTTATAGCCACTGTTATTGACGATTTTTACTTTCATTGAGGGTTGCTAAATAGTAACCTCCAAACAATTATTCATTTTTTAAATATAGTTATAGTTGATCATCTCTTGCCTTTCTCTAGATTTTGTCACGTCGCATCTTCTTATTACATTCAACTTGCCAGAAGTCAATACATTGCATATTTCTAGAATTTTATACTTTAAGTCAAAACAATGCCCTCTCATTTAATTGGGTTTAATTAACAACCCAAATGAATGGACAGATGCGACCACCATTCTCCTAAAAAATACCTATTTAAAGATTCCCTATTGACATAAAGAAAATTGTCCATGATGTGGTGGACCATAGAATCTTGATCCCTACACCTAGTTCCAGTAGGGACTGGCTCTTGGGTCCTCCTTTAAGTTATACGTCTATGAAGGGTTCTCAGATTACTACCCTATTCACGAAGGTGAAACTCTAACGCTAAACCAATCCCAACTTTTATGGAAGACTTGGAATCACAGAACTAATCCTATTCATTCTTGGATTAATCCTAAGCAACATTGAGTTGATTGGGTTGAGAAATTAGAACCTCACTTTGCCCTTCAATGGAGATGCTCAAGCATCTATGAAATGATCAAAATCTCCACTCTCGAAATGCACATTGATTAATGGTTAATTGGTGTCGTCGCATGTTTCTAGTCTCAATCATGCAACACCATACTTCTTCCCATTGGCATGATGTCACAAACCATACTAGACATTGTCCACCTAACAGGGCTTCCATCATCTAGTATGGAGGTAAATGACTGTATTCCTACTGATACAGGTCGTGACTCTGTTAATATTCCCTCTAGCATAGGATACCAAGATCTCATCAATTGTTTATTTGCCTCCAAAGCCCTTATCCCTTCATTTAATGAGCTTATTTTCATTCTCCATTGGCTCAGTTGATTTTTCTGTGTTCTTGGTTTCAAGATGACCAAGGAATATGTTGGAGTAGCCATCTAATTGGCTAATAGAAAAAAACTTGCCTTGACTCATTTTATTTTAGGGGCATTGTATAGAGGTCTTTTTAATTTGACAGAGAACAAGATTATTGTCAGTTGTGGAGGCCCTTTCTGGCTTTTCCAAGTTTGACTCTATGCTTATTTTCCTAAGGTCTGGTCCCTTGAAACTTTGTTTGATCTCAAATATTGACCCTTGAACTATGCACTTTGATTTCTATATGCCCCAGTCTTATATAATAGAGAAGACTTTTGATTCTTACTTTAGAAAATTTTTTACTCTTAGCAAGGATAGAGTGAACTCTCTATATGCTCCTTTTTCTGAGCTTCTCAATTCTTCTTATTTTCTTGAGCCATTTTTTTCTAACCCAGACATCGCTCTTAATGAAGTCAATGAATTATAACACCCTTTTTGGGGTAGTGTCTTATTACCTCATTACCTTCATGTTGGAGGTTTTGTATTTGCTTCTAAGTTTTTCAACTGTAGCTTTGAAAGCTACAATCCTAGTCAATTTGGCCTGACTCAAAACATTTTATTTTCCCTACATGCACCCTTCTATCGATGAGCCTGCAGATGAGAGGATGAAAATAAAATCTATTGTCCTAATCCAAAAAACCTCTCAAGCTTATGAGAAATTGCTAAAGTCTTTCAGATTTTCTCATTTTATCTCTAGCCCATCCCAATCTTCCTATCAGTCAGAGTGGTGGCAGAATATTTCAGCCTTGATTTTTATACATTTCGTAGGAATATGTGTCTAGGATGTGTTTTGACAATCGGCAAGTAAGTGAAACTTCTGTTAGTTGAAAGAAAAAAAAATAATTGAGGCCCTTACTTCTTTTCCTTATCCTCCTTTTAATCCAAATAAAGGTAAAGTTGTTCTGATTAAAGAAACAAAAAAGAAAAAGCAAAGAGGTTCTTCCCCAAAATTGTTACAATCTGTCATCGATGCATATGATATTGTTGCTCATCCCCCAAAGAAGGTTAAGACTTATCAAGCAGCTATTGAAGTGCTTCTAATTCTACCATCGATAAGCAAAAAATCAAGGACAACTCCTCTTATCTGCAAGAAGACAAGTATTTTTCTTTGGATGTACCAAAAAAGGCAACTTCTGTAAAGAATCCTCCGTTGCCAATGTCAACTGACTCTTCTCTGAAGGGAAACAAAGAAACAATTCTCTCTCCTTCTGATAGTGGGGAGAGGATGATTAGCAAGCTCATCCCCACAGCCAAGAAAACTGACAAAATGTTCAAAGTGGCTGCTAAGGTAAGAACCATGCCTCTATGTTTATCATTCCTTCCCCTTTTAGCAACCCTTTTTTTAATGTTTCAATCTTTTTTCTTCTAGAGAGGGCATAAAAAATTGATTATGCCATGCAAACTTAGCAATCCTAATCATTCTTCAAGGCGAGAAAGTACTACTATCCCAGATGACCAAGGAGACAACACATTGACAACTATAATCATTGTCACTCCTGTTAGTTTATACATGCCTCTCTTGCTTGTCAAGGGTCAAATAACACTTTCTCAGCAAGACTCTCCCAAGGGAACTGACATTACTCCCGAGGAGCCTGCTTGAGGGGATTCTACTATCCCAACACTTGTTCCTCCTGTTGAGACTCAAACTAATTTTCGTTAACTACATCCCCCTCAACAGAGCCTTCTTTTACTCTAAGTCCTATTCATGAGAAAGCTATTCATAAGGGTCTTGTTGTACCAACTTCTACCAATGATGCTTTGGTCAACCCTGATGGCTAAGCAAATCAACTAAAGAAATCTTTTCCATCTGCTTCTGCTATTAATTAGGTAATTCTTTCAGCAATCTGTCTGCTGCTCCATTTTTCCCTGTCTTTTTCTTGTTTTCCTAATTAATCTTCTTCTTTCTTTTGTAGTCAATGCCTGAATCTACTCATATCTCAATCTCAAACTCGAATTTTGAGGCTATTTACCAGAAAACAGATGAATTGATAAAGGCATTTGACTCCGCCTCTTCTTCTGGCATCTCTCTCCCTTCATTGAAGAAACTATGCGACAAGAATTTGCACATTTCTTCAAGCTATTTGACCTATCCTTCGATGAACTCCTCCAAGATGATTCTTCCTCCATAATTTCCTACATGGCTAAGGTTTCTACCAATTCTTTTGCTTACTTTATAGAGCAACAACAATAACAAATAGCCTACATGAGCACTTATTTTCAAACCAAATCTCACAAGCTCATTATTTTCAAGATAAGGTGAAGAAAAAGATACGCTTTATTGACTCTGTGAAGGACTTTGCTCCTCAGTTTTCTTTAAACAAAGAAAATGAAGACAGGTTAAAGCACTAAGATGTCTTCTTATTGCAAGAAGAAATGTAACTCAGAGGAAAATTATCAAGGGTTGTTGAAGAAAGGGACAAAATAAGGTAAGAAAGAGAAAATTTGCTTCTAAATACTAAGGAACTACGAGCTAACTACCATGATAGAAGTGGTAAATTGTTAGCCACAACAGAGTTTGAAGCATGCCCAACAACAACTGAGATTATTATTGAATGAATGGGATTCCTTCAAGCTTTTTTTTCCCTCACCTTAGCAATTTCATGAAGCCATGTAGTCTTAGTGGCTTTTTTATACTTTGTATAAATGTACCTAGGTAGTTTGGTCTTTTAACCTTAATGTAAAAGACTTATTCCTTCTATCTGTGGCCCACAAACTTTATCTTTTCATATAGTAAGGTTATTTAAGCATTTCCAGGAAGACATGTAGTCTTGGTGGCTTTATACAAATGTATCCTAGCTACATCCTTTTATGTATAGCCCATAACCTCATTCATTACATGAAAGTATTATTGAAATCATCAAACAATGGTTGTACATAATGAATGGGCATAAATTAGAGTTTTCATTCCATGGCTTAAAAGATACAAATCAAACAAAAAAATTTCTATTATAGTGGAAATACACTTAAAACTGTTCAATCCTCTTACTTAAGTACTAAATGACTTATCTCTAATTTCTCGTGGCATCCATGCTTGGATGCTCCATCAAATATCCTCATGTCCTCTTGAAAAACCTTTTGGTGTACAACCTCCCATCAGATATCCAACTTACTTGGTCATCTTCTCTAGTACCCTTGTTCTTGCCTTTTGGACCAACTTTCAATATCTTAGTCCAATCGATAGAGGCAACAACTAATGTCTTTACTTTCCACTAAGGTATATCTAGATGTGCTTGCTAACATGAATTTAATGGCAGCCGCTTGCCACTTCAAAAATTGTTGTAGGTCATATTGGTGAACTTCTATGGACTCCCCATTTTCTGATTTAGGCTGTAAAAATCCAAATCTAGCCAAGTCATGGAAAATGTGATGTAAGCTCCCTTCAAAACACTTATTAAATTGGTTCTTGCAGCCACTTTTCCCAATTCAAGTTAGATTCTTGTCATAGAATTGAGACTCCACATTATATGCATCTACATATAAATGATTGGTATTTGTCTAATACACTTCCATCTCTTTTCTTTCTTCATCATCACTTTTTGACTGGAAGATTAGTGCCTAATGTAGGGATGATGGTACATAGTCGTTAGTGTGTATCCAATCTCTTCCTAGAAGAGCATTGAAGTTGGATGAGAAATCTACCACAAAGAATGTTGTTGTGGTCTTTTTGCTGCCAACTTATGGTTGTACAGGCAAGATCCCTTTGTAGAGGATGATCATCCCCCATAATTACTGACTATGATGTCAATGTGAAGCTGGTATTCCTCTCATCTGTTCATAACTTTTAATGTCCTTAAAGATATGATGTTGACCATTGTCCCATAGTCAACTAAAATTTTACTAATTGGCTGACCATTGATGTGGGCTTGTATGTACAATGGTCTCAGATGTTTGACTAATTATTTTATGGGGAGTGCAAACACCATTATATCTACCCCTCAGTCCCCTTGTTCTATGTTTATAGACCTTCCATTATGTATAATTTCCTTTATAGTTTTAGCAAAGATTGCTACTGATTTAATACTATCTTTTACCTCATGCTAGTTGGTTTGGTTGTCATGACTTAGCTTTGAATTCTTTAGGTAGAGCCAACATCATGTTGCATACTACATCTCTGAGAAGAGGTCATATATCTTCAAAATCCATAAGCTCCTAATCCGAAATCATATATTTGTCTTCTTTCATTTTTTCTTTCCATTTTGCTGATGGGTTTTCTAGCATCTTCTTTGGTTCTCCTTTAGATAGGTCCAGTATCTGCTTGAACTTAGGAATTTTCCGATCAAGGATATCCTACTTGGTTTGAAATTCTTTAATTTCCTTTTGCTATTCTCTTGTCCATGTGGGATTTTTCTTTTCCATCGATAGACTTAACCCTGAATAGGCTTCAAGAGGAGTAGGATTTTACCTGATCATCCAAGTGGCAAACTTCCTTTATTTTCTCCTTTTTTGGGTTCTATTGAGTGGATAGTACCATGCCCTAGATAAGAACTTTGGTTGGTGAACATGGTGCCACTCTTCATCATGAACTTCAAGGAGATTCACTATTCTAGATCTAACCTTTGTGATGATTTCAAATCTCCATTTCCTCTTCTGATTTTGTTTCTCCTAGCGTTCTTGTCTTTTGATTCTCTGTCAAACACTTTCCTTGGCCATCGATGGTTCATCAAAATAGTCCATTCTTTGCAATCTTTCTTTCTTGGCTTGGCCTTGGTCACCAGTGCTTCTTGGATCCCTTTTGATTTCAGGAAAATAATGGGGACCATGCTAATACTTTTCCTACATCTTAAATATGCTTGGGTCTGCACTTTCAAATATTTTCTCAAACCAATTATAGATCTGCACATCTATTTCACCTCTAGTGCTGAACTAGAGACCTTTATTAGTGAATTCTCTTACCACATCATCTAGTAGTATTGCATCTAGCTTAACTATCTCTTTTGCACATTTGAAGCACATAACTAGTAGTTCTTCTTCTCTAGGACCCAACATGTTATGAACTAGTATGCTCAACTTAGGGACAATCCTTTCTTTGTCAACCACTAAACTAGCAACCTTCTTGTCTTCCTAAAAATTAGCATAAATTATATTAATATTAACTTCTTTAAGGAATAGGTCTTTATCTACACACATGGTTTCTTCTTCTTTTCTGGCATACTTTAGCATTCCTTTTTGGATTAAATCCTGCACACAATTTTTACAAATTATGCAATTTTTAGTTGAATGCCTAAATGAATTATGTCATTTATAATATTATGTTCCTTTTCTATCTTTCTCTGGTGCGATATTATGTTCTTGAGACAAGACAATGAATTTTTTGTTGATCATCTCATCAAACAAAACATCAGTCATTGATAGATCAAAGAAATATTGCCTAAAGTTTAAGGGTGCATCTTTTTTCAAATGATGACTGATGGCATATTCACAAGGTCCTCAATCTTTTGCAAGGTGTCACACATGATTGGTGACTTTCCTGTGACTTGTGTCACATCTATCTCAACTTCTCAATCAAAGTCCTGAAAATAAGTTTCAAATGAATTATTTTTCCTTTGTTGGTCTTTCTTAAGCAACATTTTCTTCCATAATTTGAAGTGCAATCCATTTTGGGCTAATTTTACCAATTCAACTTCAGGCAAGTAAACATGACATTTTTTCCCTTTCTTGAATCTGTCGATGTATTGTTCTATGGATTCATTCGATTTCTATCTTAATCTTAACAGGTCTGTCATTGAAAATTCTAATTCATTCCTAAAGAATTGAGTATGAAACTACTCTTCCATTTCTTGTCAGGTTTAAATTGAATTGTCAGGCAAGTTTATGAAGCAAGTAAATGTTGTTTTTGTTAAAGATTGTGGGGATAATTTCATTTTTAGATTCTCATTGTTCCCAACTTCCCCATATTGAAAAGTAAATTTGCTTATGTGTCCTATTGTGATTGATTCTCTTCACTAGAGTAAAGATGGAATTATGGGACCTTATATCCCCTTCGGAATTCCTTATAGTCAATCCATGTTAGATATGATTTTCTGAACACATACCTCTCAGTTTTTCTAAGGCTAGGGCCATACAAATCTTGAATCATCTTTACAAGTTAATTCCTATTAATAGTCATGTTTTGATGGCCTTCTAGGTTTTCAAACTGGTCAAAGGTTTCCCCCCCTGCCCTTGGGTTAAATTCGTCTATAGGTTCCATTCAAGGCATGACATGCCTTCGCATACCTTTCTAGGAAACTTAGGCAATTCTTACCCCATTTCTTCCCTTAGGATTCCTTCCTGAGAAGAAATTAGGGATCATTTTGACAGATTCTCCATCAAACACCATGTTAAAATGGTTTTGATGTGGTAGGTCTAGTCATTCATTAGTAACCATCGATGGTGGTCTTTGGTTTTCTATAAGAAACACCACAGGACTGGTGTTTCCTTCTTCTAGTGTTTGATTTCTAACCACAATGGTCGACGTTTTATTAATTGGTCCTAATATTGGTGTCTGGACACTTATTAACTCATGCATGACATTAAATAAATCTTGTCTAATAGGATTATGGAATACTTACGTTAGATTTTGCACAAACTCTTGCATCTGCAGATTATTCTAGCCACTTCCTAGATTTGTAGTTTCCACACAATTGATACTCAAACATGCTTTATGATTGCCATTGATTGGAAATTGTTCCATTTTTTTAGTAGTACCAAACACAATCTCGTCTTATTTCCTTGTTCGAATCATTTTCTTGATCCAAGTTAGTTATGTCGTCCCATTGGGCATGTCAAAAGATTATTACTCCAAAATCTGTTGTTATCAACAGAAGGAATCCAATTGATAAATAGTTCTCAGGCGATTGTTTGTGAGAGGGGTTCTAATGCCTTATTTTAGGACTTCCTTGGATGAATTTTAATAGACAAGAACACATAGACATGGAACTAGTAAAAGAGGATTCTTTTAATAATTCAGTCGAAATAACTTTGGCTATAGAAAATACTGTAATAACAACCTTGGTTGCAGTAATGATTGTTTCTTAAAACTAATATAATACTATTCCTAAAAAAGGTCAGATCGTGGGTCTTGTGGGAGTTTAAATATGTTCTCCACTACGTGCCTTTTTATAGCCACTATTATCAATGGTTTCAGCTTCCATCGATGGTTACTAAATAGTAACGTTCATAAAGTTATTCCTATTTTAAATATGATTGTGGTTGATCATCTCCTGTCACGTAACATCTTCTTATTACATCCAACTTGTCAGATATCAATACATTGCAAATTCCTGAGATTCATATTTCAAGTCCAAACAGGAAAATCTTGAATTCAAAATTAAGTTTTACACCAAAAATATTCTTTTAAACGAAAATATCCGTGCTTAAATGACAGCTCAGGATCTACTTCATGGTAACCTTATAATCGCTAAGGAGGTTCCGCTTAAAAGAGTAGAGATGGGAATTCCTAATAAGGCCAATCAACTTGCTGATGTTTCAAATAAAAGAACATATTGGTAAAAAGTATATTCATCTTTCTGTCTTATCGAACTATCCAAGATTACGTGAAATAAAACTTTATCAATCAAAGACAAATACTACATTTGTCAATAACACCTTTTAAAAATTTTGTCGCAGACTCGAGAGAATCGATCCTCCTAAAAACAAGAGAACGGAAAAAGAATCAACGGGACCCCAATGTAGAATGGCTGCCTGTGAACCAACTAGTTCACAGCCTGTAAACCCACTGGTTTATGTCGAAAGACACTAGGCTGTACGTATAGAACTAGATCCACTACCAAATCGATTCAACTGGCAAACGCAGTCCATAAGATTTTTTTCCCCGTTGTACCTTTCTACACAGTAAAAAAAAAAAAGACAATTCCATCACATGTTCTTTCGGCAAACTGTGAGGTGATCACTGCATGTATAACCCAAGTGGTGACATGCATGTATTTGTCGTATGTTCTGTTGAGAACACTAGTGAACAAAAAAACCCTCAACAATAGCAGCATCGCTGGCTGATACACTATCAGTCAGGATAATATGCTTCTTATAATGATGATCAAAAGTTTGGAAGTGTTAAATGACTCTAGCTTTGTTTGGGTTTGGTTGGTGTTGGTTCAATCTAAATTAATCTAAGTTCAGTTTGTAAACGAGTCGAATCTAAGCAGCATCTGACTTAGAAGTACAGCTTGAATTGAATATATCTATGTGTCTAAAAAATCATAAATTATTCTAATATTTTAATCAAACACTTCAAATTTGGAGATGAAAAAACTTCTACTCATCCCTAAATAGTTTCAGATCATACAAAGTTCTCTTTTTTTATTCAATTTTTGATAGATTTTAAAAGAAAATTCATGTTAGGATTGATTGGAGTTTTATGGTTCAACTTTTTGAATAATAAATTGATCTCGTTTTACTTGGTCCCAGCTGAGTTTTAATGTTTGGGAGGTTTTGAGGTTTCGTCGAGCTGTGAGTTTAAATAAGAATTGAAGTTCGATTGTTGTATTTGACTCGAACTAAGTTTGATCAGCCACTATCAAAACTAAGTTTGAATATATCCAAATTCGACAAACCCGACTCAAATGATAACATTATCTCTTAAATGGAACTCACCTGTGGGAGAGGGAGGATGATAAAGAGATCAAAAAGGAACCCCTTCTTGGCCATCAAGTATCGAAGTGGCAGGAGGACCCAACCACTGGAGTTATGTGACCGGTTTCTTTCGCCGCCACCCACGGCTGCCGGAGGCCGCCTGTTCATTTTGAGCTGCAACCACATGTTCCACACGTGTAAGGCGTCGATCATGCACCGAAGAACCGTTACGGTGACAGCAAACCACCCGTCTACGAATAGGCACATACAAGTGTCGCTTATGGAGAGTGCGTAGAAGAAGAGAGGGTCGACGAAGAGACCAGCGGCGCATACTAGCAGGAACACCCTATTCCATTCTTGAACCCATGTAGCTCTTGGGTCCAAAACCTTACCCATGAACCACCCTCCTCGACGAGTACGGCATGTGCCGTGCATGCTTTTGCATTCATCGGAGTTCTCTTCTTCCTCCTCCTCTTCTTTTTCATCATCATCCTCATCTTCTTCATCAGTGTCATTATAATAAGCATGTGAGATTTGTTGCTCGGCGGCCATGGTTAATTATTCTACGTATTCTGTTGGAGTTGGGTGGAGAGAAAGAGATAGGTTGGTAAGATCAATGAGCACTGGGCAGGGTTTGCTTGCTCTGAAGAGGAATATATGCAGACTAAGGTAGGATAGAGACACATGTGGAGAAGACGACACAACTACTTGTAGAGGTGTAGCTCGGAAGAGATGGGAGAGTAGTAGCAGACAAATTATTTGAATTTACCAGACTGCCCATTGATTATGGTCCTTTCTATCTCAAGCTCTTCAATGGAGAGAGAATCAACCAAGTAATAAAACCAAAAAATGAGCAACCCAACTTGAATAGTTGTTAGTTTACATAAATAAAGAGTGGATAGTTATTTATTTAGGGTAGTTATTAACTTAGTAATATTAGATTGATCAAATTTTAGGATTAAATTTGAAACTCAAATGACATGACAGTTGATTATTTGTAGTTTTTATTGAGCCTCAAATGACATAACACCAATCAAAAAAGGCCCCAATAAAAATTACAAATAATCAACTGTCATGTCATTTGAGTTTCAAATTTGGTTCTAAAATTTGGTCAGTCTAGCATTACTTATTAACTTATGAGCAATGTTACATGGACTTAAAAAGTAGATTTAAAAACTAAACTTGATAATCTCAATCATTGATTTCACTATGGGTCGCAGCATTTATTAGGACTCACTACCTATTCAATGGTTGAAATTATCAAGTTTAATTTTTAAGTTTATTTTTTAAGTCCATCTAGCATTACTTTTAGCTTATATGAAGTTTACTTCTGTATTTGTCTATATATTATTAATTAGTAATATCACGTAACAATATTGACATGGTATTACTGTCGCAACAAATATTTTTTCCTTTGATGTAGTTGTAGATTGAAGCCACAGTGAGCATGAGCAGATTGCAATGAAGGAAAACTTAATTTTATTATTAACTAGTAGTAGTTATATGCATAAACATATTTTATTCAACATCATACCACACTTATAAGAGTATAAAAAGACTAATAAGTCTAAGTTCATACATCACCTCAAAAAAGACTTAACCTTCAAAGAGTGATCTCTCTTTAGTTTTATGATCTATGTAAACATTTCTGACCCAAAGAAAAATTGTTGGGCTATGATAGGGATTCCAATGAGTAGCGATGACCCTTAGATCAATGAGTCCCATTTGGAACTCTCAGATATAGGGCTCAATCAAATAATACTTGATTGTAAATATATGATATATTAAGGTTTTTTTTTTCATATTTGAGTCATAATATTAGTTCGCAGTTGATTAATATTTTTTTCCTCATAGTTAGTAATCATCTCTAAGTGTGCAATTTCTTTGATTGTTTGCAGTAATTATATTATTTTGTATGATATAAATTTGAATTTTAATTAGTTGAAATTTTTGTACATCAAATTTAGCCCCTTAAAAATAAAATTTTGACTCCGCCCCTCCATGATACCCGACAAAAATGTGTGTCGTACAATTACGAGGGATGCATTGGTAATCTAGGAGAGTGGAACAAAAGAGAAAAGAAGAGAGAGGAAGACGTTGAAAGGGGTGGGAGTAGGGATAGACAGGCAGAGGTTGGTGTCATTCGCAAATAAGTTTGATCTACGCAGGTTCGGCGCAGCTTCCCCTTTTTTGTTTGCTTGTTAATCAATCATGTATATACTCTTAGATTTTTCTTTACTATATTACAAGCAACACAGTAGAGAGACGTTGGGCTCTTGAACACATGAGCATGCAAAATGATAGAGACATGACCAAGAACACATCTCTCTCTCTCTCTCTCTCTCTCTCTCTCTCTCTCTCTCTCTCTCTCTCATACATGCATGATATAACTAGCAACCTGTCTCCCCAAATTATATCATTGTTCCCTGTGCGATTCCTTTCAATCTCATCAATACTATATGATTTCTAATGCACTTTAGTTTTGCCTAATTGAATTAAAAAAGAGGAATACCAAATACTATTAGGATCTAAAAAAAAACCTAATTTGTTCACGTGGTAATGTGATAAGTGATAGAATCTCAATGAAAAAATTTCAGCAGTCAGAATAATATTATTGGACCATGTCACTACTAACATACCGCATGGGAAAAAAATTTAACAAAAAAATGAGATAACACGATAAAATTGCACTAAATTGTTATCAAATTATGATTAATTCTTCGATGACTTAATTTCTAGAACACCAAAGCTCAATTGAAAAGAACAGAAAAAGTTTTTTTTTTTTTTCAAAAATCATTGAAAATACCAAAACAACGAGATAATTTTGCAACCCAATATAAAATAAGAAACTCTAGTGGTCCGAAGTGACTTAAAAATCAAATCCTAAAACCCTAATTGCGAAGGAGGGATGGGAATGAACAAGGAATTCTATTAAATACAAAATTTTCCTTCAGTTGGAAGCAGGCAAATTAATGTGTGTGTTGAACACATGGAGGGCTACAGCCTACAGCTACATTGCCTAAACTATATGTCTGATGAGAAAAAGGTTGGTGAGAAAGTGTTAATTTGGGGCTCCATTCCCACATCGGCTCTGTTGTTTTTTCTGTAACTGCTCGCTGATGGCACAAGAGCAGACCTTTCCCGCTCCCACCAAGAAAGTAAGCCTCTTTTGGTTGGTGTACTACAAATCCTTCCAAAAAAATAAAAAACTCATCTCCTTTCACTTTGTGTGCTGTTAGAATTTAGACTCTTTTTTTTTTCTATATAAGATGTCCAAACTTGCACAGATTATTTCCTGAGCTCAACAACTACCACCGTGATTTTGACTGGCCCTTAAGAGGAGAGGAGTAGGAAGGGATTGAACTTGAGACTTTTGAGTTATCAAAAGTTTAACTCAAGCACTGAACCACCCCTAAAAAATTAAAATTTGAACTTGTGTTATATAAATTGGGACAATTCTATGATATCGGGGAAAAAAAAATTGGTATCATACCACCATATATCACGTTTGTTGGTATTTTTTATCGCTTTTGTGATACTTGTGATTGATCCTAACAATTTTACAATCGATCGTTAGTACCACAAACATGGTAAAAACACCCAAAAAAAAAAATTAGGGTTATAAAATGACCCATAAAAATTATAAATATACCCATTAAAATAGTAAAATTTGAAAGTGTGTTACTAAATTTGTTTTTTAATTTAAAGGGATAGCTCAAGTGGTAACATAAATAAATTATAAATCTAGACACTTTGAGTTCGAATCTTAACAATTCCTTAGAGATTAGGCTATGATTAATTTATTTTTCATAAATATTTTAATATCAACGTAGATGACTTATTTTTAATCGAAAAATAAAAAAAATAATCAAAATATACATAAATTAATCAAGACACTGTGACCGTTAACCTCGGTACCATAGTCAAATTCATATAAAGTGGAATCAAATTTGAACCCAAATGCAAATTTCCGTGTTTCACGTGAACTAAGAGCTATATACAGAAATGTGAAAGATGAAACATACACCTTTCCGTACGGTACGGAAGTAATCACCAAAAGCATATAACAGTTTGGTTGGGGACCATAATGGAAAGGATAATGACATGATATATTCTTAACAGCTATGCGATTTACAGCAGTCTCTGTGACTTCATTTAAAGAAGACTTAACCTCATATGCTCCATACATTCTACAATTATCCAGTTGTTGGCTTGTTGCATGAACCTGGCCAACTTCATCTACCACCCAATGTAACATTGTAAGGGCTTAAAAAAATTGTTCTGTAAGGGAATTTTTTTTATAATTTTTTTGATGGGTTTGGTCCGTTTGGACGGGTTTTGAAAGGTAAGTTTAAGTAAAATAGTTCGATAGACTCTTTATTCGCATATTTAATTAACACTTTTAAATTTAAAATTCATATTGTAGGCCGTAAATGGCCTGGAGTATTAAACTCATACACATGAGAATTGGGCAAATCCAAGGGGAGTAGATGTCAAATGTTAGTCTAGGTTAACTATGTCAAATGACTCTTTTATTCGTAATAAAATATCTCACATACATAGTCATTGGACAATTTAATCAATTACATGACAAAGACTTAGTTATAATTATAATTAATTCATTGGTCTCATATGTGTATATATTACTAACTAACATGGGTATGAATATAATTCAATTATGAATTTTATGTACACAAAGACCGGGGTTAAATTTGAAAGAGTTTGATAAAATCAATCAAATTCCCCCACCCCCAAACATTCCAAACATGCCAGAAGGATTCAAAATTTAAACTCATCGACTACTTAGCACAAGTTTCACCAAGTCCAAGCATCGTCATTTGGCATACCCCTGTGGACTCACAACTAGATCAGACAATCGTGTTAGGTCGGGTGATTCGTGTCAAAAATAACTTAGTATGTATGACTCAATTTATTAAATTGATCATGATTCGTTTATTAAACGGGTATACAATACAACTAGTGTTACCCTGCTAATTCTACAACAACAAAAAAATTCTTAATTAAAAGTCATAAATTTGTAACAAATTAGGTCATCAATTAATCGAGTAATCGAGTGATAAGTGGGATAGTCATGTGTTAAACCATGTTGTGTGGTAAATGGATAATCGAGTAATATATGAATTTATTAAACGGATAATCAAATGATAAACAAGTTAGGGTAGGTCCACCTATTTACCATTAAAATTCATTAAAAACAAATTCAAATCCACTAATGCTAGGATTGATTGCAAGTACCATAAAAGTAGTAAAAATAGTCACTATAAAAATAATAAAAACACCAACAAAAATTATAAAAACACTTACAAAATTATAAATGACGGTATAATATAGAGATTTGTGTGTGTGTGTGTGTGTGTGTGGGTGGGTGGGTACACTAGACTACTCCTGAACTTGACATGCTCCAGCCATTCTCCAATTATCCAGTTGGGCGGGATTGGCCAATCTCATCTACCACCCTATGTAATAACTTAAAAAACATCTTATAGTAAGGGTTCAAAATTCGAACTCATCGAGTACACTACTTCTACATAAATTTCACCAAAGTCCAAACGTCGAGAGAATATTCAATACAATGGTGATTCTTGGAATATATTACAATATTCGGTGGCAAAGAATTGACTTTGAAATGTCAAACCTTCTCGTTAATGAGAAATATAAATTTATTGTTTTTAGAATAACTTTTATCCGTTAAACGACAACCCTTCAATTTTTTCCATCTATGTGTTCAAGCGAGCACTTGCAAGCAATTAACACGTACATTGTACAAAATACCGCTTGCTTCCTAATGTGTTTTATCCCATGTAGTCCTCTCATAGGCGGGAGAACTATGAGTCCGTTCTCTCATTCCTATTAAATTGAATGATTTTTAGTCATTCTTATGCTAAATTAAGTTGAGGCATTCAAATGAATTCTATTATATAGATATACTTCGTTTTAATATGAGTTCTAAAAGATTTAAAATATGTAATATAAAAAAAAGTTCAAAATCAAAATTACCAAATAATTGACGTAGACTTCGTAGAAGACATGTTAGTGGGTCGCCAGTAGTAATATTCAATCGTAGAAAAGACTCTACTTCGGCTGTCCTGTCATAACTTCAGAAAGAAACCAAGACCACAGAAAAGGTGTTGGATTGGATTTTGGCTTTCAATTGTACCCACATCTTCGGCTGCATCTATTTGATTGTTTCCTCGGAAAAGTTTGGGGTTCCTCTCATCTGTTCGGAGGAGCATTCTCGGTAAACAATTCAGGTGGAAACTCCTGCACTAAAAAAAAAAATTTTGATATCGTATTTTTTTATAATTTTTGGAGATTATTATTTATTATTTATAATCCAAAATATTATAAATTTTTTTTATTATAAATAAACTTCAAAGTTTATATCACAACCCAAAAAATTTATAATCTACAATTAATTTCATTGTATACTCATGACAAGTTACAAAGTTGCTCTAATGTCCACACTAAAAATGAACCGAATTGTCTCGTCACGTTCTGAACCCAGTTCATATACAAGTTTAATAGACAAATAGTCGAACACTTAGAACATATTACAACACTAGATAACAAAGACTCGACATAAAAATATCAAATTTTTTCATTGATTGTAACTTTCGAAAAATATCTATTATTTCTATGCGTGCAGGATCTTGCACAATATAAAAAACGAGAACAGATCTCTCCCTTGGTGAACTCGAGTAAATCAATTGAGTGATCAACCACGCTGCTTGTGACAGCCTGCGAGGTCCGGTGATAACCTGAAACGGTAACGGGAGACCCTCGTGAATTGAAGGAATGATCCAGTAAGGCTGGGAAAAGGTTCCTGTAACAAAGGAGAACAAGTTAGAAGGGCGCCGGAGTGTTTTCCAGCTTATCCCCTCCGACGATTAAGTCAGTTTTTGAAAGGGCGAGGAAGAAGAAAGCACTGAGCATATTTCGTAGTAAAGAGTTTTTGTTGCATACCGTTTTACCTTTTATGAGGAGTATTTATACCTCAAAAGCTCATGATTGCTGTCAGTGTTGTCAGTAGATGATCATTAGGTACAGGCAGTGTGCGCACTGATTCTGATGAGGAATGTCTTCCTTTCTTTAACTGCTCGGGGCACCGAGCAATCAATGATGTGTCATCGGGCTGCCGACTGTCTAATGATCTCCGTTCGAGGAGGATGCAATAAATGTTCAGCCTTAGAGACATTTATTGTCTTTCAATTCCGAGCCTTACCGCATTGAATGCGGTCTCATCAAGGGAATGGTATAATTAAATGTTTGCTTTCTCAAGTCGCGTGTCAGTAATGGCATGCGGTCTTTCTGTCTCTGATGTGACACAATTTGCCACGCGTCCATCCCTTATTGGTTGTGGACTCTGCCTTCCTGTTCCTTCTGACACCAATTGTGTAAAACGAGACCATGATAGCTAACCTAGACTAGCCTAGGCTAATGACCTGTACATCAATAGCTTATACTGGAGCAGAGAAAAAGGCATCTTGGACGGGGTACATCTCGGTACCGAGGACATGCACATCTCGATACTGAGGAAAGGTACATCTCGAACCGAGGGAAGCCGTACATGATGACCGAGGTACCATACCAGACCGAGGGATACGTGTCGGTACGTAAAACGTACTCGACACGTGTCAAGTACCTCGGGCGAGGGAGTTGTAAAGCCGATGGTACGTGATCTCAGTTAACAGAATTTTTAGTAACGTCGAAGACACGTGTCTTCATCTTGAAGTATTTTCAGAAAAGTCCCATCAATTTCTAAAGTGACTTTTATCCATAACTCTTCTACGATGTACCATCAAATTAATAAGGCCGGTTAATTTTAGTTCCTCTGATCTGCTTGTTCAAGTAAGCGCGCGCTTGCAAGTGATCAAGTCATACATCGTACAAGATATCGCCAATTTTTTCGTATGCTTTTCCGTGTAGGCCCTTAAAGGAGCGAGAGACACGAATCTGGTCACCCATTTCTATTAGAATGGAAAAGAAAGGACTTGTCACCAAGAATCTTTAAGAGGAAGGAATTCTCTAAAACGACCTGACCTGTCCCTTCAAAGGAAACGTCAAGGCCTCAATTATTTCGTTCACCTAAAAGTCTAGGAGCAGACTAGGTACCGATCGAGAATATTTCGGCACCATAACGAAAAATTGGCATTCTGTCAATAAGGCTAAAATTATAATATTTGTGGAAAGTTTATGAGTATATTAGATAACATTATAATATTAGTGAAAAATTTATAACAGTAGTGAATAAAATTATCACAATAATAAAAAAAAATATTAATCAAAAATTTATAACAATAATGGATAAAATTACTACAACAATGGGTAAATTTATAACAATAACGAAAAATTTATAACAATAGTTAACAAAATTATAACATTAATGAAAAATTTACTACAATAATAGACAAAATTACTGCAATAGTGGTCAAATTTTAACCCCCATTTAAAATACCATAAGTATATTTGGTAGGTTTGTGATCGATCACTAATATTAATTGATCAATCAGTGAAAAAATTATAACATCAGTAGAAAAATATATAATAATAATGGACAAATTTATAACATCAATAAAAAATTTACAATAATAATTGATAAAATTACAACAAAAGTGGGTAAAATTATAACAGCAATAATCTTACGATAGTAAAATTATGGCCAAAATTACTAGTAAAAGTTTACCCACTATTGTAGTAAAATTGGTCTATATACTAGTAACCTTACTCACAACCATTCTAAGTTTACAATAGTTGTGGCCAAAATTACCACAGTAGTAGGCAAAATTACAATATGAGTGGTAATTTTACAATAGTAGTGGACAAAATTACCATAATTTACAATATCAATGAAAATTTACTATAGTAATGAATAAAATTACAATAATAGTGAAAAAATTTATAACAATAGTAGACAAAATTATAACATCAATGAAGAATTTACAGCAGTAATGAATAAAATTACTAAATTAGTGGACAAATTTTATACATTATAGTGGTAACAGTATAATTAACACATTTAATCACATTTGTCGTAAATATGACACTAGTGCATCCCACTAATGTCGTATATTTACTTTTAAGTTTGTATTATTATTCACGGTTATCGTAATATTAACCAAAAATAAAAGTAAAATTAGTCTATATACTAATAACATTATCCACAATCATTCTAAGTTAACTCTAAGTTATAATAAATTTTTCTTTTGATGTTGTAATGTTATCGTAATTAATGGTAAAATTGTCTTATATAATAGTAATTTTATCCATAATCATTCTATTTAACCCTGAATTATGGTAAATTTTTTCTTTTATGTCATAAACTTTCCCCAATTGTGGTAACTTTATTCACCATGATTTTAACTTAACCTCTTTTTGCCGTAAATTTACACTTACTTCTCGTAATGTTATTAAGAATTATCGTAATATAAAGCAAAATAGTCGTAATATTAATTTAAACAGTCATAAATTAACCTCTAAACTATAAATTTATCCATAATTGTTATAAACTGACCCTCAAAGGTGGTAAATATGCCCTTAATTCTAGTAAATTGTCCACAGTTTTGCTAAATCTCACTCCAATAATCTTGTGATAAATCATTGACATTGTTTGAAATAATATTACAATTATTTTGGTGAATTTACAATGATTTAAGGTGAATTTACCACTATTTGGGTAATGTTACTCATTTATGTTGTAAATTAACTCATTTCTGCTGTAAATTTATCCACAATCTTCGTAATGTGACCTTTAAATGTGGTAACTTTACCCATAATGGTGGTAACCTTACCCTAATAGATAGTAGCTTTACTTCATTTGTTGTAAATATATCTCCACTGTTGTATTAACTCGTCAAATGTAATTAAAAGTATCAATCGTACTTTTTCCACTGGATTGGTTAAAATTTATCCACTACTATTGTAATTTTACCCACTTCTATTATAATTTTATCTACTATTGTTATAAAATTTTCATTGATGTTGTAAATTTGTTCACTATTGTTTTAAATTTTTCTATTGTTGTTATAATTTTTCCACTGATTGATCAGTCAATATTAGTGATTGATTAGAAATCTACTGAATATACTTCTGATACTTCAAATGGTGGTTAAAATTTGGCCACTATTATAGTATTTTGCTCATTATTGTAGTAAATTTTTCATTGATATTGTAATTTTTTCCACTATTGTTTTAAATTTTCTATTATTGTTGTAAATTTACCTACTAGAGTTTTACCAAAGTTGTTGTAAATTTGTCCACAATGGTTAACTCAATTTATGTCATAAATTAACCCATAATCCTTGTAATGTGACTTTTAAGTGTGATAACTTTACCCGCAATGGTGGTAACCTTACTGGAATAGGTAGTAATCTTATTTAATTTGTTGTAAATTTGACCTCTACTGTGGTTTACTATACCATTGTAATGTTACCACAGTTATAGTAAATTCATTCTCCATTTGAAGTACTAGATCTATATTTTTTAGGTTTTGATTGATCACTAATATTGATGATCGATCAAGTAGTTGCAGATTTAATAATTGAAGTAGCAAAATTATCTACTGTGGGGTTGTGATCGATCGATATAAATCTGATTGATCAGTCGATGGAATTTATATTTTTTTATTGATTAAAATTCATGTCAATTAAAAGTATCTTTTGGTACTATAATTAAGGTTTATATTTATAACACTAATGGATAAAAGTATTAGAATTTTTTGTTGGCCAAAAAAATTGTGATTGATTATAGAGTGAAACGATAGATCATTGTAATTCATGACAATTTTTTATTCTAAGAAGAAAAATTGCGATCGATCCTATATTTTTGCGATCAATCATAATACTATATTTTTTGTAATCTATCTCAATAGATTAGGATTAGTATCAAATTGACCTTTAATTTTATCAAAATAATATTTAATTTCAATAATTTACAATTTAATTCCACCAAATTAACGTTCAATTTTATCTAATTAAAGTTCAAATCATCAAATTAACATTAAAAATCATCTAATAAACACTAAGTTTATCAAACCAACACCAAATTAATATTCAATTTCATTCAATTAACATTTAATTCATCAAAATTGATATAAAATTAACATCCAAATTCAACTACCTAACACTAAATTCATCAAATTGACATCACATTAAAGTCCAATTATATTCAATTGACCAAACTAACATTAGATTCATGTTCAATTCGACCCCAATTAACAATTAAATAATCAATTTGACATTCAATTGCATCAAATTCTAATTCATAGATTATACATTAAATTTAATCCAACTAATATTCAATTCAACAAATTATCACCAAATTTCGTAATTTAACCTTCAATTCTACTAATTTGCATTCAATTTAATTCTATTATGATTTAATGCATCTGATATGCATTCAAAATGACCTTAAATTTCTCATCAAAATTATCAAATTAATATTCAATTTCATCAAATTGACATTCAATTTCATACAATTAACAATAAATTTATCAAATTAACATTTAGTTTCATCCAACTAACATTCAATTCATCAAATTATCACAAAAAATAATCAATTTAACATTTGATTCTTGGTTTTTGTGAAATTGAATTTTGAATTGATGAAATTAAATATTAATTTGGTATTTATTTGATGAATTGGATCTCAATTGAATAAAATTGAATGTCGAATTCATGAATGCTAATGCTAATGTAATAAAATTGACTATTAATTTGGTGTTAATTTTATGAAATTGAATGTTAAAAAATAAAATTGAAGATTTATGTCGTGTTAATTTGAAGAAATTAATTTTTTATGGATGAAATCGAATATTACCTTATGTTGATTTAATGAATTGAATCTTAATCGGGTGAAATTGATTGTCAATTTGATAAATTTTGATACTATTGTGATAAAATTGACAATTAATTTGGTGTTAATTTAATGAAATCAAATGTTAATTTAGTGTTGATTTAATGAAATGGCCATCAAGTTGGATACAATTGATTGTTAACTTGATAAAATTGTCTGTCAATTTGGTATTAATTTGATGAAATTGGATTTTAATAAGTAAAATTGAAGGTGAATTTGATATTAATTTGATGAAATTTAATTTTGACATGGTAAAAATAATGGTCAATTTGTGAATTGATGATATTGAATGTTAATTTAATGGATTGGATCTCAATTGGATGAAATCGAATGTTAAATTCATAAAATTTTATGTTAATTTGATACAATTGGCTGTCTGTATGGTGTTAAATTTATGAAAATATAAATAAATTAAATTGGAGGCCAATTTATTTTTAATTTGATGAAATTTAATTGTAATTAAATGAATTAAATGTCAATTTGATGTTTAATTGATGAAATTAAATTTTAAATTTTAGAATTTCAATGTTAATTTGATAAAATTGACAGTCAATTCAATGTTAATTTAATAAATTAAATTGAAGGTGAATATTAATTGAATGAATTTGGATGTTAATATGATAAAATTTACTATTAGAATAGTTCTTAAAATATTAAAAGAATGTTTGGGATCGATCACATGTATTCTTGACTTATTTTTTGACAATTAATCTTCAATTAATATTATAATTCATAGATTATACATTAAATTTAGTCCAACTAATATTCAATTCATCAAGTTAGCACTAAATTTCTTAATTTAACCTTCAATTCTATAAATTTGCATTCAATTTAACTACCTTAACATTTAATTCATCTAATATACATTCAAAATTACCTTAAATTTTTTCAAATTAATATTCAATTCATCACGTTAACATTCAATTTCATACAATTAACAATAAACTTATCAAATTAACATTTAGTTTCATCCAACTAACATTCAATTCGTCAGATTATCACCAAAATAATCAATTAAACATTTGATTCTTGCTTTTTGTGAAATTGAATTTTGAATTGATGAAATTAAATATTAATTTGGTGTTTATTTGATGAATTAGATCTCAATCAGATGAAATTGAATGTCAATTTCATGAATGTTAATGTGAATTTGATAAAAGTGACTGTGAATTTGATAAAATTGACTGTCAATTTGGTGTTAATTTTATGAAATTTAATTTTAAAAAATAAAATTAAAGATTAATTTGTGTTAATTTGAAGAAATTAAAACTTTAGTTGATGAAATCAAATATTAATTTATGTTGATTTAGTGAAATGAATCTTAATCGGATGAAATTGATTGTCAATTTTGATGAATTTTGATATTAATGTGATAAAATTGACAATTAATTTAGTGTTGATTTAATGAAATCGAATGTTTATTCAATATTGATTTAATGAATTGTTCATCAAATTGGATGCAATTGATTATTAACTTGATAAAATTGTCTATCAATTTAGTATTAATTTGATGAAATTGAATTTTAATAAGTAAAATTGAAGGTGAATTTGATGTTAATTTGGTGAAATTAAATTTTGACATGGTAAAATTAATGGTCAATTTGGTGTTAATTAGATGAAATTGAAATTTAATAAATAAAGTTGACAATGAATTTAATATTAAATTTATTGTTGATTTAATGGATTTGATGAAATTGAATATTAAATTTATAAAATTTAATTTGATAAAATTGGATATCTGTATGGTGTTAAATTTCTAAAATTATAAATAAATTAAATTTAAAGCTAATTTATTTTTAATTTGATGAAATCAAATGTCAATTTGCTGTTTATTTAGATGAAATTAAATTTTAAAATTTGAAATTTCAATGTTAATTTGATAAAGTTGACAGTCAATTTGGTTTTATTTGAATGAAATTGAGTTTTAACAAATTAAATTTAAGGTGAATTTATTATTAATCTGATGAATATGAATTTTAAACTGATTAAATTGAATGTTAATTGGAATTTAATTTGATGAATTGGATGAAAATAAACATTAAATTCATTAATTTTATTTGGGATATATTTTTATAATAAATATTATTATTTTTTAGAATATATCAAAATTATTATTCGAAATATATCCAAATTATTATTTTTTTATTTTCAAAATATTTACGATTTATCCTAAAATCTTGTGATCTATCGTAAGGTTGCAGTTGTCTTTCTCAAAATATTTTGAAAAATGGTAAGTTTGTGATCGATCACAAATGTATATGATCGTTCACAAGTCAGTAAACTGAAATTTAGTAAAATTGTGGATAATTTACTACAATTAAGGGCAAATTTACCACCTTTGAGGATAATTTACAAGTTTTGAGATTAATTTATGATTGTTCTGATTAATATTATGACTCAATGTGCAACTACTTGATCGATCGATCAATATTTCTGATCGATCACAACCAACAAAAGTATAGTTTGGGTACTTCAAATGGTGGTAAAAGTCTGTCAATATTGTAGTAATTTTACCCATTATTGTAATAAATTGTTCATTAATGTTGTAATTTTTCCCACTATTGTTGTAAATTTTTCAGTGATTTTGTAATTTTTACCACTATTGCGGTAATTTTGCCCACTATTGTAAATTTTTTATTAATGGTGTAATTTTACCCTCAATGTGCAACCACTTGATCGATCAGTCAATATTACTGATCGATCACAAACCCACTGATTTTGTGATGATACTTCAAATGATGGTTAAAATTTACCACTATTATAGTAATTTGGTCATTATTATAGTAAATTGTTCATTAACATTGTAATTTTACCTATTATTGTTGTAAATTTTTTCACTGATATTGCAAATTTGTCCCTAATTGCAATAAATTTTTCACTAATGTTATAAATTTTTCATTGATGTTATAATTTTGTCCACTACTGTGATAAATTTTCCCACAGATATTGTAAGCTTAGAATGATTGTGGTTAATATTATTAGTATATAGATAAATTTTACTTTCATTTTTGTTAATATTATGAGAACTGTGAATAATAATACAAACTTAAAGGAAAATTAAGACATCAATGGGATGCACTAGTGTAAACCCCCCACCTGTTTATCATAATCAATTGTTTAGTAATTTAATATATGTGATGACGTAGGTATGAACCATATAGGTTATAACCATAGAAAATGATAATAGTAGAAAATGTTAATAGTGTAAAAATCGGATAAGTATATGAAATTGTTTGTAATCGAACTCGTACCAACTATGTTTGATGTCCAAATGTATGTTGTATAAGTTTGGGTTGGTTTTGGAAGAGTTTGGAATGGATTGAAAATGAAAAACAAAGAAAATAGGCAAAACTAGAAAAATAGTACCATTACAGTGTACTGGTATGCTTGAGAGTCTACCGTACCAGTACGATGTTGTCCAGAGAGCTCATCGTACCGGTACTGCGTACCAGTATGCTCGGTAAAACTTAGAAATTTTAAATCACGAATCGTGGTCCATTTTTTGCCCTATAAATACTTATAGACACCTCTTTTAGCCCCATTTCAACCTTTCTAACTCTAGGAAACTTTAGAGAGGAAGAAAGAAGGAAAAACACTAGAGATTCAAGTATTGATTCAAGTGGAAAAGATCAAATCTTTTACATTTCTTCCCAAACTACAAAACAAGGTACAGGTTTCTTCCTATTCTCTTTAATTGAGGCTAGGGCTTATATATATGTATGTATGTTTTGACTATAAATCCTCTTTAATTGTTAGTAAATTATTGATTCTTGATATTGTTGTGAACACTAGCATGTTTTTAACAAAGTTATGATTGGGTAGCCATGAAAGTTCTTCTTCTTGACTCAAAACCCTAGTTTCCAAGAGAAAGGGATTTTTCTCTCAATTTTTTCTTTGTTCTTAATTTCAAAACTTTAGCGTTTTGTAATGAACAATAAAAAATGGATTGTTGATGATCTCTTACTTATTTTCTTAAATTGTTCTCTTGTAATACAACTTGTAAAATTTAGAAATTTTGGATTTTCTTGTATTTTGAGAAAATGTTTGTTATTTCATCTCTTGTATGGTTGTTGTGATGGACTTGAANGTTCTCCTGTAATACAACTTGTAAAATTTAGAAATTTTGGATTTTCTTGTATTTTGAGAAAATGTTTGTTATTTCATCTCTTGTATGGTTGTTGTGATGGACTTGAATTACATTCTAGCACTGTCGTAGAGTGTTAGATGTTAATCTATCCCAATGGGGGTGAGATAGTTTCCTAACACTTGTAGTGAATTGTTGTTTGTGAGAGCAACCACTATTGTTTACGTAGGTTCGAGGCTGAGGGATGGTATACCTTTCTTGGGAAGGATTCGTCAATGCCTTGGGAGACGGTATACACCNCACGTAGGTTCGAGGCTGAGAGATGGTATACCTTTCTTGGGAAGGATTCGTCAATGCCTTGGGAGACGGTATACACTTTTCCTAAAAATGTTTTGGATTGTGTGATTGTGGTGGGTGAACGAGGTAGAATCGTGATGTAGATTCATGGAAAACAACCAATATACCTGAGAATGTGAGATTACGTTATTGAATGATTGTTTGATTTTTATAGCTCCGACATGTTTATTTCTTTCATTTAAATTATTGCTCTTGCTTAAACTTGAGATCCATTTGAAATGTCCTTATTTTCTTTCAAAATTATGTATGATATTTTGTAAAGTGAGACCGAACTGTTTCATATGTTTTCTAAACCTTGTTCGAGTTTGAAAAAATGTTGCTACAGATCTTAATGCTCACCCCCTACAAACAATATATGTTTCAGATTATGTGCTAGAAGAAGAGCTCGGAGTAGATAAATAGGCACATTGGGAAGCTCCAATAAATGGGAACGTGGATCCCGAGATGGACGTCTAGAATTATATTCTCTTTTGTCCTAGGTCTAGACTAGAGAATTTATTTTGAGACAATGTAAAGGCTACTATATTTTGTTATTCCGCTGCAAGATAATAATTAATTTTTTTTAGATGTAATAACCATGATTTGACATATTCTTTTGGAATGATGTT
The DNA here is from genome assembly GCA_963454935.2 of Ilex paraguariensis. Taxonomy (NCBI): domain Eukaryota; kingdom Viridiplantae; phylum Streptophyta; class Magnoliopsida; order Aquifoliales; family Aquifoliaceae; genus Ilex; species Ilex paraguariensis. The sequence goes on from CAUOFW020003480.1 coordinate 282,908, forward strand.
ATATACATTATGGATGATGAATGAAATTATTTTTATTTATGAATTTTATTAGTTGCTCTCATAATGTGAATAGTTTTAGATTGTGATGTTGTCCAAGGGGGATTTGGGGACGTTACAAGTAGTGTTATATTTACGATAAATGTGGTTAAAAGTGTCAATCATACTTTTACCACCATATTGATTAAAGTTTGCTCACTACTATTGTAATTTACCCACCGATGTTGTAAACTTTTCACTAATGTTGTAAATTTTTCATTGATGTTATAAATTTGTTCATTACGGTTATAAATATTTTCACTGATGTTATAATTTTTTCACTGATTGATCAGTCAATATTAGTGATCAATCACAAACACACAAAATATTGTTTTGGTACTTCAAATGGTGATAAAAGTTTACCCACTATTGTAGTAATTACGCCTATTATTGTAGTAAATTGTCCATTGATGTTGTAATTTTATCCACTATTGTTGTAAATTTTTTACTGATATTGTAATTTTTTCTACTATTGTGATAATTTTGTCTATTACTGTTATAAATTTTTCACTAATGTTATAATTTTATTCACTATACTACTAAACTTCTCATTGATGTAAGTTTGTCCTCTATTGTCAGCTTCTCGGTATGGTACCAAAATATTTTCTTTCGGTACCTAAAGTCTAGAAACACAAACACTGGTAGAGTGTGCATCTGCCCTGGGATTCAACTTTCTTTGTAAACCATACTTTCTTTGTAAATTTTCTTTCTTTCTTTCCTTTTTCTGGCAGCTGCTTAATTCTTTTGACATTTGAATTAGTCATTGTTCAATGACCCTGTGCTTGGTACGATGAAAGAAGGATGGATGAAAAATAGAGGGAAAATGGAGGGGAATTAAAGGTTTTCACTCGTTTGGTATGGAAAAAAAAACAAAGTGGAATGAAAAATGTGAAGGAAGCTTAATCCACTCTGCCTGCCATTTTTTTTCCTTCCGATTGTGGGCGAAAAGTGGAAGAGAAGAAGGAATCTTGATTAAAATTTAAGCTAAATTACTATTATACCCTCTTGTTCATTCTTATTGTACACAATATTCTATGCCTATTTTACTTTTGATGATGTCAACCACTTGAAGCTCACCACTCTTTTTTAATGTTATAGAATTTAAATATTTTTTTTGTTTTGTATCTTCATTTTTTTATCCAAGAAAATGCATCAATGTGTAAATTATTGTTATATTCTTATTTTTAATTAATGCCATTTTGTCATTTTTAATTAATAGTTTCAAATCATTCAAAACAAAATTAATTCCTTCAAAATTAATTCATAACAAAAATAAGAGGATTAAAAGCTTTTTCAAATTAATTGGGTTGATTTGTAATAAAAAATTCACTTAATATATTTAAGGGTAGAATTGTAAATTGGGCATATAAGTTTTTTTCTTTCCTTTTGTTTTTCATCAAATACCAAATGATGGAAAATATATTCTTTCTATTTTTCATCTCTCCTAATGATGCACAAATTAGTATTGTGCAAGATCAACAATCGAGTATATGTAAGGATGCAATTAATAAATAATAAATAGGTAATCAAAGGCAAAACGGTAAATAAGAGCAAACACACAGATTTATAGCGGTTCGATCTGGGTGACCTACTCCACTTTTGGGAAAGATAGCGATAGCCGAAAATCTTTATTAATAAATAAAAATCACCGAAAGAGTACACTCCAATAAAGTTACAATACTTTGAGAGAGAGAAATTAGGGAGGTGTAGAGAGGGCAAGAAATAGAGATCTCAATATGATGCCTTCTATGTGGAAAGGGCTTACATTATATAAATATGGTGAGGTGATGATNATAAATGTGGTTAAAAGTGTCAATCATACTTTTACCACCATATTGATTAAAGTTTGCTCACTACTATTGTAATTTACCCACCGATGTTGTAAACTTTTCACTAATGTTGTAAATTTTTCATTGATGTTATAAATTTGTTCATTACGGTTATAAATATTTTCACTGATGTTATAATTTTTTCACTGATTGATCAGTCAATATTAGTGATCAATCACAAACACACAAAATATTGTTTTGGTACTTCAAATGGTGATAAAAGTTTACCCACTATTGTAGTAATTACGCCTATTATTGTAGTAAATTGTCCATTGATGTTGTAATTTTATCCACTATTGTTGTAAATTTTTTACTGATATTGTAATTTTTTCTACTATTGTGATAATTTTGTCTATTACTGTTATAAATTTTTCACTAATGTTATAATTTTATTCACTATACTACTAAACTTCTCATTGATGTAAGTTTGTCCTCTATTGTCAGCTTCTCGGTATGGTACCAAAATATTTTCTTTCGGTACCTAAAGTCTAGAAACACAAACACTGGTAGAGTGTGCATCTGCCCTGGGATTCAACTTTCTTTGTAAACCATACTTTCTTTGTAAATTTTCTTTCTTTCTTTCCTTTTTCTGGCAGCTGCTTAATTCTTTTGACATTTGAATTAGTCATTGTTCAATGACCCTGTGCTTGGTACGATGAAAGAAGGATGGATGAAAAATAGAGGGAAAATGGAGGGGAATTAAAGGTTTTCACTCGTTTGGTATGGAAAAAAAAACAAAGTGGAATGAAAAATGTGAAGGAAGCTTAATCCACTCTGCCTGCCATTTTTTTTCCTTCCGATTGTGGGCGAAAAGTGGAAGAGAAGAAGGAATCTTGATTAAAATTTAAGCTAAATTACTATTATACCCTCTTGTTCATTCTTATTGTACACAATATTCTATGCCTATTTTACTTTTGATGATGTCAACCACTTGAAGCTCACCACTCTTTTTTAATGTTATAGAATTTAAATATTTTTTTTGTTTTGTATCTTCATTTTTTTATCCAAGAAAATGCATCAATGTGTAAATTATTGTTATATTCTTATTTTTAATTAATGCCATTTTGTCATTTTTAATTAATAGTTTCAAATCATTCAAAACAAAATTAATTCCTTCAAAATTAATTCATAACAAAAATAAGAGGATTAAAAGCTTTTTCAAATTAATTGGGTTGATTTGTAATAAAAAATTCACTTAATATATTTAAGGGTAGAATTGTAAATTGGGCATATAAGTTTTTTTCTTTCCTTTTGTTTTTCATCAAATACCAAATGATGGAAAATATATTCTTTCTATTTTTCATCTCTCCTAATGATGCACAAATTAGTATTGTGCAAGATCAACAATCGAGTATATGTAAGGATGCAATTAATAAATAATAAATAGGTAATCAAAGGCAAAACGGTAAATAAGAGCAAACACACAGATTTATAGCGGTTCGATCTGGGTGACCTACTCCACTTTTGGGAAAGATAGCGATAGCCGAAAATCTTTATTAATAAATAAAAATCACCGAAAGAGTACACTCCAATAAAGTTACAATACTTTGAGAGAGAGAAATTAGGGAGGTGTAGAGAGGGCAAGAAATAGAGATCTCAATATGATGCCTTCTATGTGGAAAGGGCTTACATTATATAAATATGGTGAGGTGATGATGTGAGGTGCTTGAGACTGGAGGGCAAATGTGAGGAGGGCGATTAAGGTACTCCTAAGCTAAGTCGGACTTGAGTCGGAGTGGTAAGGTGAGGAGAGCAAAGTAGAGACTCGAGGGGTTGGCGGTGCTAGGGGCTTGGGTGACCCCCTTGGGCGGCACCCCTTATGTGTCTCCTTTGGGCGATGCCCCTTTGGGTGTCTCCTTTGGGCTGTAGTGACTTGGGCTCCTCTTGGTGTTAGTGACTTGGACCTCATTAATCTATTGGGCTTGACCCAGTTGATTCTGAGGAAAAATAATTTTTTTTCTTTCATGGATAAAAAACTTATTCCTTTCACTTTTCTTTTTCTTCCTTCTTTCATCCTTTGTACTGAACAAACGATAAGCTCCTTCCAAGACTTTTTTTTTTTTTTTTTCCCGTGTAGGCTGGACGTTTCATTGAGAGTTGAACGTCACAGGTTCCATCTGTTCGGAAAAAAAAAAAAAAAAAAAAAAACGTCACAGGTTCCTGCTATGAAACTTTTGAGTATAGTGCATTGGGTTTTACTATTTGAACTAATTTTATTTGGTATATTTCTTAATTTAATTGTATTTTTGATTCCCCTAGACCATCAATCTCCACATGATTTGGAAATTTAACCCACAATTGAGGCCAACGGACTCTAATACTAGGAGTAACAAGTGTGCCGTGTCAGTTGTTTCCATGACATGTATCGTGTCATTTACGAGTTTATATTGAGCACCAATCCATTTTAACTTAACTTATTTAAATAATCATACCATGTCGACTGAACCTATTTGTTTTTGTGTTACGTTTATGTTGATCCATATAACTCTTGAATAAAAAATTTTAATTTTAAATATAAGTTTAAGATTTTATTATTACTTAATCGAAACTATGCTCATACTTTTTCTATAAACTAAAATTTAATTTAATAAATATAATATTATAAAAATAAAATATCAATTTTTTTTGCTATTTTTTTAATTAAGAATTGACATAATTCTTATACAAAAAATATGTTTTATATAGTAATTTTTATAAATAGTTATATTACAAAATAGACAATAACAATAAGGTAGAAACATTAACACTAACTTTTATTAGCATTAACAACTCCTAAATTGGGAATTATACTATCATGTTTATTTATATCTATATATAGATTAAAACTATTTTATCTCTCTCTCTCTCTCATACACACAATATAGCAATTTTTATAAATAGTTATATTACAAAATAGACAATAACAATAAGATCGAAACATTAACACTAACAATAAGACAATAACACTGATAGCGAGTCAGTAACAGTAACATAAAATAGTGATATTGAGACAACAACAATTAATTTAATTGTCCAAAATTCATAGAACTATACAAGTAACATGAATTTTTATTGTCATCGTCTATTGTTACTATCAAAATTTTATAGAACTAGACAATAACGTAAATTAGATAGTCATATGATCACAGTAACAGCCATAAATCGCGATTATTAGTTTATTTTTAATGAAATGATTAGCGGTATTACAAAATAGTCAGCGACAATAACATAGTTACAGTAACAGTGGCTGTGACACAATCACACAGTAAGAATATCACAGTGACAGTAACAGATTTTGCTCAATGCCAAAGAAATTTTGTACAACTTTATCCGTCATCATACTTTTTTCAAATAAATTTCTTTTAAACATTTTGTCCAATAAATGATCGGCGATATTGTGAAATGTACAATGACAGCAACTTAGTCATAATGGTAGTGACTGCGATACACTAACAAGTTTTGCTTAATGCCCAAGAAATGTACAATTAAATCCAGTTCATCCATTTCAGTTTCTTTCAAACATTTTGTCAAATAAATTACGAGCACCCAACGCACAGCTAAATGCCACCCAGAATGACAAAATCTGTGGCGAAGACAACAAATGAGAGAGATGGAGAGCCAATTAGAGGGGACTCATAACATAGCCACTG